>JASEVX010000006.1:40101258-40300503 GCA_031761405.1 Serripes groenlandicus | reverse complement strand
CAGAAGACTTTACAATATATTATCCCAAATATGGAAACTCTTCATAAATGAGAGAAAAATAATTGAAAATAAAGTTGAAAGTTCTGTCACAATGTTTTCAAGAGTCATCTGCTGCTGAGGCATCACAACTATTTTGTATGTGGGAATGGGTTAAAGAGAAGAGCGATACTAGGCGCCATGACATTTTATTTTCAGTCTGTAATTGAGACAAATGTCTTTGAGGATGACGCCTGTCTAGTGGTACCACGACATCTATATGAAATTATTGGTCTGGAGGATCGAGTCTGTATTGTATCTACTGAGCTCCAATGGCTCAGTCGGTAGTCGCGCGGATTGTCCCAGGGTTGTGAGTTCGAACACAAGCCATTATTCTTTCCTACTCTTGACAAACGTCAATGCTACAATGGTTATTAGTATTCAATTAATATACTTACAGTATATGAGGAAAAGTTGACAGTTGCTTGAAAAGACTTATTCGTGAAGTACTGGTGTGAGAAAGCCATGAAACACATGGGTAAAGGAACTGGCCGCCGTGATATGACTGAGCATTCTTGAAAACGGTGCGGAAATCCAATTAATCAATCAGTCTTTAAGGTAACTGCATACAAAAGAGAAATGTGCATATTCATTTATTTTAATGACTGTGAAACAAACTTCAATATATAATGGATACGTGTAAAGCGAGTTAAGTACAGTCAACTTAAAAATCAGGCAAGTTTGGTGGTTTGGTGGTAAATCGGTTCTCTCCAATTTGAATAATTCCTATTTCATTTTGTTACTTATATACATGAAAAGTATCTGCCAAGTATCAGATGACAACTTACAATAACAGGTGAAACAATTTGCTTTTTGTAATTTGTAATCTAATCAAAATTCCTTCTTTGTTTCATAGAAATATGACCATTTTCGAATACAAATACTATCTAAACTAAACGGGGTTTGAACTTCACTATATCAGATTTAAGATAAGAAGTAATTAAAGTAAGGCTTTATTTGAAATATAAATTCTGGCTCCTCGTTAAAAGTTCACCAACTACGTAATCGGCACTTTTCGGAAATACCGGAATTGTCCGTATAAACTTTTCGTCTTAAGCAATTTCGATTTCCGTGTACAGGGAATTATCCGGTCTTGTTCGGATTATCCCGTGTAATTCATTTAAGAATGACGATGTCCAGGTGTGCCTGTTATACTCTATTGCTCATAACATGTTCAATTTCTGACTGAAATATTGCACAGAATTGTGCAAACAGATAGAAAATACAGTGCTGAACAATTTACACGTCGATGAAATGACAACAGCAGTCAAATGACAAAGACTTCACTGACATTGTTGTTTGCTTCCATTAGATATTGTGAAAGTTAGCAGGGACGATTATCCTGTTTGGCAAAGCTGTGCATCTTATCGGTCTGATGAACGTTTTTAATACTCCATTCGGAACAAAGGCATGCCGCTGTCACTGCATGTTGTCAGGTCTACCACTCTAAGATAAGGACTCATAACACGCGGTTAATATCATATTTGCAGTTAAACGGAACTGTCTCGGTGACTGACTTAAATACGTGACTTTGCTTTTTTTTTATACTTTACCCTTTAATGAATTTTAATAAAATCAAGTTCAATTTTGAATATTGTTTGAATTTGAGTTGTTTTTCCACAATTATATAGAATATTTAGACTAAACAGTGATAATCTTAGTTTTTTGCAATTTGAAACAATTTCGAAAATTATACATTATAGCCATTGTCAGCTAAGAAAATGCTTTTTTAAAAAAAGTATGTATTGCTAACTTTAAGCGTTAACAGGAGGGAAACGGGAAGGAAGTCAATGAAGTTATGCCTATCATGAAATTTTACGACCAATTACTTCTTCTGCATCACCAGCTGACAAATGTTTATTGGTTCCCGTCATTTATACGACTCGTTCAACATTGATTTTAATACTTAACTGATTCAGCATGATGTTACATTAAGAAATATTTGATTAAAATTTAAACTTCATTTCCTTATATGTATGTAGCAGTTCTCAAATACACAACTATAACACTTTTAGTGTACATTTCAGTTGAGCTTCTTTTCATTTGGAAAACGTTTCGTTGATAATGGTTTGAACCAATCTCAGAAAACGTACTCCAATCGCATGTGGCTAACATGTCTGAAAGTGGCAGCCATTTTGTTTCGCTAGAAATTAAAAAAATCTCTCAAAATAACCCAGAGAAAACTTCAAGATTTCGACCAAAGGTGCACACTGATTGGCGAAACAATTATGACAGATCCATGATGGTACAACATAACACTTTTCTATAAACAGTTTGTTTCGGCGTCAGACGTCCAATTTTCTATTCATTTATAGATCATCCAAATGTAATAAATGGTGGCAAAAAATATCATATAGATCTAATTGTTTGTTTCATTCGTGTTTTTTTTACATTATTTCAAAAATATTATGGCAACATTAAGTTTTTTCATAATGATTGCAAAACCTGTACAAGACTTCGGAAATAATTGGGTGCGAGCGTCGCGGCTTTGATCCCGGTCAGGTCACAGCACATTTTAAGATTGCGGGGCTAGCAATTACGACTGACTGACTGGCTTGTCTCGTGATAAATGGACTGTACTGGAACTTACCCAGAAAACGGCGTGATATAACTAAAAAATTGTCAACCGATTTGACCAATCAATGAATGTTTTGGTCAGTCAAAGCAGAACAATAGGTCGAAACCCTTTCCCACATACAACACAGCAGCATACGATGTTGAAAACATGTAGTCCAAAGTATGGAAAGTCTCCACATGAAAGTATCATTAATGAATAAATAATATTCAAACTGTTTTCAAAAGTCTACACATATTTAGATTTCAGTTGTTTTTTATATCCAACACACCATCCTTTTATGTACAACCGATGACATCGAATATTATATTTGCCCTTAATCCAATACATACACTATGAACTGCATGTGTACGCCAAAAAACTTTGTGACAGTTCAAACTGATTAGATCACCTGAGCCGAAGGCTCAAGGTGATCTATTTTCATCACTCTATGTCCGTCGTCCGTCTGTCGTCTGTCGTCTGTCGTCCGTCGTTAACCTTTACCTTTAAACATCATCCCCTCCTAAACCACAGGACACATTTCCACTAAACTTCACAGGAATGTTCTATTGGTGGTCCTCTTTCAAAAATGTTCAAAGATTTAAATTCCATGGAGAACTTTGGCTGCTGCGGCACCAGAAACGAGGAAAAATATCCAAACTTTAAACAAATTCTCCTCTTAATCTGCCTGTCAGATTCCAATATAATTTGGTAGGAATGATCCTTTGGTGAATAGTGTCCAAGAGTTCCTTATACTAATAGAAAAACCATTTAGAATGTTTAAAGTGCATTTATATCAAGACTGTTCATTGTAAGTTTCTATATTCGGTCATCGTTCATACTTAAGCATCCAAATGTTGCAAATTTGTCTTCTAGTGGAAGACAGTGGTACAGAGGTAGAGCGTCGGCCTCTTGTACCAAAGGTCCCGGGTTCGAATCCCGTGATGAGCGGGTTCTGCCTTTGGGATTTTTCCACACAAACGGCGCGAGTACTGGTTAAGTATCCAGGAAGCAGACATCGAGCGTGATTAATATAAGCTTAAAGCTTGTTTCGCAATCGATTTAAAATAAATAAGTTTAAACTAAATGTTGCAAAACAGAAGTGTTCCCAAGATAATCTTGGTTTGAACATTGTTGATAATCATCCTGAAGCGGGCCATTTTGGTGTATATAGGTGAATGTGCGCCAAAAACATCCTTAGAAGAATCTTAGTTTACGTAGAAATGAGTGTATGCCTTCACCAGAATAAAATTAATATATGTGACATTTAGTTTAAATTCATTGTAAATGTGTATAGGATGGACTGAAAATAATTCATTTGATCATTTTTGGTAGTATGACCGTGTTTGAACGTGAAATAGAGTATGTGAAAAACCAGTTTCGTCCCAGCCCGATTTCGTCGAAAATGAAGGTAACCATTTTCGAGGGGTTAATTCTGTTGCATTATACATGCCTCTAGGTTCTTTAGATCATTTTAAAGCTAAGAGGTAAATCTGTTCAAAGATAAAGGGTTTTCTACATGAGAAACGCTTAGAAAGTGTGATCATTGAGAGTTGAAACTGGTTGATTTACATGAAAACAAGGAAGGAATTTATTTGATGTATTGTGACCTATATTCAATAAAATAATGAACATCCCTTACATACATGTAAATGCATATGTATATGCAAATTCCCCCCACCAATATCTTTGAACTATGTAGTTGAACTCAATGAAATAGACATTTGACATTAGAATTCAAATTGACAAATTCGCCAGAGAATGTGTTCTTTAATACAGGTCTAATGATTTTTTACTTTCTTCTTTCTGTCACATCTCGATTTCATCTAATATATCTATTATTCCATTCGGTCCTATCAATTTCAGAAGAATCTACTTGTTTAAGATGATTGGATTTTTTGGGTTACGCTATTTTGTAATATAAGCAACTTATTTTATTTTCCGAGCGGATATTAAACTCATACCTAGAATATATTTATCCCATTATTTCCATCCAATGTTCTGAAAAAACCCCAAGATATCCTCAATCAGTTTAACTATTCAGCGTTGATTAGAAGCGTGTTTGTACGTTGCCTCTTCATTCGCTATGTTATTGGAAGTTTCATTTTCGAGTCGTTACAATCGAGACTGTAAATATATTCCTAGAAAACGTTCAATAATTTGGAATAACATTGTTATAAATTCATCAAAATGGACTGATTTATATGTAGACGATGACCCAACCACCGTATTTTAAACTCGATATTTGGTATCTTCCTATGTTATTTTAATGACAACAGTAACTTGGTCACATAAAAACAGTTGAAGTATTTGTTCAACAATCTTCGACACATTCGTTTATAGGCCATTGCTAATAGTGATACAAGTAGATGTACGTTATTTGGAGACGCGGTTTGGCCGAGGTTTCATCTATTTCGTTGTTCAATGTTATCTAGACAAAAGAAGTCAATAACTCCTTCTCTACACGTATTTCACGTGATATATTACTCTGCCGAGTCCCGGTAGCTCAGTCGGCCTGTATTCTTTCCGACGTTTGTTAAAAGTCACTGTGACATGCGTCGTTTGTCTTCCACCAATGGGCTTACTGTCAATGTGGAAAACCAGCCAGTTACTTGCTAAGTATGTTGTATACAATACTGGTATGGGAAAGCCAGGAAACGCTATACATGTAGTGTAACTGCATTGGGGTATAGAAACAAATACCACTTGTAACAGCCGTGCTGTAGAAGCCGTGTTTCATTTTGACGTGTGTAGAATGTTTGACCTTTTCTCGAAGTTCAGCAACGTAAGAGTTGAATGGGGACGAAAATACACATCAAGGACCTTCTTCAGTTTTTTCAGAAATGATTCAATGATAAAACAAATAATCATAGATCACCCATTTAAAGGAAGATGCTTATAGGTGTCATTGGAGGGGTATATATCTACGAACTGGCAAAATCGTCAAATTTGATAAAAATCAATTAATGAAAACTTAGTTTGTCTATTATACAACATGTACTATTATGTGTTACAAGTTGTGATACAGATTTCAATATCAGATTAAAGAAACTATAGATTGCTATTGTAATTTACCCCAACAACTTTAAATATCAAAACTCGAGCCCCAAGTGTAAAAAGGAAATGGTAACCCATCATTTCATCTTAAAATTCATGGATTACAAATTGAGGAAGAGAGCTGCTTAAAATAATACATACGGTAGTTGCAAATGCAAACATTACATTGGGAATGGTTGAAAGACACGAAACAAAGTAAGTTTATTGGTTTTAGGTTCCCTTTAAATTAGTTCTTTAAATACGTGATGTATATATACTTTGAAATCGGGGATGATATATGATAACTATCTTAGAAAATATGGAAAAGACATATAATATTATCTATTTGCTGTTGTGCACTAGAAACAGTAAGTAATTACATACTTATTTCAAGGTTTTCTTTATTTCGTTGTTAATGAAAACATTTGAAATATTATATTGTCACACTTTCTTCAATTTAAACATGTAGAACATCCCGTATCATTAAGTAACTTCTCGGCTTTAAAGTTATCAACAAGAAAACACTCAATGAAGATGGTTCCCATTATTCTACACACAATAGGGCTTGGCCACACTGGTTTTGCACATATTAGCCGTCTCGCGAGAAAACCAACATTGTGATCTCTGCGTAAAACATCGACCCGCATCAGCCTAAGCATGTCGCGCAGGCTTATCCGGACATAGACTTTTCGCCTCCTGTAGATTTTCTGTTTCAACAACCATAACTCTATAGCTCTATCCCCCTGAGACGGAATGTGTCGGCCCGGATCAGTGCGCAGACTGCGCAGGTTGATCTGGATCGATACATTACGCAGAGGCCATAATGTTGGTTTTCTCGCCGTAGTGCTCATATTTTATTTTCAGTATCAGACAATTGACAAAATAACAAATGACAAAATAAAACATTTGGTATACATTGACCTTTAATGGAGGATTCCATACATGTTTGGTAGCGTCAGGCAACAAGGAGTTCAATACAATACAATAAGATATAAACAATACAATACAATACAATAATGGTTATTCTAATGTATGTACATACTTTTGTACTGCATATTATTAAATGACCACGATATATTATACAAAATGCACTGCATATCATGTCAAAAGTACCACGTCAAATGCAATATGTACCTCGTAACCATAACAATGCCTTGCGTATAATACAATACAACATCATAATACAGTTAAGGCGTTCCATACATTACTACCATTTAAAAGCCTTTGGTATTACCCAGCCATGGATCGAACCCACAACCTCCCGCACCGAGGCGGACGCTCTACTACTACACCACCGAGTCGGTTTTCTTGGCAAGACCGATGTCTTCGTGTACGTGTTTTCATTTTACAAATGAAGAACTGTCTTACTATAACGCATCAGTCAAAGTTTCTTCTTTGCATTACAGTTATTGCTTCTTCTCATTATGTCCCTGGGATAACGGACAGAGACAGACGTCGGTGAATGATTGATTAACTTGGTGATCAACGCCCCATTTTACAATTTGAGCCGTTCAACAAGAAAACCTACATTGTGGACTCTGCGTAAAACTTCGATACGGATTAGCCTAAGCATGCCGTGTAGGCTTACCCGGACAGACACATTTCCTGTGGATTTTCTGTTTCAGGAATCATTTCTCTATACCTCTATCCCCCTGAGACGGAATGTGTCGGCCCGGATTAGCCTGCGCGGACTGCGGAGGCTGATATTTGTCGATACATTACGCAAAGTCCATAATGTTGGTTTTCTTCTGAAACGGCTCATTTGATCGACTAAACCCAACTCTATGTTAGCCTGTGCATGAGAAACGTAACAGTGTAGCTTTCGATCAGACAGTGCATCCCCGCGATCTGATCAAGCTAAACACTGATAACATTTTATTAACACACGGTTGATAGAAGGTTCTGTCAACTTCTGTAGATTATTATAAGAATGAGCAGTTGAACAAGATGATCGGAACCTACAGTTTTCAGAAATACCCACTTGAACCTTTTCTCATGGCTCATTTCTTTATTCAGAGACAATTGTTGCGTTGGCTTTAATAAACTCTCCAATGGATACAAGACTGTGTGGTAAGTACTCTGCATTTGCATGGTCAACCGCCAATGAGCTTAACACATATAATCAGGAAAATCAGTCAGTTGTTTGGAAATATTGTTGTGTTGAGTACTGGTGTGAGAAAGCCAGGAAGCATGTGGGCTGAGTAACTGACTCCGTGATATGACTACACATATTGAAAAAGGTTGTTAAACCAAATTATTTAATCAATTGAATGCTCAAAATACGAAACGAAAACATGGTTCATAGCTGTTTATAAACTTGTATTGAGTAATATTGAATTGCATAAAAAAGTAAAAGAATGGTATTGTGTTCAGACGTTGTCTTAATCGAAATTGTAATCATGTGATAGTTTGAATATATTTTATCAAAAACTCAATAAGTAATTTATCATGTAGCGGCCATCTCAATGGACATTATGATAAATACAAAAAGTCTTTCAAAATTGTACGCCGATATTCTTTGAATTTTGTCTGCTCCGAACCAATTTAGTTTGGTATGCATGCTCTTAATCGAAGTGGTACAAAATAATACTATGACAGTATGAATACTTTTAACTAAACATCAGTAAGTAATTCATCAAGCATCGGCCAATCGATAGTTCATTGATTGATTGGGGTTTAACGCCGTTTTTAACAATTTCTCAGTTATATCACGGCGGCCAGTTCACCTACTCATGCATTTCCTGGTTTTCTCACACCAATACTCCAAACAACAATCTTCCCAAGCAACTGGCTGCTTTTCCACATAGACTTAGCCCATTGGTGGAAGACGAATGAAGCGTGTCGCAAAGACTTTTTTTTCAATCGTCGGAAAGAAAGTTGGCCGAGCCGGGATTCGAACTCACAAACCCTGGTTTGACAGCCCGCGTCGCTACCTACTGAGCTACCGGGGCTCGGCGGCCAATCGATAGACTATGCGATATATTCCAAATAGTCTTCCAAATTGTACGCTGATGTTCTTTGAATGATATCTGCACGGAACTACTTTTGTTTGGTAGACATGCTCTATATCGAAGTGTTTCAAAATAAGCCTGTGATAGAATGATTACTTTTAACTAAAATCAATAACTAATTTACCAAGTACCGGTCAACTCAATGGACTGTGCGATTTATACATTAACCAAATAGTCATCCAGAATTGTACGCCTATTCTTTATTAATGTTGCAAAAAAAAAAAAACACACGTTTTTGTTTGGTAGACATGCTCTTAAACGAAGTGGTAATCTTGTGATAGTCGGATTACTTTTAACTTTAAAAACAAAAAAATAGTTCCCCAAGCACCGGCTAACTCGATGGACGGTGCGATGGAAACATTAACGAAATATTCTTCTTAATGTGTACGCCGATGTTTTTTGAATGGTGTCTGCACAAAACAGACATGCTCTTACATGGGTTCCATATATCGCATCCACACTTTCCCATAAACATACGCTTACTGAAGTATGTATAAGACGACCAAGAAAACATCTAGACAAACATATGGCAACGAAAACTGAATGTTCAACGATAATTGTTCAACACCTTGTCGCAAAAAGGGAAATTGCTTGTTATGAGCGCTTGTCAATATCGATTGTTGTAGAGGCGTCAGAAATAGGCTGTATGTTGGAATGGTTGGCGATTTGTAGTGCAAATAAATTGGGATATTTGTTTTAATTTATTTCAAATAAGGTACCTCTATCATACATTGAACACAAAAGCGAGTGTACTTACAGTTTAATTATGATTGCACCATAGTGCTAGCAACATAGACAACTGTTGCTTCAATTCGGATATTCATGAAACGTGAGAACGCCAAATAACTTAATAACCATATCGAACAAGAATCGACCTTAACATAGGTTTCGTCATAAAAAAAAGACAATTTACTACATTAAGTAATCACTATAATAGCGATGCATCAGGTCAGATTGTTGGTATTCATATGTTAATCAATGTTTATGTCGCAAAGTATGTACATGATAAAAAGGGAGTTTGCAAATGAGTTAGAAAATGTTCCCAAATTACAAAGGTATTATAAATTATTGTATTCGGCAAAAAAAGAGAGAAGAATTTGCGAATTTCTTACGAATGTTGCGAGTGGCCATGCAAGTGTTGCGAGTGCTTGCCAACACCTTATGAATGAAGCGATTGCTAAATCGAATGCTGTTGCGACTGCGTCTCTTCGTCACTTGTTCTCTACCCGCCGGTCAGTAAACATCGAGTCAAGTTAATACTGCCAAGAGGCGTCAAGAGGGGCTCCAATTCTTGCGAATTTCTTACGAATGTTGCGAATGCCTTGCGAGCGCTACTATTACAATGCGATGATTAAGAATGGCTTACGAATACTTACGAGTATGTTGCGAAAAAGTGACGAATATGCCTTTTTTGCGAATTTTAGGAGCATGATGCTTATATTCGCAACAATAACGAATGGTAGCGAGTGGTTTAGAAATGATTGTCTTGCGACCATATCCCGATCATTACGATTAATTGGCGAGTGCTACTCGCAAGAGCAATGACAAGGAAATCGGGACTGTGTGAGAGCAGTATCATACTCCCTTCACATACACGGATTTTTCTGACGAGTCCTTACGGATCGCAAATATTCACGGATCCTTACGATTTGGCCACTTCCACGACCGATTTAAGAGTTGTTCCGAGTTATTACGAGTTATTTACGGTTTAATACGGATTTTTACGAGTTATTACGATGTATTTACGGCAAAATTCTACGATTTGTTACGAGTTGTCACGGCAAATTTCTACGATTTTTTACGAATAGTTACGATTTAGTTACGAGTAAATACGAGTCCTTACGATTTTGCATCTTTTATACCTTTCCCTAAATCGTAAACAATACGTAAGAATGCGTAAAGTATACGTATATATTCGTAAAGTACTTGTAACTACGTAAAGTGCGCGTAACAACTCGGTACAATCCGTAAAGCCATCGTAATACGACTCGAATGAAATCGTAAGTAACACGTAAGCACTCGTGATAATACGTAAATAATCCGTAAACATATCGTAAACTAACCGTAACAAATCGTAAAAATAATGCTTACGAGGCATTTACGGATTCTTGCGAGCAGTTTACGGATGGTTACGTGTTGTTGCCAGCGGTTTACGATACTTACGGATTGTTACGAGTTATTTACGGAAACATCAATCCGTGGACAATCGTAAGAAGAGTTTTGACATGTCAAAAAAATGCCTCTCCTTTCACGGATCCTTAAGAGTGTCTGCGAGTTGTGGCGAGTTATTTACGGATACCAGCGAGTTATTTACGGATGCTTGCGATTGACTACGATTTGGCGATCCGTAAGGACTCGTAAGAAAAATCCGTGTATGTGAAGGGGGTATTAGGTACACCAATTACCTTTATTATTATTTTCTTTTGGTAAGATTTTAACTTTATTTTCCCACCTACATTGGTATGTGGGGGTCGTTTTAATCCTCCCCCATGCCTAACAGCAATGGCGTTAGTTTCTATTTCGTTAGTACATGTATCTTTATATATATATATATATTTATTATATCTTAAAGCGTAAAGACTTATAAGTCTCAAATCGAAAATAGGTATACTTTATCAATGAGCATAATCGAAAAAGTGGATTCTATTTTCCCCCAATAGTTTTCTTTTTGTTTTAAAAACACGTATCTGATAGGTATTTATGCTGAATTTGACGCTTCGGAAGACAACTTATACATGGACAGTGTGAAAAGGACAGTCTAGTCAAAACGAGCAAGTTCGCAAATTCATTCCCATAATGTTTTTAAGCCTCCATGAAAATCAAACATCCACGTTTCGAGATAAAACAACTTTTTCTAAGTCTTTAAACAGACCACGGTATATCTTTCATGATACATTTTATAATATGGTTCTATTTTTTAAGCCGAGCGCGCTTACAACAATCATCTGAAATAAACGGTTAGAATATATCAAGTCATTAAATCCATCTTAAAGATCTATGTTAGTGTTCATGGTGTATTCCTTTGGGCATCGAAAGCACTAAATTTTCTTTATACCATTCACTAAGGGAATGACAAATCATGCGTGGAATAGCTAGAGAACCTCTTTTAAAGCATAGAAAGTCAGACACGAGGAGTTTATTTGCGGAGTGCATCTATTTTCACACGGATGATTGATTCTATTTGTCGATTGATGCGATTCTGAAAGGAATAATTAAGATCACACCAACATCATATAACATCAAAGTGGTGGTGGTTTTAATACGACTCGAAAGCGAATTTTGCTTTTTAAATAACGTTTGTTTGTATGATGTTAAACGCCGACTTTGATAATTTTTCAGTTATATCACGGAGTTTCCTTAGTAAGCTACAAGAACGGACTTCTTGTCTTTTTATTTTAACAACAACGAGTTAGGCGGAATGCTTACACTACATTCCTGAGCGCCAAGGAGGTAAAGCCATTAAACCATGTTTAAAGTATTTGGTATAACCCGGCCGGGGATAGAACCCGCTATGGAGGCGGTCTATAATTAACGTATTAACAATTAATTGTGTTTAATTTATGACCAGCTCTTGGGGAAAATGTATTAAACCTTAAATCTGCAAAGACGTCTACTTCATATATCTTTTTATACGCGGGAAAGGGTTAACCATGAATTTAGGCGCCCCTGTAGCAGACGATTCCATAAACACGGGAGAGTAAGAGATATCTATTGAATAGGTTTTAGATATTTGAGTATATACAGTGGCCCCTCGAAGGCTCGAACATGTGATAACTCGAATATATCGTATAACTCGATCAACTTTCTTGAACGGATATGTCTTTTGAATACAGCTTAGTAGCGGTTCTGATTACTCAGACCAGTAGGTAGAATTCCTATTGTGCCGCGTTTTCTTGACAGTATTTTATAACTGGGGTAGTTTTAACCCCCCGTTCCCATATACAATACATATCTGCAGCAGATGATTGAAAACGTTTAAGCTAACATATGGAAAATAACGGTAATGCTAACTCGCAAACCTGAGCGTCAAAGAGGGCAGCCATTACTAACAGTTTTAAGTCGTGCGTTTACATGAGGAAACAGGTTGAGTTTAAATGATGAACGAGTTTGAAAATACATAGATAAATTCAGTATAAATCGAGGGAAACCTCAAATACATCGATAACTCGAGTAATGTATTGATTCCTCTGGACTGATGATGATTTATGACGTTGTTTACCCTCGCGCTCGGCAATACTGCCATTTGGCGAGCAATTCCTCTGGACTTCGCGATTTCTCTGTATATATCAGCACGTGCGTCTTTGAAAGAAGACGCCTGGTCTGTAAACGGTAGCTACCGTAATTGAATTGCGTTAATAAACCAATTATTAAAAACTGCAACATGCGTAATCTTGTATGATAACGTTGTAAATAATGACTATGTACTCATCCAATAAAGTTCTCGTTCTTTTTCTTGTGTTTAAACATTAAAGTATTCGATTATGCAGAAGTAATCCCGTAAAGCACAGTGTCTATGTTATGGTTATTAACTTTAAACAAACGTAGGTACTCTAATCCAAGAAACACCATATTTGCATGTATTTGCATATGTATGACAAATTATTGTCTATGCCGGCGTGGTAGTTTATTTGAATTGAGCCAATGCATGAGAAAATGTAAGAGTTGTCTTTTGAGAACAGTATATATTCAGATCAGCCTGTGCATCCTCACAGTCTGTTCAAGATCTACGCTGTTCACATATCACTTGACAAGTTTTTTCGGAAGATTATGTTAAGTGTTGTGTAGATTCTGATACTACCTAGAAGGTAGACAAGATGACCTGAATTTACACTGTTCAGAAATGACGATATGTACATTTCCTCAAGCACGGGCACCATTTTATCATTTCAAAGTACCAGTCTCCCCGAATGTTTAAACATCTGTTTGTTTCTCAATAACAGTCATAATTCTTTTTATTTTATCTACAAAACAGAAACATAACTACTATATTTGAGAAATGTAAGTATATACCTTAAAGAAATGTCTCTATTAACCAATGTTCTCATACACAAAATCTGCAGAAGACGACTTCGAACACATCTAGGCAAATATCTGAAAAATCTTAATATATGTAAATATAATTATTAACCATTCAGACGCTTTCTGACGCCTCTGCAGCGGACAGATTTTTTTAAAAGATGGTGACAAAATTTCTCCATGTGTTACACTATGTGTTCACCTCTATTCAAGTATTTTACTTTCATTTAAAGGGAGTTTCCATTTTTATTTTTCCGGATTATGTTTTCAAAGTCGTCTGCTGCAGGCTTGTTGTATGTGGGAAAGGGTAATATGGTTGAAAACATTGTGGCAAACGGAGGAATTGCTCTTCACTCGAATATGTAAATGTAAGTTTATTCGTGTAGACATGTTAGCTAACTTCATAGAGTTTATATATATATATGGAAAGTATAATTACTCGTATATATCCATGATCATAAAACATTGACACTTTCAAATAATCATTTATTTTTATATTGGGGTTGTACGCCCTTTTTAACATTATTTCCGTTAAATCACGGCGATTGTTCCCTTATTCATGATCTCTGGGTTAACAAACCAGTACTAGGCTAGGAAATGTGCAGTGCAGAAGGGCACCTCAACCATGACCGCCGCGACTTCGGATCGAATCCGGGACGCTCTAACCGCTAGGCCACGGCGGAGTCCTATTTTGTTTAATGATGACACTCAGTTATAATAATATGAGCCTTTCCATTAGAAAACCAACATTGTGGCCTCTGCGTGATGTATCGACCTAGATCAGCCGGCTTATCCGGGCCGACACATTCCGTCTCAGGAGGAAAGAGGTATAGAGTAATGATTCCTGAAACAAAAAATCCACAGGACGCGAAAAGTGTCGGTCCGGGTTAGTCTGCACGGCAAGCTTAGGCTGACCCGGGTCGGTACTTTACGCAGACTCCACCATGTTAGTTATATCATAGAACGGCTCATGTATTGAAAGAAATTCGATAATGGTTACATTATCAAAAGCATTATCTTCAGTATAAAACACAGAACTTTTATACATACAGTTTTCACACGGTGTTAATGAAAGCGTAACGTCATGCTCCTCTTTCAACTTTGCTATGATAAAGTTGATATTCCGTGCCTGATTGGACCGGACCCCATGCCTAATTGGACCGGACCCTATGCCTGATTGGACCGGACCCTATGCCTGATTGGACCAGACCCCATGCCTGATTGGACCGGACCCCATGCCTGATTGGACCGGACCCTATGCCTGATTGGACCGGACCCTATGCCTGATTGGACCGGACCCCATGCCTGATTGGACCGGACCCCATGCCTGATTGGACCGGACCCTATGCCTGATTAGACCAGACCCCATGCCTGATTGGACCGGACCCCATGCCTGATTGGACCGGACCCTATGCTTGATTGGACCGGACCCTATGCTTGATTGGACCGGACCCCATGCCTGATTGGACCGGACCCCATGCCTGATTGGACCGGACCCTATGCCTGATTGGACCGGACCCCATGCCTGATTGGCCCGGACTCTATGCCTGATTGAACCAGACCCCATGCCTGATTGGACAGGACCCCATGCCTGATTGGACCGGACCCTATGCCTGATTGGACCGGACCCCATGCCTGATTGGACCGAACCCCATGCCTGATTGGACCGGACCCCATGCCTGATTGGACCAGACCCCATGCCTGATTGGACCGGACCCCACTGTTTATTTTTGTTCATGATTTGATAATGAAAGCAAAATCGAATTTTATCTATAGTTCTCATACATGCAATACTTTTAGGTCAATGTTCACAATCAATGTACGACATGTGTCTAAAAAATAATTCGTCTAATGCCTCGTGAAATGGAAATGGAAAGTTTCTTAAAGTTCACAATCACTGGAATTGAGTTACAAGACAATTTAAATAAGGAAGTTCGTTTACTCTGATTTCGGCAATACCGACATACATTTTTCTTCACTTGTTGCGCGACCGACCACTCATGAAACTATAACGTCTGGTGCTCTCTTAGCGAAAACATATTTCGATCTTACACCGAAGTAAACAGTTATACTCTATGTAATAGATTAATGGACCCCTTTCACAGAAGAAAATGTTGTTTCCATTTTAGTTATTAACGTAGGCCTTTAACGAGCGCACTGGGATTAATGCAATAATCTTCTTGATCTATAAAATGGTATATCATTTGAATGTCTAGAATACATCGGTTAATTCGTAGTCTGTGATTTAATTGGACTTTGATTAATTTTTGATTTAATGAACTTATCATAATTGTATTCAACTTTAAAAACAGTTTCAATTCTACTTTGACCAATTTTACGTATCAGGCATATTTCAGACGCCTACAGTAATAATCAGTTTGGTCTGAACGACTGTCTTCAACAATTTCACTTATTTGTTGTTAACTCATTCCTGAAAACATACAACTTTTGAAGCGTCTGCAGCAGCCTACTTCCGAAGACGATTCCAGCATGGTTCTTTAACTGTATATTCTTTAGGGATCATCAACCGCGTAAGGGATCACTCGAACACTTGGATACCTCGAAGTAGTTTATATATAAATGTGTCTTTTTCGAGATAAAGTTATCGCGAGTGCATTGTATGATTTTGTAGGGGGAAAAGAAAGCAATTATAATACAAATAGACTAGAGGTGTGTTAGACACTCGGAGTCCTGAAGACTGTACAATAAAGACACGGGCAACCGGATAATCTCATTAGTGTTTTCTCTGTTTGTCTACATGCAACTTTTGGCAGACTACTATAACAACGTACTCACTTTGGCAAGAGAATTAGCTTGAAGGTGAAACTACACTAAATACAGTCCAACCTGTGCTAAATACCACCTTTGTATAGCAATTCCCTGTTTTTAGAAACCACATTTTAAATTTCCCAATCATTTATTTTCTGCATAAATGAACATGCAAATAAAGACCACCTGAGAATAAAGACCATAGTGTTCTCTTCCAATTGGTGGTCTTTAAACACAGGTTGGACTGTACAGCCAAATAGTCCCTTAACAGCCTTTGTTTGTGTAGAAATAAGAATGCATTGGATATGTGGCAATGAGTTTAAATTCATTGTAAATGTGTATAGAATACAACGGAACTGTTTGATTAGTTCATGTCTTTGTTTTTCGACCTTGTCCGATAGTGGAAAAAAGTATGTGGAAAACCGATTTTGGCCCGGATCGATAGTGTACAAAATGAAGGGAGCCATCTTCGCGGGGTGGTTTCTTTCTTGCATAATATAATAATGTTTAGATCATTTAATAGCAGAAAGGTTTCTCTTTTTACAGATATATGGTGTCCTTCCTGTCAACTTTGAAAAAAGCGTGACAATTGAAGGTTGGAACTTATTGATTTATATGGAAACAAAGAAGGAAATTAATGGGTCTTCCTTAACCTAAAATGATTCCAAAAAGGAGAGTCAACAATGTCCAAAATCTCATTAAAACCAGACAAAAACCTCATTCGCTCGTATATGAATCTGATGACAGCCTTATACAGGTCGTCACAGATTGACCTTTGTGTCAGCCAATCAAAGAGTCGCCTACATAATATTAAGGGATACAACAGGGGAGACAACTAAAATAAATTAACGAAATAGAGAAGGGGTGATTGTCGAGTATTCCGACTATAGACAACAGAGCGTTGGTTGTACCGAACGATTTTATTGGACAGAAATAAACAGAGCACCTGCTCCTGAATATTTAAATAAACAGTCAATCCGAGACGACCTTTTATGCAGTGTCGTCAGATCCTATATACATACAGCGAAGTAGTTTCGACTTATTTTAATGATGCCAAACCGAAGAGACAACAAGACTCCATCATTGCCAGATATGGCTTAAATGGGAAATCCGATTTCAGCGGGCTTCAACAAAAAAGCAGATGAAATAATACTTAAATTAGTTCATGTTTGGTTATTGCTTAGATTTAATATCGACATAAGCAATTTATCGTCGAACTGGGAACTCTTGTAGTCTGTTTTTTGAGTAAAATGATATCAATATTGCATGCCAAGGAAACGATGCTTGAGACAATCTCTATATGTAATTGAGCTTTGATTTAATTAATTTCACTGAAATGATATAAAACTTCAAAACATCTTTGATTTCTCGATATTTACTTTGCAAATAAGTCGTTTAGCCCTTTCAAGTCTCGAACGATCAGAAAATGGCAAAATGATTAATAATCCTGATATCATCACATGAACCGCAATCGATGGCAATGTTAGTAATAATCAAGCCGATGACTATGTTAGAGATTGTACTGAGATATACCATACAACCCCGATTTTATTCTACTGCCGTTTTCCTTGTCGAAAAGGAAAGAAACTTTGGCATTCGAAAGTTACGTCCACTCTAACAATTGTTACTTTTTATTTTGAATTCAGCTGATGAAACTTCTGGATTTTCCAGTCTTATTAATTGCAAATATAGAATTTTATAGAGCGAGGTTGTTGACAAATTAAATTTGGTAGAAATGATACTAAAATTTGCTTCGTTTGCTACATGAATGCTGTATTAAATAAACCCTTTCCAACATACAACAAGTGTTCAGCAGACGACTACGTTGAATACATCTAGGCAAACAGATGGGAAATCTCATGAAATGTTAGTAAATATTGCGTTGGAAACATTGTGGCAATTGATGAGATTGCAAATTTTTCATTTGCAACAATAGTTTCTTATGTATTTTGCAAGAGCGTCAAAAACCGTCTGTAATTGGTAGGTAGTTAAGGGTTTCGAGACGCAATTCGTTGTTTTCTTGTCCCGGCCATCACAGCTACGTGATATCTGCCTTTTCTGAAATTTTGCAGGGACATGCAAAATACCGAATCACAAACTATCGTTGTCTTGGATTTAAGAAGTTTATTACTTTCCTATCTTTCTAAACTAGCAATTCGATTGAAAACAAATTCATTCTACAGTTTTAAATTTGGTTCGTGAATGGGGCCATAATGTCTTGATTTTATCTACAAAGGGGAGGAATAAATATAAATGTATTAAAGAAGCAATATATAAACAGTGAATGCGTCTGCGGTTTGACCAATTCCCACAAACAACACATCTGCAGCAGACGACTTTGAAAACATTTAGTAAAAACTCCGAGAACTCTCTATAAGTGCAAACACCAATGATTGAATAAAGTTGAAAACATTGTGGCTAAAGTAGAAATTGCTCATTACGTAGAATTTCAACTTTTGCCACAATGTTTTTAAAAGTCGTCCGCTGCAGAAGCGTCAGAAAGCGATTGTTGGTGGGACAGAGGGTTAATAACATGATATTACCACGCAGATATAGACAAATCATTAGATGTTACAAGAAATAGACATACAATGGCGTCCGAGTTTAAATCACGTGTAGTATACAGTTACCTAGAGATAACTCAAGTAAGCAATGGCTATAATATATCGTTTAGCTCGTACCATATCCTGGAATGGATCTGCTCTTGGAAAACTTTGTAGCAGTAGTTCTGATTTTTCATACAAACACCGAGAACTGCTGCTACTCTGTATACGTGATAGGTTTCTTAACTTGTTAGAATTTTTCAACATACAACACATTTCCAGCAGACGACTTTGAAAGCATTTTGTTAAAGGTATGGAAAAACTCTCTCAACATGAAAGTTTAATTAGTGTATAGAGTGGCAAACATTGTGGGGAAAAAAAAAGAATAAAGCCGCTTAATGAAAATTCGGACACGTGATTTAATCAATGCATTTTTAACGAGTCCCTTGCGACTTGGTGCAAGCGTGAGACATCGGACACACACATGTTGGAAACGCATTTGATGTACTTTAACTGATGTCTTTGTTTCATGTTTTGTACATTCTTTTTCAGACAATATTATTTCCTTGATTATCAGACGTTTCTTTAATAAAAGCGAGCGATAACAAAAAAAAATAATATTATATGAGCCGTCCCTCAAGAAAACCAGCATAAATGATCGATCCGGATCAGCCTTAGCGTGCCGCGCAGGCTAACCCGGACAGACACTTTTCGACTCCTGTTGAATTTCTGTTTCAGGACTCATTAATCTATACCTCTATTCCCCTGAGACGGAATGTGTCGATCCGGATCATTCTGCGCAAAGTATCGATCCGGATCAGCCTAAGCGTGCCGCGCAGGCTAACCTGGACAGACACTTTTCGCCTCCTGTGGATTTTCTGTTTCTGGACTCATTAATCTATACCTCTTTTCCCCTGAGACGGAATGTGTCGGCCCTGATCAGTCTGCACGGACTGTGCAGGCTGATCTGGGTCGATACATTACGCAGAGGCCATAATGTTGATTTTCTCGCGAGACAATTCACATTGTTCTCTAGACTTACAAGAGATAACGAAACAGTCAAAACTTATTGTCAATATTTAATCTTCAGCTTTGTAGAACAAACAACATCACTGTAGATCTCGCCTCATGTGGATTTTCTGTTTCAGGAATCATTACTCTATATTATATCCCCCTGAGACGGAATGTACCGGCCCGGATCAGTCTGCACGGACTGCATAGGCTGATCTGAGTCGATACATTACGCAGAGGCAATAATGTTGGTTTTCTTGCGGGACGGCTCATATGTTGTTCCGTCATAATGTCAAATAGTTTGCTTAGTGGCAAAGCGGCTCTTGAGAATTGAATTAAATTCACTGTTCAAATTTAGAAGAAGGCCGTTATATACAGTTTATAAAATAAATTATATTTCAATAAATAAATACACTAGAAACGATATATGTTTGCATTCTCACTGACTTCGTTGTTTCTCATGTCATATTTCTATTAGATAATATTATCTCAGTGATCTATAGACAGTTACCGATCCGATTAATCAGTTGATAGTATAATAAACGAAGTCACCTGTCAGTGTTAGCTGTTGCTTTCACGACGTTTTAAAAAATATACGATTCTGAAAATGCATTATAACGTCAGTTGTTAAACAATTCAAAGCCGATAATGTTTTGGAGGTAGCAGTTCAAAGTGGAGATAATATATTGGATATCGAAGGCTTTCGTTCGCGTCCGCGCTACACAGCGATCGGGACAAGATATCGGATGCGTTCATAGTTCACTCATTTGGAATGTTCTTTGATAGTGTTTTAGTTCATGCCAGTTAAGGGACACTCTTTAATGAGAACCTTGTTAAATTATTGACGAGTGATAAAAATGCTGGTTTTACAATCTTGTTTGTGTTCGATGTTTTGTTTACCGTGCTATAGGATTCGTGGGAATTAACAGTTTCTTTATTTAGCGACGGTAATGCATCGCCGTTAGTTAAACAAATGTGTTTTATTGTTTGACTTGGTCAGTGAATTAAGCTCATTATAAACACTCCAGAGTGAATTCATTCAAAACGTTAATACTCACTTACGGTTATTACCTGTAAACTACGATGACGGATTGAAGTATTGTGAGTATTGTTGATGTTGATGTATTAGTAGAGGATAAATAACAATGGATACAAAAACAACGAAGTGTACTTCTCATAGTTATTATGGGGGAGTTCTTGGACTACTAGTGTTACTGATCAACGTCCAAAAAGGTAAGCATTTTATTATTCGAATTTGTATCGCAATTTTATTTTTTAATTTTTATGTCCCTTTTAACTCATTATCATTCATTGTAACAATTGAGTTCTCTCTGCATAATTCCTTAAGTAACACAGGTGATTTATGTTGAACTAAATCTAAATCTAAAGTGACTAAATACCAGTTTAAACTTTCCCGCATGTAGACACACGTTGACGCATCTGCAGCAGACGCCTTTCGAAAATACTGTATTTAAGATTATAAAACATTCCCTTGTGGAGGTGTTCCATAACTTTGCCGCTTAGAATTTTCAAAGCCGTCTTCTACAGATTTGTTGTATTTGGGAAATGGTTAAGTAACACAAGTGTTTTACGCTGAACTAAATCTAAATCTACTATATCAATAAAATACATTCAAATGTTCTTTCGTTAATGAGCAGTCGGTATTAAAAAATACGATAGATATCATGCAATTATAATTGAAGAGGCATTCGAGTAGTATCATAGTATGCTCGTTTTGTTGCGAACCTCTTACATTTCCTTCGAGAAAACTGTTCGTTAATTCAAAACATACACCCGCCCCTTTTCCCACGTACAGCCAATCTGCATCAGACTTTCAAAACATTTTGTCAAAACTATGAAAATCTCTATAAATTTAATTATGATAATTTAATAGAGTTGAAAATAGTGTGGCAAAAAGGAGAAACTACTCGCTATGAGCAATATATTCTATTGTCACAATGTTTTCCAAAGCCGTCTGCTGCAGATGCCTCAAAATGCATCTATAAGTGGGAAAAGGGTTAATGATATGATATTATAGAGTCGTCTGATTTTAACCTTTTCGATGAACTGAGTTAATATTATTGAAAGTGGAAAGATAGTTTCGCAAAAGATCGGAACACATTGTGCTAGCGGAAAAAACAGTTTGCTATTGATATGTTTTGGTTTCCTCGTGATACTGTTTTAACTCTTTCAGCGCCAAAGGCAATATTCAGGTTTTTGCAAACAATACTGATTCATGCGAGTCAGCTCGTAACGAGCTGTCTCACCTGAAATCAGCATTGTTTGCCTTTTAGTTATCAAAATAGTCCAACATTGTATTATAGGAGAAATGGAGACGCCCGATTTTGAACATGAAAGAGTCTACTTTAAACAATTCGGCGCTGAAAGAGTTAAGTGTATAGTAAGAAAGAGGGTATGGGGGAAATTGTGGTGGAGAAATAAGGGTCTGATAAAAGCGTGTACTCATCATTCTCAATTTGTCAAAATCGTTTATTTAAAAAAGCACTTTTATTATTAAAATAATAGAAATCACGCAATATGAAAACCGACATTTGGAACACGATCAAATTGTACTCTCGCATTGTCGTTTGTGTTGTCATAATTGATCTCAGGGGACGTCCGGGAGTGTTTCGAACAGGAAAGATTCAGATCACATTGTGTAGAGGTCGCGAAATTCCGTAGGTCTGTTTTCGTATCACTAAGATATTATTAGCTAATTGATGGATTTGATTGAAGAGTGATAAATCGTGTATCAATTTTCAATAAAATCTTCTCAAAAGCGAGAAAAGAAAATTGTGTCATAATTGAGTAAATTGGCATAATAACATAATAATTGGTTAACAATATTATATACCCTATCACTCCTACGATGGAGCTTTATGTATTGAATATATCATTGTATATGGGCCTGTGGCTTGAAATACAGAAAGAAAGAATTGAACTGAAAATATCACACTATGTTATATGTCTAATACAAAGATTCTGTACAGTGCGAGGTTAGAGAAAATGTCTAGAAATAAAAGTATATTGTAATAAACAGTTAAAAACATTGGGGCAAAAGGCTCATAATGAGTCGCAACTTTTTTTAAAAGTCGTCTGCTGCAGAAATGTTAACATGAGCTGATCTACGAGAAAACCAACACTATGAGCTCTGCGTAATGTCCAACCCGCGCAGGTTAATCCGGGCCGACACATTCTATCTCAGGGGGATAGAGGTATAGATCAATGATTCCTGAAATAGAAAATCCACAGGAGGGGAACAGTCTCTGTCCGGTTTAGGCTGTGCGGCATGCTTCGGCGGTTCCGGGTTGATATTTTACGCAGCGTATCTCGTGCAACGGAAGGGGTTAACTATTTTGATCACTGATCCTCGAAGCAATCATCATTATGACTGGCTAGAAAAAAATCATTAAAACTCGTTGACCCCATGTTTTACTGTTAGCGTTTTTTTAAACAAAAAATAAAGCTGAGCTTTGAGAAAAATGAGCAAAACATCAAAATCGTAACGTTTAAACTATCTTATCCAAATAAACTTGAATTAGGAAGAATGCAAGCTAGATGCCCGACACTCAATGCTGTAAAGTAATGGTTGGGAGCCCGTTATTAAGGCAAATAGTAGATAAATGGGTTGATTTCTTAACCCTTTCGCACATACAACAAGTATGCAGCAGACGACTTTGAAATCATCAAGTATAAACGATAGTATGATTATTGAATAGAGTTGAAATCACTATGGCAAATGGAGAAATTGCTCATTATGAACAAATTCTTCTTTTGCCACTATGATTTCAAAAGTCGTTTGCTGCAGAGGCGCCGGAAAGCGTCTACATGGTGGAAAAGGATAATTAATTGTTGCTTATTTTCTGTTTTTCTGTATTATTGCATAGGTAATAATATTAATGTTGAATTGTTAAATTGTTGAATTTTGTCCTAAATGATAATTTTCCTGCGTTGCTCATAGCATAACTATAAGATATTTTTTATATTATTTCGTTCATTATTTATTTCCTATGACTGCCGACAATTGACGTATTTGTGGAAGACACATACTAAAAACATTGTGAAAAAAGAGAAAATTTGCTCTTATCGAGCATATTCGCCTTTATACACTATGTTATTAAAGTTCAAGCTCTACATACATATTTTGTCAACTGTTTTGAAAGTCATTGTGATGAGCGTCATTCATCTTCCACCAAAGAGCAAACAGTTATATGCGGAAAAGCAGCCAGCTGCTTGGAAAGAATATCGTGTGGGAGTATTGGTTTTCAGAAACCCACGAAACACATGAGTAGGTGAACTGGCCGCCGTGATATGACTGAAAACATGTTGAAAATGGCGTTAAACCTCAATAAATCAATAAATCCATTAATTAAACGTTTTCATTGCGCTAATAAAAGTTAGAAAACGAGTTTGCTACGTCGTATGCATCATAAAGGAAGACACCCGTACAAACAACACTACACAGGGTACACATTTCTACATTTACATAAACTACTCTATGATAGACATTTCCATTTGATAATGAATTTTAATAAGCGCCCGAAGGGACCTTAGATGTCGACAGGCCTTAAAATTATATTCATTGCTTTCTATTCTTGCGATGGTTTTGTACAGCTATTGTTTAACATTTGCCACATGCAGACGCTATAGTTTAAACTTTGTTATTTGACATCGATTGCGAAATAAACTTTCAGCTTATATTAATCACACTCGATGTCCGCTTTCTGGAGACTTAACCAGTACTCGCGTCGGTCGTGTGAAAAAATCCTAAAGTCAGAATCCGCTCCTCACGGCACTAGAACCCGGAACCGTTGGTACGAGAGGCCGACACTCTACATCTGTACCACTGTCTTCTACTTTCTGACCCCTCTGCAGCTAAACACATTTGAAAACATTGTGGCAAAAGAAGAAATTCCTCATAATGAGCAATTTCTCCTGTTGCCACAATGTTTTCATCTCCTCTAAATAATTATACTTTTATTGACAGAGCTTTTCTACATTTCTTCATTGAGGTTTTTAAAGTCGTTTTCTGTAGGTTTGTTATATTTGGGGAAGGATTAAATACGTTCCCCGGTACAGGTGAGCTATGACGAATATGCAATAGAAAAAAAAGAAACTTGCTATCTCCAAACCGAGCGATCTATTTTTGTCTCAAAGTGTGTCTGTGTATTGTGGAATTTAATTGACCACAGACACATCAATACATCATTTAGACCACTACACACGTTAAATTGGCACGGTGATAATTGGTTCGTTAAAGTGTATGTTAAAGGTCCTGAACTCAAGAAAATAAATATTTTAAAGTTTTAAAAATTGTTCAAAGGTTGTCCTGAAATATTAGAATCATAATTCTTGGATACAAGAGTATTAGAGTAATACAGTAATTTTCAAGTACCACAAGCATCTAAATATTGATCGTGTATGCTTCATGTTTACTGGGTAGACATACCTGTAAGCCAAATGTGTACATTTTCATGACTTTCAATTGCCATTAACATTAACTGCCAAAATAGTTTTGAACTATTTACTACTTACTTTCTTTTCACTACTAGCAGTAATTGCAGAATTTTCAACATTTCACAATTTTGATCTCCACCTGGAGTTCAGCGCCTTTAAAGTCACATAAAACCAATTAGATGTACTTCTGAATATCCATGCGAATGATAATTCGTACAATAACTGAGGTATTTATTTAATTGATCGCATTTAAAATAATACATGTTTCTGTTAATATTCTCATAAATAGTTTATCAAAAGTGCGCGATAAATACAATGGTTTGTTAAAAAACGATTCAATGAAAGATACACGCATTTTTTATTATTTTGATTGCAATGTAACATTATATTTTTATCGACGATTTTTTTTTTTATACATTTTTTCTTTATTGACTTTGAGAAAGCTTTTTATAGCATAAGACGCTTTTTTTTTGCGAGCACGTTGAAACGAAATGGTATTAGAGGATTGTAGACCAATCAAATGTTGTATTTAATGAATAATGTCGAAGAAATAAAGGAAATGAAACGTTTTGATTGGTTCATAGTTAAGTTGGCGATCATATGAGAGGCACTAATAAGATGAAGTTTTAAAATTAAATGTCCTGCAGACTAACTTTTAATTGTTTTCCTTAAGAAATAAATTTCAGTGAAAAGAATCAGTGAAACGTATGAAATATAATATTTAAGAGCAAAATATTAATTATTTTTGAAACATGATAAGTTTTTAGTTATTTATCGTCAATTGAAACTTCTTGGGAGCTTCGCGTAATCTCCAATCATGTGGCGTATTCTCGGCATTGTTAATATATTTATAGAAACTGAAGCTGGATGGAGATGAAGCTGGATGGAGATGACCGATTAGCCTTTGGTAAACACATAGAACCTTTCTAATATTCAAGTCAAATAATATGCGCATGTTCCATTGCTTAGTGTTTTCTCATATTAATCGCCGTTTATCTTTATTAAAGATATTTCTTATTTTAAATTACTGGTTTAGCTAATTATCTTAATATTAAATGGGATAGGGTGTTTTTATTTCCAATGTATTAAACTATTGCACGCATCTGATGGTAGCTAACGGACAATTGCGAGCTTGCGTTAAGGTAGGCGATCCCGTAACATACTATCTTGAGTGTACAGGTGGCAAGGGCACACTAGGAGTCTCAATATATTTACTGTTTTTCGTTTAAATTACTGATTTAGCTATAAATCTAAATACTGAATGTGATAGGGTGTTTTGTTTCCAATGCAATAACATATTGCACGCATCGCATGGAAGCTGGTGATGTATGCGTTTTTCGTTCAATTGCAGAGGCAGATCGATTGTTTATCTGAAAATTCCACATCAGCTGGAATAAAAATTCAAACATCGATACAACTAAACATTTAGTCTTTAGACATACAGACAGACAGACAGACAGACAGAATATTTTATTGTTGACGTATACAAAGTACATTGTCTAAAAAACATACATATACATACAATATACATGACAGGAAAATACAAACAAATATGATTTATTTGAAATTTATAGGATGATTGAATTAAACATGAATTCAACATGAGAGTGATATAAACATGAATTTAACACGAGAATGATATACACGTTGTGAGGATGAGCAATGTATAAATATGAGAGTGTTATTTTGAAGCAAAACACATTGAACAATTGTTCCTAAATTTAAATGGCGAAGTGGATAATGTACAACGGAAGAATCAATCATGAAGTAAAGAATGTGCGACGTATGAATGAAGGATTGAATGAGTGTACGAATTAATGATCAATTTAGAACTGGCTCTAAAACAATATAAAGAAATGCATCTGTACTCAGAAATTGTGCTCAAGTATCCGATTGGTCAAAAGCAGATTTCGACATTGACGAATCAGAATTTGTTTTGGAGCAAAGAGTTCATTTCTGAGCACGGGGAAGGTTTTAAGAGTTTTATGTTTTCGGACCCTGGAGGGATAGTCAATCGGAAAAGGAGTGTCTTTAGATAACAAACACACTACTGTCGCTAGATTCTATGTATAACTACATGTAGGACCGCATCCGTCTTCTTCCGCCTCGGTGGTGTATTGGTAGAGCGTTCGACTCGGGTGCGGTCGCTGTCGGGTCATACCAAATACTTTAAAAATGGTAGTAATGGCTGCCCTCATTGACGTTCAGGGTTGCGGGGTTAGCACTTCCTACGACTGGTGTCAGGATCAATGGACCAGTTGTATTGGTAGATTACCCAGAACAACTGTTATATAACTAAAAAAACTGTTAAAAGCGACGTAAAACGTCAAACAATACCTTCTTCTGAATTATCTTGGGGCTAAAAGTCTCATATGATCTACTTTCAAGAATCTTAGGCGTTTCACTATATACTACGGATTCGTGAACAGTTTGGAATAATGTGTTTTAATCGTTTTGTTAAGTTGTCAAAAACCTATACTCCTCTGCCATGACTCTCAACTATTGATCTCTCAAGTCGTTAATAAAATAGAATTAGTCCCACTTAAATTAAGATTGTGTCATTATGTTTAATTTATCTGAGAAAATTTGTGATGCCAAGACACTCGGAGAATATGGTTGATTATATATAGGCTTAAAACAATTTGCATCAACCATTGTCTTAAATATACCTAAAACACTGTTGTCAAATGTTACCAAATCTAGTCCCAATTTTTATGTTTGTAGGTTTATTTCTCTATTCTGTTGTTAGAATTCTTTGTTTTCTTCTTTGAATAAATACAGTATGTCACCTTATCTAATAATGTCATTCGGGAGATATCTTTCTTTGGAATTTATTGCGCAAATCATTATCCCACTTTAACCCTTTCCCTCATATAGACGCTTTGTGACGCCTTTGCAGCAAACAACTGTTTGAAAACATGGCGACGAAAGATAATTTGCTCAAAACAAGCAATTTATCCTTTTGTCACCATGTTTTCAACTCTATTCATTAATGTACTTTCATTTAAGAGGAGTTACCAATTTTCTTTGGGAATGTTTTCAAAGTCGTATGCTGCAGATTTTTTGTATGTGGGAAATGGTTAATATCATGAGCCTTATTGCAAGAATCAACATGGATGGATAACATGTTATTCTGAAAACGAGAAGAGTGTGATCTGACCATTCACAAAATGTATCGACCTAAAAACCACTTAAAAAATCAAAAGCACATTCACCGAGCAGAAGATAATCGATTACGCTTGAACCAAGCTTCCTACCATACCGACTGGTGATTGGAATACAGTCTACCGTAAAACGTTACGTACATGTATACCGGTATATTTACACAAGTCGAGACGTTACACGCTATCAGTTGAACAATGCCATAGGTGTTCATCAAAAATATAACCTGTCTAAGAATCTTCAAAATTATAAACAATGTCATCATGATATCACTGTAGAACGTGGTAGGCAACTAGGGATAGAATAACACTTTGATGGTGTCCTTTAAGCAGCAAATTGATTTTTGTCGTCGGTATTGAACTATCAAAATTGAAAATTGGCTAGACACAAGAAATAGAGATATTTTCAATGTACTTTTCTCTTTGAATGAAACACTAATGGCACTTTTCCTTATCTAAGCGCTTATGTTGAGAAAACGAATTTTGCAAAGTCATAGAAATATCTTTTTATACAATTAAACACACACAATAATTATGTTAACCAAATGTATACGTCTAATTAGCATCCTGTTAGATTGTGTGACATCTAAAAGGACATCGAAATCAAGCTAAAATAACATTAAAGAAAATCCGAACTGAACGTCCGTACACAATTACATTAATGCATGCATTTACTTTCCCCATATATTTCATTAAGTTCAAGATCTAGGTCAAATGTAGGATGCACTTGATTTTATCACTTTTAGTATTTTGACATTGTTTGAAAGTGAAAGTAGAGAATGCTAAACGCCTGTTTTGTCCGGCCCGTTTTGATCCAAAATAACGGTAAACATTTTCGCCTGGTGAATTTTTTCTTGTATATTGCATGATGCCCATTTTCTTTGGATTGTTTTAAAGCTTAGAGGTAACTGTTGATATCAATTATATATGGTGTTTTACATGAGAAACGATTAGAAAGTGTGACAATTGAGGACTGAAACTGGTCAATTTACATGGAAACAAAGAATGAATTTAGTTGGTATTTTGTAACCTGTAACTTGTGACAAAAAGAAAACAAGTGTTTACAACAATATAACTTTTAATGATGCCAAAATCCGGAGAATAAATAAGACCCCCAAATCGATAAACGCGAATCAAACCTTACGCAATTGTGTGTACTTTCATTGCAAGACGTAATTATATTCCTCTATAGTCCATCCCGTACTCCTTTATTTCATTAAAGACCTCAATACTAACTAGTTGTTTCAAATTATGCATTGTGTAGGTTCAGTAACTCATTTAGAACTAAATTGCAATGTTCTCCAAAACAAAAACATCTAATTATACACTCAAAGTGACTTCTCGTCTACGCTATAGGTGACTGAAACTGTTCTGCCCTATAGTGTGTTTGTTTGGATGGTCTTTTACGTCGCGATCAACATTAGTTAAGTTATAATAATGTGTTTCTCGGGTAAATTATTTATGTTGAGTTTATCTAAGCTATCTCCGATAATCCTGAAAGAGCTAATGAGGTAAGCCACTCCTACTACTTTTTAAATTCAGCAAATGACGAACGGAACATTTTAATTTTCCTACTGTATCCTTTTTAACCCTTTCCCTCATATAGACGCTTTCTGACGCCTCTGCAGCAGACGGCTATTTTAAAACATAGTAACAAAAGAAGAAATTGCACAAAACGTGCAATTTCTCCTTTTGTCACAATGTTTTCCACTTTTAGTCATAGGTTATCCATTTAATTAAAGAGATTTTCTATTTTTTGACAAAATATGTTCAAAGTCGTCTGCTGCAGAATTGTCGTATGAGGGAAAGGGTTAAATGAATCCGTTATAATATGCGGATGAGTGTCTTATCAGTGTTAACTTTAGCTTCACAATGCACATTGTAATTTGATAGGGGAACGTTATCTCAAAACCGTCGTTGATGTTAACGTTATTCCACATATACACGACAACCCTTTACTCTAAACTCCGGTATTCATGGATGATAGCGCTCGAACTCAAAGAAGCCGTCGTGTAACTGAACATTTGAGGCGCAATGCTATCGACACTTTGACCTCAACAGCCAGCAGTCCAGATTGGAACTCTATGAAGCACTGAAGGGAACATTTGGATTGCAGGATTCGATCTAAGAACACCCCAATACGTTGCATACACTAGTTGAAGGACGCTTTGCAACACGAATGGAATAACATTCTGTAGCACAGTCTCTTTAAGGAAAAGTAGTGTGAAAAACGTAATCAGAAATTGAAAAATTCAGTCGCCATTTGTCTCTGTTTTAACTATAGTAATTTGATAAAACAGAACCTTTGATCAAACTTCATAACTTTTTCTCCAGGTGTATATTATATACATGTATAATACTACACTCTATGTCATTGAGATTAACCTATCACAAGTCAGTGTCACTCATTCACATAATCGGATAAGTTCATTAATTTAAGTTTCAAACCTCAAATACATGCGCTTCAAGCGTTGTTATGGAGATCACGTTTAGAATATCCTTGCGAGCTTCCGTTGATAATTACAACGCTTATAGCCGAGAGATAGAGTTGTAATGGTCTTATTACAAGTATCATATTGGTACGTCAATTTGTGTCTGTATATAGTATTCGAAGCCTGGAGCTTACCGTCAGACGTCGCTATTGAACTATTTCAAAGGCTCGTAATGTTCATATAGTGGCGGGAACATAATACTTTAATCAAAAGCAATCTTTAATCTTAATCTAAACTCGATACCAAGTTCGCGTTGTGTTCAAGCTACTCTTCCTAAACATTGACCCAGCACTAACGTTTCATTTATTGAACTCCAGTTTCTCAAAGTCCAAAGCGTAAAATGTTCAAGACAAAAAAATCTCGCCAAACGATTTCATTCACGAAGATCAGAATGTCAATAGCATGTGTCGGTGTCTCCATGGAGTGACGAGTTCGAGCCATACTCCTTGTGTTTTCACATTTGACGTTACGTAAACCAATGAAAAGAGTGTTCAGTAAACGATTCCATTGCACGTTCCGATCAAAATAGAGTTCAGGAGAGGACTGCTTCTTAAACCGATTGTGATTGGGTATTTCTACCTACGTCAATGCTTGATCAATATAATTGCTGTTGCCAAACATAGCAATGGTTTGACATAACTCGTTCATTACGTGCCTCGTTTGACCAAAGTGCGTATCTATAACCACGGAATATATTAGAAATGTATAATCCGTGCATCGTACTGTAACATGTGAATGTCGTTACTGATAACAGTTGTGTCTATCTCGGTCTCTAACTTTCCCCCGGAACTTAACTCTTTCACTGCCGCATTTCACAAAGTCGACTCTTCCATGTTGAAAATTTGACCACTCCATTTTGCGTTCAACGGGAAATTTGGTAAAATGTCTCACCTGAATCTTCATTGTTTGCCAAAGTCTTTTATTGCCTTTGGCAGCGAAATAGTTAAGATGTTTAAGAGCAACCAGAACAGCTTAGGTACACACATTGATAAGTCATTTCAATACTTCGTAAAGTATAACCTTTGCCAAATTCTGTCATTGTTGCTATTATTCTCAACAGGAAAGTGATTAGGATTAGGGCAAGAGGGATCAATGTTACAATAAGGTTATAAAACGCATCCCACAAAAGAAGAAAGTACAAGTTAATGTATTATACATGCCTGTAGTAAGGATGTGTATACTATATTATTACTAGAAAATAGCCGCTATAATAGTTCCATGGAATTGGTTAAAATCCATTGGAATAAGTGCTGTACACATTCTGTATTGTAATCAGACAATATTTGAGTAGGACTCATATAAAACTGCTGATAAGATAACATATATTGAAATCAGTGCGAAACCCTTTAGATGGCATTTTCAGACAATATGTATGACATACAATTACTGTTGAAATTAAATATGTTGTAAACGGTGCGAATCATTTTATGTCGTTTTGGATTATTTTACTATGAAGCATATAAAATTGCTGTTAAGTTAAAATCTGTAAGAACTTTTCAGAATACTTTTTAAGGCAAAACATGTTTGAAAACAGTGTGGAACACTATGTGTCACATTTCAGAGAATACTTGTGTATAAAACATATGTAATTACTACTAATGTAACATTTGTTGAAACCTATTATTAACTTGGAGCGCTAGTTAGAAAATAATCATTAAACATTTTGTATGATAATTATGAAAATCATGTACAGATAATTAAATTACATTCTGATGAACTTAAACTTAATAGTATCATATCAGGGGCGTAGCTCCCTTTAGGCACTGTAGGCACGTGCCTACACACTTTTCTAAAAATGCCCCAAAATGTAGCTGCGGCGATACACATCTGCGTAATGTATCGACCAGATCAGCCTGCGTTGTCCGCGCAGACTGAACCGGCAGACACATTCCGTCTAAGGGGGCTATATAGAGTAGTGATTCCTAAAACAGAAAATCTACAGGAATCAAAAAGTGTCTATCCGGGTACGCCTGTGTGGCATGCTTAGGCTGATCCGGGTCGATACTTTATGCAGAGTCCACAATGTTGATTTTCTCACGAGACGGCCTACACATTGATTATTGCCAAGCTACGCCCCTGGATATGGTGGTTTTTAAACAATATTGTGATACGCGATTTATCGGGATACACATGCATACGACAATTCTGCAGCAGACGACTTTGGACGTATTTTGTCAAAACATAGGAAATATCCATAATTGAATGGATAACCTATGACAAAAAGTGGAAAACATTGAAGCGAAAGGAGAAATTGCACGTTTTGTGCAATTTATTCTTTTGTCACTATGTTTTCAAAAAGCTGTCAGAGAAAAGCTGTGTAGAGGCGTCAGAAAGCGTCTATATGAGGGAAGGGTTAATGTATACATGTAGTTGCTGTATGTTGAGACAGTGGTCTTTATCTACAATACATATTCGTAGACTTTGCAAACTTGTAAACTTGGTTGCATGTTTATCTCGATAGAAGCAACATTTGATTTAACAGGAATCATGTCATGTACGTCAATTTGGTTGTATCCACAGCGTCTGAAGTCTTATGTTGGTCCGCAATATTCGCTGCTCAACTATTAATCTTTAACAACAAAACAATTTAAGTAATTTGAAATGCCAATTTTGCATTAAGTATCAAACTCTATTCGGTGGCTGTTCCTTCGTTAACAGAGATTTTCTACATCTTTGTCTCGATGTTTACAACTCCATCTGCTGTGGACTTTGATGTGTGGGACACGTGTTAAATACTTATAAACCTTTACAAGGGCCGAAACCTCTTGGTACAATGTACAAGATTCTAACCGGAAAAAAGTTGAAATACTTAAATTACAATGTGTGTCACATATAAACCATCGTCCGACATCCATGATTTTTGACCCCTCTATGCTCCAACATCACCGGCGGGGGTTTTCACGGTCGATTCGCCGTTTTGACAGAACTGCATTGAATATACATAAACCAATCGAAATGTCGTTTTCATTTTCGATAGTCTCATACGTAGGGACGCCTGGAAAAATGTCCACATATTGTATATGTGAGTTCTGTTTATCGTCATTTTAAAAAACTAAACATTACGAAAGTTTGGAATCAAAATGCAGTAATGAGCAATAGGATCTCATATTTACTGATCTTAATATCAGAAATGAAGGCGCGTCATGTCACAGGGAGAGCAAAACATGCAGCCAGTCCGGGCTTGATCCGGGACCTCTCGCTTATAGGGCTTTTTCACACAAACTTTTCCCAACACCTATCTTCACTGATAAAAAACATATATTACTCTTACCACTGCAGGAACTGTATCTTACTGGAACTCACGCAACTTGTTAATATTAAACAATTTACACGCCATGGTAAAGTCAATTTTCAGATAAGGTCGCCTTTTAGAAAAGAAAAAGCTTTATTACGAGGAATCTGATTGGCTGTTAGGCACAGTTAAATTGTACTGAATCCAATCAGAAACAACATTGTTAAAACGGCAGTGAAATATCCCACGGGTGATGTTGGGGGTATAGCGGAGTCAACAACGGTGCATACATACATGAATATAAGTGTAATTCGCGAGGTTTTAAAAGCATGTACATCTTTTGTGTGAAGGTGTTTCATAAAATAATCGAAATGACCAAAGTGGTTGACTCCAGTTACTATTTCTTTCGGCTATGTTTATTATAACAAGGATGTAAAGTTAATTAGTGCAAAACGTTCAAACTACGTTTTCATAGCTAATTGCCCCCACCAACTCTGGCAGATATAGTGTGCATGCGTAAGGACAATACATCAATGGTAATTTCAACAACAATGAGGAAAATCGGAAAGAACATGGAAAACGCCCAAAGTGATACCCCCTTTATTCAGATAGTACAAGTAATGACTTAACGTTTGAAGCTTTCAATGACTTTATGCGGAAATTGGTTTTGTTTATATGATGGTTTACACCGCTTTCAACTGCTTTTAATTTATATAACGGCGTTTCCTGGATAAATTGCCAGTACTGCTGGTCCAATTATCCAGCCAGTCAGTCATACTGCTAACCCTTAAAGTTCTGAGAGCAAAGGAAGGAAAGCCATACGCAGGTGCGTACCTTGGCATACTCCAATGCGAACAATGCGTCAGAAAAGGTTAAGAACAATGTGTTAAAAATTGAAGGCTGAGAGTGGCACATGTTAGGGTTGATTTTGTCGGAAAATGGCAATAAATCTGCATATATTTCCCTACGAAATATTCACAGACCGTAGGCAATATTCATAGACCTTCTAACCCACCTGTGTGTATACACATACCTTAGGGAATATTCATAGACCCTCTAACACACCTGTGTGTATACACAAACCTTAGGGAATATTCATAGACCCTCTAACTCACCTGTGTGTATACACAAACTTCCGGGAATATTCATAGACCCTCTAACTCACCGGTGTGTATACACAGACCTTAGGGAATATTCATAGACCCTCTAACTCACAGGTGTGTATACACAGACCTAAGGGAATATTCATAGACCCTCTAACACACCTGTGTGTATACACAGACCTTAGGGAATATTCATAGACCCTCTAACTCACCTGTGTGTATACACAGACCTAAGGGAATATTCATAGACCCTCTAACTCACCTGTGTATACCCACAGACCTTAGGGAATATTCATAGACCCTCTAACTCACATGTGTGTATACACAGACCTAAGGGAATATTCATAAACCCTCTAACTCACCTGTGTATACACACAGACCTAAGGGAATATTCATAGACCCTCTAACTCACATGTGTGTATACACACACCTTAGGGAATATTCATAGACCCTCTAACTCACCTGTGTGTATACACAGACCTTAGGGAATATTCATAGACCCTCTAACTCACCTGTGTATACACACATACCTAAGGGAATATTCATAGACCCTCTAACTCACCTGTGTGTATACACACACCTTAGAGAATATAGATAGACCTTCTAACTCACCTGTGTGTATACACACAGACCTTAGGGAATATTCATAGACCCTCTAACTCACATGTGTGTATACACAGACCTTAGATAATATTCATAGACCTTCTAACTCACATGTGTGTATACACAGACCTTATGGAATAATCATAGACCCTCTTACTCACATGTGTGTATACACAGACCTTAGGGAATATTCATAAACCCTCTAACTCACATGTGTGTATACACAGACCTTAGGGAATATTCATAGACCCTCTAACTCACCTGTGTGTATACACAGACCTTAGGGAATATTCATAAACCCTCTAACTCACCTGTGTGTATACACATACCTAAGGGAATATTCATAGACCCTCTAACTCACCTGTGTGTATACACACACCTTAGGGAATATTCATAGACCCTCTAACTCACCTGTGTGTATACACAGACCTAAGGGAATATTCATAGACCCTCTAACTCACATGTGTGTATACACAGACCTTAGGGAATATTCATAGACCCTCTAACTCACCTGTGTGTATACACACACCTTAGGGAATATTCATAGACCCTCTAACTCACCTGTGTGTATACACACCTTAGGGAATATTCATAGACCCTCTAACTCACCTGTGTGTATACACATACCTTAGGGAATATTCATAGACCCTCTAACTCACCTGTGTGTATACACAGACCTTAGGGAATATTCATATACCCTCTAACTCACCTGTGTGTATACACACAGAACTAAGGGAATATTCATAGACCCTCTAACTCACCTGTGTGTATACACATACCTTAGGGAATATTCATAGACCCTCTAACTCACATGTGCGTATACACAGACCTTAGGGAATATGCATAGACCCTCTAACTCACCTGTGTGTATACACACACCTTAGGGAATATTCGTAGACCCTCTAACTCACCTGTGTGTATACACACAGAACTAAGGGAATATTCATAGATCCTCTAACTCACCTGTGTGTATACACAAACCTTAGGGAATATTCATAGACCCTCTAACTCACCTGTGTGTATACACAGACCTTAGGGAATATTCATAGACCCTCTAACTCACCTGTGTGTATACACATATATCCTGGGGGTCATGGGTCTCATTCGTTTTCGGGAATAATAGTATAGGGAAGACGTTTAACTCGTTCTTTATATTTATTATATAGTTATATACAGGTGGGCAGATAAGCCTGTCCAATTTATGAAACTGAACATTCAGCCTTCTATCAATCCCACTCTTCTTCCCTCTGTATTTTAATGCCTCTACAGTAATATGCGTTCAATCAAATTATATTCTCCTTCCTTCAATCAACTCATCTAGCTTGCATGGTTTTTTGAACTGTGGTCACATGACCCAAGCTTCAACAATTGTCATGTGACTAGAAACTAGTCAGGCAAACCTAATCCCTGAATAACCTAATAAATAACTAATTCAACCCGGTTACACACAGACCTTAGGGAATATTCATAGACCCTCTAACTCACCTGTGTGTATACTCGAGTTTTCCCAAGATACGCCCATGATTACTACGACTTTTAAAGTCTTAAAACCGGGGATCGAACCCGCGTCTCCCCGCAACCATGGCAGACGCTCTACAACTGGACCACCGAAATTGGTACTAAATAAATCAGATACTGGTTACGTATTGTAATGGAGAATGCAGAAACAGGAAGTACCCGTCAGGTTTGTGACCACATGAAACTACATTCACGTTGGTAAAATCATCTTAGAAGGCGGAAATAGAACCCTCATACACCATCCTGGGTGTTTCAAGACTGAATTAAATCTGACACCGTGATGTAATGAATAATTAAGTTACTACTCATTATACACGAGCCTAATTAGGTACATGATAGTAGGATACGATTATGAGATTAATTATTTTCATACGGGTGGTATACTTATTATCTCACCTGAGTACACAGTGCTGAGGTTGAGCTTTTGTGAACACTCACCGTCCGTCATCCGTCCGTCAATCCGTCCGTAGTCTGTGCGTCCGTTGAACAATTCATCTCTGAAACTATTAGTCAAATTTCAAAATATTTTAAAATGAATAGTCCTTATGTGTTCTTCTTTAAAACATGTTTAAACAGGATGGCGACAAAAGCTTAAAGTAAAACCATAAACCAATTTCAAGATATTTTCACATGAATGTTTCTTATCGTACCCTCTACCAAATCGTCAAACGGACCAGTCTTGCTTAACAAGGGGGCCATCAGAGCTAACATATTTAATTGATATTTCCTCCTAAACCACTGGCACAATCTCAAAATTTATTCCCAAAAATGATCCTTGAAATGCGCTCTACTATAATGGTCAACATGCTCCGCTCCTCAGCACAACCTGACCCCCATAGCTTAAAAAAGGAATATTTTTATACGAAGTCTTCTTTCAAATATCTTGCCTAATTCAATTATTTAATCCGTTCTCCCTCAGCTTCACAAAATGTCCACAATGGCCAAAAAAGCCAAACTACTCTATAAATGATATCTGCTCATGTATCACTGGTCTGATTTCATGATAAATTCACTCAAATGATACTAAATTGGCCATCTGATAAAAGTGTGTCAACCGTCGTTCTGCTTCGCTACAACAGATGGCTGCCAGACCTGATAACATCAAATAAACACGTCTTTAAGCAGCTTTCTGTCATCTATACTCAAACACGACACTATATTTCAGGTAAGCGATACAGGCTCATCATAACCCTCTTCTTACACATATCCAACACACTGTTTCATAACAATACAAAGATATTTGAGCAGTTCCAAGAGAAAACTAACAAATTCCGTTTCAAGGGGATAGAGGTTAAGAGTAATGATTCCTAAAACAGAAAATCCACAGGAGGCGAAAAGTGTCTGTCCGGGTTACCCTGCTCTGCATGCTTATGCTGATCCGGGTCGATACTTTACGCAGGTAAATAGGTTATATTGAGAACTGTATCCCCCTCCCCCCCCCCCCCCTCCCCACCCCCCACCACCACCACCCACCTCACCACACACACACACACACACACACACACATGTGTAGGTAGACATAAGCCGCCGTTCTCGAGGATCTTCTAAATATGATAACAATAAGCGAGATGTAGTCCTGGTACACTGTGTCCATGATGGTTCTCTTGTGTGCGGGAGGTCATTAAACCCTTTCCTTTCACCTCTGAAGCAAACGACAATGTTTTCACCTCTTTTCAATAATTATACTTTCATTTATAAATCTATATAAATCTATATCTTAAACGGTGAGAAGTGTTATATCATATATATTAATTATAATTTCCGTATTTCTGGCCAACCTGAGCAGCTATGCCAAACACGAACTTCTCTTTTTTCACAATAATTTCAAGAGATAATTCCACCGATGGATTTATATCCTATACCGGGAAAAAGGTGAAGTGTAACTTCCTTATATCATAAATATTAATTAGAACGTTAGTACTTCTAGCCACCTTGATCCACATATGAAATCAGGGCATGAGAAAGGGTACACTTTTGCTTTCGTGAATAGTATAGATCCAGTGGTGCAGTGTTTGAATGTCGGTTACTCGTATAAAAGGTCCCGGGTTCGAGTCCCGTGTTGAGCGGGTTCTTCCGTTTGGATTTTTCCACACCAACGGCGCGAATACTGGTTAAGCTGGAAGTGTTTTTCGATGTAAAATGAATAAGTTTAAAACTTCAACATAATATTTCAACTGTTCACATGCATGTATTACTTAACTCGATCGACTTGTGTAGTTTCGTATAAGACTGATCAGGCGGAAAATATGATCTAGACCTACAATGTTCAGAAATACCAACATGTAGCTTTTCACATACACTGTCTCATAGTAACTAAGTAACCGGACATCGTAGCAAAGCTCTGTCTGAAGACACATTCGATCGCCTCGGTGATATAATTGTAGAGCGTCCACATCGGGTGCGGGAGGTCGCGGGTTCGATCCCCGTCCGGGTTATACCAAAGACTTAAAGATGGTAACAATTGATGCCCTCCTTGGCGCACAAGGTTGTGGGGTTAGCGTTACGCCTGACTGGCTAGTGTCAGGATAAATAGACCAGTAGCTCTGATACTTACCCAGGAAACGCCATGATATAACTGAAACATTGTTAAAAGTTGCGTTCAGCACCAAGCAATAAAAACTGTATACACATTCACTTTATTTTTTTATATCCGCAAAGCTCCATGACTCGCTCCAAACTTTCGATCGCTATATACTTGCTTTTTTTTAAACAGACTGGCGAGATTTTGCAGTTTCGTGTGACTGAGCACGAAAATCTGCACTGTTTGGTAAGAAGCCTGTACATCTAAAACTCAGTGATGGTCAATCTCTCCTTTCATCGAGTCTAAAAGTTCTAATAATTCATTGAGTTTGAAGATTCAAGGGATTACATTTAGCTTTTTTTTTTATTGGTTCTCTCTTCTAGAGACCCTTAAAGTCGGTCTTCGTTTCTGTCCGTTTGTTTGTTTGTAAAATGTTTGTGGCAAGCGTAACGCCAAAGCTATTCAACAGATTTCGACCAAACTTGGTAGGGATGAAGGGTCTAGTCTCTAGTTGTTCCTTTTGTAGTATGGTCGCCATAGAAACCACTGTTGCTATGGAAAGGTGCGAAAACTATCTCCTCCCACAATTTTTCGAATTTAGAAACCACTCGGTGTGCGTTGTGTAGCCCATCAGTTGCTACATCGAATGATCGTCCCGATTTTTGATCCGTCTCTTCGTTTTCTTAATATTTGAGTTGCCGTAAGGGGTACCATTTCCGCGGAAAACACAGACACGTCAAAACTAAATATATCGACACAAAAAAAAATGGTTTCCTATTACCTGATCGCTGATTGGCTAAAAATCCGGACACGACCAAATATCGACCAACCAGAGAGCACTTCACATAGCCATTACAACTTCCGTTTCCCGTACTTTTACACGAGGAGAAGAAATATTCAAGTGAATTTGACGCTGTTCTCGCGACAACTCGATAGCTTGTTTCATCATTCCTGCGGTGTCGTGAGAGTAGAGACAAGAGAGAACCATCGTCGCAGTATGCTTGTCTACTTGCTTAGTTTGGAACAAACATATATACGCTGTCCTAGATTATTCGTAATTGACATAAACTTCTTTCAGCTTTAATGGCCATATTGAGGGTTTTTTACAAACAGTACAGGATTCATGTGAGAAATCAGCATTTTATTCACCTTTTAGGTATCATTATATTCCAAAACTGTTATTGTATAAAACATGGCGTCGCCCGATTTTGAATATTGAACCGTCTACTTCAGGGAATTCGGCGCTGAAACAGTTAATTGATAGTTGTATTCACTTGAACCCCCACTCTATACCATTTCCCTGTCATTCGCCATAGCAAAACATATGGTAAAATTAAAACTGAGTATATGTTTTAACCATACCGAAACGGTTTTAATCATCCAAGTTAAATTTACGAGCAATGTCACCGGGAAAAAAACCACTTTCTGACAAGTGCGACTACCAGTGTACATGAGGAGCCCTCTCTTCAAATTCAGCTAGGATAAGTTTCTGCTGTTCACTTCCTTTCTTGGTTATCAGCCCTTTCCCACATAAAGTCGCTTTCTGACGCCTCCGCAACAGACGACATTTGAAAACAGTATGGATAAGGGATGAAGAATTTCCCCTTTTACTTCAACATTTTTAACTTTGTTTACAATAATTATACATTTATAATATATTTTCTATATTTTATCATACGTTTTCGAAGTCGAATGCTGCAAATTGGATGTATGTGGGAAAAAGCTAAGCATGCTGCGTACGACCATTATAAATAGTACAGCAGATTAGCAGAATTAGTGTTCACTTTGTGATAAAAGCATTACATTTTGTACAAGGAATAGTCGAAGGGTTATGACCATCTAAACGGTGTATACGTCCGCAAGCGGGATAAACCTGTAATCTCTGAAGGTGCGTTTATTTATTGAGCAGTTGGACAGAGACACATTTAGAAAAGAGAAAAGAAACACATAAAACACACCATGACATTGTATGATGTTATTCCGTGTTTGGGCTGGGTCCGTTGTGGGCTAGTTTAGGTTGGGAGTATGTGTTGAATAATTAAACGAATGTTCAGTTCATCCCGTGAAAGAGATCTGTTTCTCTTTGAAAGTATCGTATTGTAAGTTCAGCAGCCGTACTGAACGCCTTTGATACTACGTGATGCGAAATACAAAGCGGGCCGTGCCGTGTTAACATGTATTTGTTAACCCTTCCCAATATACAACAAATCGGCAGCAGACGACTTTGATAACACTTAGTCAAGAAACGGAAACTTTTGAAAGGAAAGAACAATTAATGAATAAATTTGAAAACATCGTGGCAAAAGGAGAAATTATATCTGATGTCAAGTGATATCCCGTTTTCCTGTTACAAAGTATTTTAAAATTTTAAACATCATTTCAATAAAGCCCTATTTAAATGACAAATTTAAGAAATCAAAAAAATGGTCAAAATTAACAGCGCAATCATAATTTGTTTTGTTTTTATATCTAACCTTTTCCTCATACGGCAATTCTGCAGCAGACGACTTTGAACGTATTTTGTCAAAACATAGAAAATCTCCATAATTGAATGGATAACCTATGACTAAAAGTGGAAAACATTGTGGCAAAAGGAGAAATTGCACGTTTTGTGCAATTTCTTCTTTTGTCACTATGTTTTCAAAACGCCGAATGCTGCAGAGGCGTCAGAAAGCGTCTGTATGATGGAAAGGGTTAAGACAAAAAGCTGCAATACATGTTGATTAAAAGTGATGTTTTAACCCCCTTGTTCCTCTCATAGCAAATCTGCAGGAGTCAACTTTGACACCATCTACCTAAAAACATTGAAAATCTCTAAAAATGAAGGTATATATAATTACTGATAATATTTGAAATATTTCGGCAAAAAGGAGAAAATGCTCGACAGAATGTTTTCAAAATATCGTCTGCAGCAGGGGCATTGGAAAGCGTCTGTATGTGGAAAAGGATCAAATGTTGAAAGGATTAATACAAAAGATGAATGTATTACCCGATTAGAAGTGCAAAGTACAATACAACGCCGATGTTCGAGTGCTAACAATACACTAATTAAGCAGCATTAAAGTGTTTTCAATGGATCGAAATACGTCTGTATGAGCTGGAGGGTGAAAGGGGGCATTTCGTCTGGAATTCCTTCCCCATCTAACTGTGTATAGGAAGTCGGTAACCAGACTAGGCCGCATTTAGTCTGGAGTTCCTTCCCCTTATTACTGTGTATAGGAAGTCGGTAACCAGACTAGGCCGCATTTAGTCTGGAGTTCCTTCCCCTTATTACTGTGTATAGGAAGTCGGTAACCAGACTAGGGCGCATTACGATGTGCGACGTTATCGAGACCAGTTTAGGGTTACATAAAATAACCCAACTAAATACAACGAGATGCGTCTAGAAAATGGCGTCTTATTGCAATTACGGTAAGGCATATTATTCCTGCCCACAGTTTAATCAAAGCAGTATATGTTATAAACACCGAAATGTGTATACGGAAAAAAGAAGAAGTGTAGCCGCTTCTTGTTTTACGCCAAAATAGATTTCCATTATGCCAAATGGACAGGTGTAATGAAACCAAAATCATCGGGAGTGACTTGATTATGTTTTACTTTTAATTGATAGCATTTTATTTTCTAAAAGTGCACATCCAGAAAATGTTCACAAGAACATGATGAAGAAAAAAATAATCGATTGGTTTCTCTGAAATAAATAATTATATTAGATGTTGCAAATTTATATAACAGTCTTAGTAATGGCTGTTTTATCACAATTAACACTATCCCACATGCCGACGTAATTTAATGAATTTTCAGGACACAATTTGGGAAAGCAAGATGGCAAAATGATTAGATATTTTGCCATTATATCTTATACTACTTTCAATATTTATCATTAAATTTAAAAAGACTTTCTTAATGTCAAAATCGTCTGCTACAGACGTTGTGTATGCGAACAAGGGTAAACAACCGCTGATTTCTCAGACTCGTATGTGGGTACGTTAATGTATTTACGACATCTTTGTATTAATTGAGGAATTCAGTAGAGAACAAACAGAAACCCCGTTGCAAGTACAAAAACACGTAGCATGAAATGTGTATCATAATAAACAAAGACGTTTCAATTTAAAACGGCGGTATTCCGAAGCTAAAACTATCTTCGGAACATTTTATAAGAGAAAGTTTGGCTCTTCTTTACCTTTTCCCACATGTTGACGCATATTGACGTAGCTGTAGCATTTTAAAAACGACGTGACAATGTAAGAAATAGTTTACAGTCAGCCAATTCCCTTTGTTGGCAACTAATTAATCCAATAAGTACATCGTAGAAATCGAGGGCTGGGCGTGAAACGGTTGTAACTCAAATTAGTATTTTTTGACCAAGGTTAATCACTTTGTCATAAAGTCTTTATAAGCGTTAAATCATTTTTCTTGGTAAACAATGGAAATTTAGGTGCCATTGCTCGTTTTGAGCAATGACACCTAAATTTGCATTGTTTACAAAGGAGTCGAAATTGCCCCTAAACCAGGGTTGTCAGAAAAGGTTTTTAGATACAACCGTTTCACGCCAAGCCCTGAAATGTTCTATGTGGTTTGCCGTTTGTAAGTCGTCTGCTGCAGTTTTGTTTTGAAGATTAAAGGATAGAGCATCACTAACTTATTATTCTTATTTTAACAAAAGACATACTGATAAAGAAATAAAAGCGAAATGACTGTAAAACTGTATTTGAACATGATGTTCAAGTCGTTAAGAATTTGCTGTATCACAGAGGATGTTTATTCGTGATATCGTTGTAAAAAAGGTTCTGAGAATGAATAGTGCTAAAGTTATATTTAAGAGACACTACATCATTCCTGTGTAACTTGAAACGAATACGATCGAGTACAATTCTCCAGCTTTTGAGTTCGTAGAATTATACCATACAACTCGGAAGACAGAGACTATCTTACCCTGTAAAGAAGCACTTCAAACAAGATCAAAGTGTGAAATGAAGGTATCAGCAGTCCTTAAGATGATTGAGAGAGTACTCCAAATTAATGTCCTCAAACTACATGACAGGGACCGTATTCAAACCGATGGGAAAGTGATCTGATCTCGTCTGGGTCAAAACTTTTCATGTGTTCATAGTGGCGCCGTTGGGATGAGCCACTGATTATGAAAACACACGTGAATGCTATGGAACGCCTTTACTGTCTTTTGATGACTTGTTTGCTTATATACGGTAGATATTTCATTATATGCAGTAGATCTTTTATTATATGCAGTAGATGTTTCATTATATGTGGTACTGGTTTATTTATATGCTGTACTTTATTGGATATATGTAGTGCAACTCTTCTGCATATATTGTTCTTTATACCGCACACAAATTCAAGACAGTACCACCATATATAAGAAGAGTTGCACTACATATAACCAATACAGTACAGCATATAAAGAAAAAAGTACCACACATAATGAAATATCTACTGCATATAATAAAAGATCTACTGCATATAATGAAATATCTACCGTATATAAGCAAGACAGTAAAGGCGTTCCATAGAATGCTATTTAAGAGGTAATGTCATGCTGTCATGTCCTGTGATGTAGTGGTAGAGTTTCCAACTCGGTGCAGGAGGTCGTTGGTTCAATCCCCGGCCGGGTCATACCAAATACTTTTAAAATGGTAGTAATGGTTGCCCTCCTTGGCGCTCAGGGTTGCGGGGCTATAGCATTACGACTGACTTGCTGGTGTCAGGATAAATATGCCGGGAAACGCCGTGATAGTACTGAAAATGTGTTGAAAGAGGCGTGATACACGAAACAATCAATCAAGCATGTAGTGTTATTACTGAGATGGAATGTAAACAGGAAAGTTTACCAAGTTCCTGAAGAAGAAGGCCGTCAGACCAGACAGTTGATAACTGAGTTACGCTTTGTTTAAATAAAATCAGCCGTCCCGCTAAGAAAACCAACAATTTCGACTCTGCGTAAAGCATCGACCCGGATCAGCCTAAGCATGCCGCACAGGCTTACCCCGAATAGACAATTCTTACGTCCTTTAAATTTACCTCTATCTCCCAGAGACGGAATGTCACAGCCCGGATTAGCTTGTGCGGACTGCGCAGGCTGATCTGCATCGATACATTACGCAGAGGCCATAGTGGTGGTTTTCACGTGGAACGGCTCAAATAATAGAAATAATATTATTAGCTAACGATGCATACCAAGATTAGACGGCTCGATTATTTCAGACTGATTATGTTCGATTCTGTTCGCAATTTTAATTTAAAGTTGTGCAATAGCATGGTGCTCACACGTTATGTGATGTCACGTACATTAGATTAAGGATGACGGGCAGAAATAGCAGCGGACTAAACAAAAGACCAACCTTTTACAATTGTAGATTTTTATCATGGCTTGGTCTATCCAGGATATATAAACAGGGGCGTTGCTTTGCAATAATCAATGTGTAGGCCGTCTCGTGAGAAAATCAACATTGTGGACTCTGCGTAAAGTATCGACCCGGATCAGCCTAAGCATGCAACACAGGCCTACCCGGTAGACACTTTTCGCCTCCTGTGGATTTTCTGTTTCAGGAATAACTACTCTATACGTCTATCCCCCTAAGACGGAATGTGTCGGCCGGATCAGTCTGCGCGGTCAGCGCAGGCTGATCTGGTCGATACATTACGCAGATGTCTATCGCCTAAGCTGCATTTTGGGGGCATTTTGAGAAAAAATGTGTAGGCACGTGCCTACAGTGCCTAACGGGATCTACGCCCCTGAATTAATGGATTCCTTCTCACACTATCAGCAGAGATTAGATAGTTAAATGTAAATACTTTATTCGACTTGTACTTGTACAAAGGATGATAGGTCATACAAAAGACTAATGGTAGTAATGGCTGCCCTCCTTGGCACTCAGGGTTGCGGGGTTAGCATTAGGACTGAATGGCTGGTTTCAGTTTGAATGGACGAGTCGTACTGGTAATGTACACAGGAAATGCCGTGATATAACTGACACATTGTTGTTAGCGGCTTTAAACAACAAACACTCTACAATGGCATCACGAGTCATAGTCTAAGATACCGACCATTGGGGTATCGTTTCCGATTGTAGATACGGATCTGCCTTTAACCAAAACTATTTTATCAAAATACACATTTGCTTAAATTTAGGTTTCTTCTAAAGCCTTGTGCATAACTTGCGAACAATAATGAACCAGATTTATACACGCTGATGCGCAGGTTGATCTGAATATACACGGTTAGCGGTTGCCTGAACATATGTTTAAATATTGTTTTGTAAGGGAATAAAAAGACTAACAGACATAACATGAGCCATTGGTATACATTATGTAAAATGTGATTTCAAAGTAAAACCAGAACATGATCTATAGGCGCGTTTGTGCAGGTTAATCGGGGTCTACAAAGTAAACGGATACCTAAAGGTATGTTTAAATAGTACCTTAAGGCGTGTTTAAATAGTTCCCGAATGTGTGTTTAAATAATACCTGAAGACGTGTTTAAATCGTACCTGAAGGCATCTTTAAATAGTGTTTGGTAAGGAACAATATACTAAAAACATAAAATGAGAATTTGGTATGCATTATGTAAAACAGGATTTACCAATAAAACTGTTTAGTGGTCGTTTTATTTCTATTTTCAATCAGGGTAATAACAGGGTACATTAAACTGTCTGCTACGTCCTTTTATGCGGTTATTCGTCTTGCATAATGGGAAAGAAATGGACCTGTAAACACCCATCCCTTTAACAAACATTTATATCCTACGCTAAGACACAAGAAACGGCGTAGATACATGTATTGGGGTTTGCAGATAGGTTGAACTTGTTATACACATAATACATTAACCCTTTCCAATATATAGCAAATCTGCAGCAGACGACTTTGAAAACATGGTGACAAAAACCTGAAAAATCTCCACCAAAGATATCTTAACTGTTAAATAAAGTTGAAAACATTGTGGCCAAAGGGGAAATTGCTCATCACGAGCAATTTCACCTTTGGCCACAATGTTTTCAAAAGTCGTCTCTGCTGCTATTGCGTCAAAATGCGTCTGCAGATGGGAAAGATTTAAGTGCATTAACGACCCCCATTCTGAGACACAAGCTAATTCAAGAGGTTGTTTAATCTGTTAAAGACGATGTTTGGCATTATCAAACCAATAATCCGGAAAATGTCTCTAAATAAAATGATATATTTTGACAACAGTATAAGCCATTGTAGCAACGTGGGAATATCATTGTGCCAACTTGCTGAATACTTCAATCCTTTTGTGGGTTGTTTGTGTTAAGCATGTATTGTTCACGCAACTTGTCAATGCTTCAATCAACCTGCTGGTCTCTTGTTGAACGTAGTAAACCGAACATTAACAGTAGCCTTTCATCCGAAGATCTTGAAAGGAAAACCCTCGTGAGTCGGCATCTTGTTTTCACTCAAACAAGGAAAGGTTCATCGTCAGACAGTTCAAACCATGTTCCATATCAGGCATCTAGCTACATGTATATGTACCTTACAACATAGACTGTTAGCTCACATTACCAATAGGCGATACCCTTTGTCGTAACCGACTGAAGTATATCGTTAATGGACAGGAAAATGAAGGGGGAATCATTCAAGTTAAGCCTTTCTGACATACAGACGATTTCTGAAACCCAATTCACAGGAGACGTCTTTTGAAAATGAGCACGATCTCCTTTTGCGAAAGAAACAACAAACAAAACCTGAAACATACTGGGTTATTGTGAAACAAAGTCATTGTTCGCGGAATATATCTGAAATATACTCGGTTTTCGCGAAAGAAAACAACACACTAAAACATACTGGGTTATCGTGAAATAAGTCGATGTTCTCGGGAACCTCTGAAACATACTGGGTTATTGTGACACTAAGTCGCTTTTCTCGGAAAAAACCTCTGAAACAAACTGGGGTTACGCGAAACATGTTTTGATTTCGGTGTCTATTGAACACAAGGCTTGCACTAGTTTTATTGCTCGGCATACACCATTATTGAGGACTTGTATATTGTTTTATTGGCCGTTTTTAACAATGTGTCAGTTATATCACCGCGTTTATTGAGTAAGTTACCAGGACTTCTGGTCAATTTATTTCGAGCCCAAGTAGCAACAATCAAGGGGGTGTGAGTTCGAATCCCAGCTCGGTCAAATTCTTTCCGACGTTTGACAAAAGTCACTGTGACAAGACTTATTTGTCTTTCACCATTGGGCTTACAGTATGTGTGGAAAAGCAGTCAGTTGCTTGGAAAGTATTTTGTGTGGATTACTGGTGTGAGAAAGCTAGGAAACACATGAGTAGGTGAACTGACCGCTGTGATATGACTGACAATTGTTAAAAACGGCGTTAAGCCCGATCGATCAATCAATCATTTATTCTGTATTCTGACATCTGTAAGTCAGTCGTTCTAATAACCTCAAAGAAGGATTGAAAGGAGGGAAAGCCATTATTATCATTTTTAAAGTATTTGGTATAATCGAGGCGGACGGTCTACAACTACACCACCGAGGCTATGAAAATCATGGAAATAATATATTGACTAATATTCCGAAAGCAGGATGAACATGCAGGTATATACTTTATTATCCATGGCTCAACAAGTGCTTAATTGTAACTGAGACTAATGTTAAAAGTGGTGATAGACACATATTACAAACATCTCGATATGCACTGTACATGGAAGAAATACGGAACCGAATTCTGACATGGAAATTCTAAACAATGTAACACGTTTATAAAATGGGTTAAATCGCTGTCAGGGTTTCCGGCCTTAATTACGCTGACAATGTCACGATGTCTTGTTAAATAAACAATGCCAAGATGTAACAAAGTTCAATTAAATCCGTTGTCTAGAATTGTTGTGAAACTTTCCTGTTGTCCTTAGAATTCCGTTTCAGGTGGATATCAACTCTGCATTTGATAGATATTAAATCGTACCGAAAAACGTGGCTACCCTTAAATTATCCTGGCAAAATGTGACATGTGAAACAAGTTTCACGGAAAATTACATTTACATATTTTTTTTCACCAAACGTGTTTACGAAGAGCTGTAATTTGTTATTTGAAAAAAAGGAAATTAATTTCTGTTTTGGTCTGTTTAAAGAATACGGTATCGGATGTTGATTTATGTTGTGACAGTAGTGTACAGTTAACCAGACAGTAACTGTTACTTCTTATATAGTGTACATAACTGGAAGACGTTACTTCAAATATCGTACGATGCAGGAAGTTATTACTTCATATAATGTTTGAGACTGGAAATGTTTACTTCTTATAGTGTACGATACTGGAAGTTGTTAATTCATATAATGTACGATACTGGAAGTTGTTACTTCATATAATGTACGATACTGGAAATTGTTACTTCATATAATGTACGATACTGTTTCTTCATATAATGTACGATACTGTTACTTCATATAATATATACAGACTAATGTAACAATCATAGTGTACGATATCGCGAGGTGTTACTTAACATTGTCCACGAAGGCCCAATGCTCTAAGTACGAGAATCAAAACTGCTACTTAATAAAGTGACCGAGAATGGGAGTTGTAACTTAATAGAGTGTTAGAGACTGAGAGCTAGTACGAGACTGTGATATGTCACCTATTTTACGTGACTGTGATATGTTACTTATTTTACGTGACTGTGATATGTTACTTATTTTACGAGACTGTGATATGGTACTTATTTAACGAGACTGCTATATGTTTACTTATCTCACAAGACAGGGAGCTGTTAGTGGAGATACCTTACATATTGTACGAGACTGGAGCTATCACTTTATATTTGTTTCCTAAAATTTGAAACAATTATTTACAAAGTGTACTAGGCTGGGAGCTTCTTTCTTAATACAACAGTGTACGTGACTGGAGGATGTTGCAACATGTTCCTTAGCATAGTAGTACGTGACTATTAACTGTTACTTATCTGGCCCCTATGAACCCAATAAAGCATTATCCAATTTACCGCCGAGCCTCGGTAGCTCAGTCGGTAGCGACGAGGGCTGCCAATCCAGGGGTTGTGAGTTCGAATCCCGGCTCGGCCAACTTTCTTTCCGACAATTGACAAAAGTCAATGCGACATGCGTCATTCGTCTTCCACCAATGGGCTTATGTCTATGTGGAAAAGCAGCCAGTTGCTTGGGAAGATTGTTGTGTGGAGTATTGGTGTGATAAACCCAGGAAATGCATGAGTAGGTGAACTGGCCGCCATGATTTAACTGAGAAATTGTTAAAAACGGCGTTAAACCCTAATCAATCAATCAATCCAAATTACCACGACGTGTACATATGCCGTAACTAATGGATAACGTACTACTCCATAAATGTGTACGAGTGCGCGTGCGCGTATTAAAACAATAGGAACACGCTATGTTGCTGAAATACAGTGCGATGAGGATTGGAACAGGTCACACATGACTGGCTCGACTAGGCTGTGTCCTTTAAATATACACGTTGCAACTCGCTAGTCTAAATCAATACCCACTTCCAATGCCGTTACGTAATGCCCTTCAATAGATAGTTTACCTAATGTTCATTCGGTATCACGGGGAATCAGAAGTCCATTGAGCAATTAGTACATGATTAAACATCATACCATAGTGTCGGTATAAATCCTCGCCTCAGAATGTATCTGATTGGTCAGTAGCGAATTCGTTCTCCAAGTGGACCAATCAGAAGCCTTATTTGGAGCTTGGAGGTAATTTCTGAGAACCGAGAATGTTTTTTCGGAACCTGGTATATAGGTCGCTTCCAACAGTAGAGTTCAGTGTGACTGCATTATGATCTGAGTAAACTACCTCGTTTTAATGGAATTTAAGTATTTAAGAATTTTCTTCATAGGAAATAAATACTACTGGTGTTTTAACCCTTTCCCACATACAACTAATCAGCAGCGGACGACTGTGAAATCATACTCGAAAACAATTTGAATCTCACTTTAAATAAAAGTACAATATTTGAATAGAGTTGAAATCATTGTGGCAAAAGGAGAAATTGCTCGTTTTGAGCATTTTTTTCTTTTGTCACAATGTTTTCAAAAAGTCGTCTGCTGCGGAGGGGTCAACAAGTACGTTCGAGGAATATTACGTAGGATATATCAAACTATTGTCTGATATAATGATATTTGTATCAGTTAAGACAACAGCATTAATACCTTAATGACAATTAACATAGCAAAGTATTCGATGAAATGGCATTTCTAAAATGGGAAACTAGATCTGGTGTTCGACGTGTAAAAAAACCAAGTACGGGGGAAAACGTCACTGATTATGTTTAACATTTCTGTAATTGTTTACTGAAACCCGTGTACTTAGACTTTGTTGAGACGGAACGCTGAAAGAAAGACGGACACACGACGCAAAACACACCCTTCTATGGGGCTTAATTAAACATTGACAATGAACAACTTAAGCGCATAACGGGTTGTCATAAAAACACAGACTTTCACGAGAGAAACAATACATCATTTCTATCTACGTTTTGCATATATGATTCCTCATTCTCATAAACACTAAACATTTTCCCGAAGAAAACAGCATCCACTGATGCCAAATTTAATAATAATAGAAACGAAAATCACAGCTCTATTCAGTTGTTAGTCCAGATCCATTGTATGGTGTGAGCGCCAGGGGACTGGGATGTGGTAGACAATGGCCTCTAAATTGTTAGATGATGTATTTATTCCAGCATAATTTGTCTATCAACCTTTTCTCACAGAAAATCAATTCTGTATCAGGCTGTGATTTGGCAGTGTTTTTCGGATACATATCTGAATTTTATTGTTACTTTTGATCAATGGTTGCCGCTTCCCAAATGTTTTCATCAAATACTACTTTTAAAGTTCAAAACCATTAGTTTGTTAGTCTATCTAGCTTAACTATTACGAAACAGACCAGTAAAGTCTCTTTGAAAGACGGAAAGGATGATAAATGTCCCAAGTGAAAAGGACAACAGTGATGAGATGTAGATTGGTAGAGAATATGATGACCATTACTGTAGAACGAGTAGACCAGAATTGACAAATCTCTTTCGTTTTACAACCACTTTTACGATGTGTTGTAGTGGTAGGGCGTCCGCCTCGGGTGCGGTTTTCACGTGTTCGATCCCCCGACCGGGTCATATAAAACACTTTAAAAATGATAGTAATGGCTTTCCTTCCTTGGCGCTCAGGATTATGGGATACGCTTTACGACTGACGCGCTGGTGTCAGGATTATGGGATACGCTTTACGACTGACTCGCTGGTGTCATGATTATGGGATACGCTTTACGACTGATACGCTGGTGTCATGATTATGGGATACGCTTTATGACTGACTCGCTGGTGTCATGATTATAGGATACGCTTTACGACTGACTCGCTGGTGTCATGATTATGGGATACACTTTACGACTGACTCGCTGGTGTCATGATTATGGGATACGCTTTACGACTGACTCGCTGGTGTCAGGATTATGGGATACGCTTTACGACTGACTCGCTGGTGTCATGATTATTGGATACGCTTTACGACTGATACGCTGGTGTCAGGATTATGGGATACGCTTTACGACTGACTCGCTGGTGTCATGATTATGGGATACGCTTTACGACTGACTCGCTGGTGTCAGGATTATGGGATACGCTTTACGACTGACTCGCTGGTGTCATGATTATTGGATACGCTTTACGACTGACTCGCTGGTGTCATGATTATTGGATACGCTTTACGACTGACTCGCTGGTGTCATGATTATTGGATACGCTTTAAGACTGACTCGCTAGTGTCGGGATTATGGGATACGCTTTAAGACTGACTCGCTGGTGTCATGATTATTGGATACGCTTTAAGACTGACTCGCTAGTGTCATGATTATGGGATACGCTTTACGACTGACTCGCTGGTGTCATGATTATGGGATACGCTTTACGACTGACTCGCTGGTGTCATGATTATTGGATACGCATTACGACTGACTCGCTGGTGTCGGGATTATGGGATACGCTTTAAGACTGACTCGCTGGTGTCATGATTATTGGATACGCATTACGACTGACTCGCTGGTGTCAAGATTATGGGATACGCTTTAAGACTGACTCGCTAGTGTCGGGATTATGGGATACGCTTTACGACTGACTCGCTGGTGTCATGATTATAGGATACGCTTTACGACTGACTCGCTGGTGTCATGATTATGGGATACACTTTACGACTGACTCGCTGGTGTCATGATTATGGGATACGCTTTACGACTGACTCGCTGGTGTCAGGATTATGGGATACGCTTTACGACTGACTCGCTGGTGTCATGATTATAGGATACGCTTTACGACTGACTCGCTGGTGTCATGATTATGGGATACACTTTACGACTGATACGCTGGTGTCATGATTATGGGATACGCTTTACGACTGACTCGCTGGTGTCATGATTATGGGATACGCATTACGACTGACTCGCTGGTGTCATGATTATGGGATACACTTTACGACTGATACGCTGGTGTCATGATTATGGGATACGCTTTACGACTGACTCGCTGGTGTCATGATTATTGGATACGCTTTACGACTGATACGCTGGTGTCAGGATTATGGGATACGCTTTACGACTGACTCGCTGGTGTCATGATTATTGGATACGCTTTACGACTGACTCGCTGGTGTCATGATTATTGGATACGCTTTACGACTGACTCGCTGGTGTCATGATTATTGGATACGCTTTACGACTGACTCGCTGGTGTCATGATTATGGGATACGCTTTACGACTGACTCGCTGGTGTCATGATTATGGGATACGCTTTAAGACTGACTCGCTAGTGTCATGATTATGGGATACGCTTTAAGACTGACTCGCTGGTGTCATGATTATTGGATACGCTTTAAGACTGACTCGCTAGTGTCGGGATTATGGGATACGCTTTAAGACTGACTCGCTGGTGTCAGGATTATGGGATACGCTTTACGACTGACTCGCTGGTGTCATGATTATTGGATACGCATTACGACTGACTCGCTGGTGTCGGGATTATGGGATACGCTTTAAGACTGACTCGCTGGTGTCAGGATTATGGGATACGCTTTACGACTGACTCGCTGGTGTCATGATTATTGGATACGCATTACGACTGACTCGCTGGTGTCGGGATTATGGGATACGCTTTAAGACTGACTCGCTGGTGTCAGGATTATGGGATACGCTTTACGACTGACTCGCTGGTGTCATGATTATTGGATACGCATTACGACTGACTCGCTAGTGTCATGATTATGGGATACGCTTTAAGACTGACTCGCTGGTGTCATGATTATTGGATACGCATTACGACTGACTCGCTGGTGTCAAGATTATGGGATACGCTTTAAGACTGACTCGCTGGTGTCATGATTATTGGATACGCATTACGACTGACTCGCTGGTGTCATGATTATGGGATACGCTTTACGACTGACTCGCTGGTGTCGGGATTATGGGATACGCTTTACGACTGACTCGCTGGTGTCATGATTATGGGATACGCTTTACGACTGACTCGCTGGTGTCGGGATTATGGGATACGCTTTACGACTGACTCGCTGGTGTCAGGATTATGGGATACGCTTTACGACTGACTCGCTGGTGTCGGGATTATGGGATACGCTTTACGACTGACTCGCTGGTGTCATGATTATGGGATACGCTTTACGACTGACTCGCTGGTGTCATGATTATGGGATACGCTTTACGACTGACTCGCTGGTGTCATGACTATTGGATACGCTTTACGACTGACTCGCTGGTGTCGGGATTATTGGATACGCTTTATGACTGACTCGCTGGTGTCATGATTATGGGATACGCTTTATGACTGACTCGCTGGTGTCATGATTATAGGATACGCTTTATGACTGACTCGTTAGTGTCATGATTATAGGATACGCATTACGACTGACGCGCTGGTGTCATGATTATGGGATACGCTTTACGACTGACTCGCTGGTGTCATGATTATGGGATACGCTTAACGACTGACGCGCTGGTGTCATGATTATGGGATACGCTTTACGACTGACTCGCTGGTGTCATTATTATGGGATATGCTTTACGACTGACTCGCTGGTGTCATGATTATGGGATACGCTTTACGACTGACTCGCTGGTGTCATGATTATGGGATACGCTTTACGACTGACTCGCTGGTGTCATTATTATGGGATACGCTTTACGACTGACTCGCTGGTGTCATGATTATGGGATACGCTTTACGACTGACTCGCTGGTGTCATGATTATGGGATACGCTTTACGACTGACTCGCTGGTGTCATGATTATGGGATACGCTTTACGACTGACTCGCTGGTGTCATGATTATGGGATACGCTTTACGACTGACTCGCTGGTGTCATGATTATGGGATACGCTTTACGACTGACGCGCTGATGTCAGGATTATGGGATACGCTTTACGACTGACTCGCTGGTGCCAGGATAGTGGAGCAGCAGTACTGTAACTTACAAGGGAAACAATGTTGTAAGCGGCATTAAACGCCACTTAAAAACAAACACACACTGTGCTCTACGTAGTTTAGATGAACAATTTGTCTATTAAAGAAGCTGTTTCATAGACATAGTTAAAGTGCAAACGACATCAGAGTGAGGTGTAAATCCTTTGTGCAATAATATATGATACACGGACATTAGAATATCCACCTTGTGTTGAAGATTATTATTATCGCGTTCACGAATATTGGATTGCTAGACTCTTTCAAATAGAAAACACATTAGAGATAAAGCAACCAGAATTAAAAATATGAGTTTAAATATTAAGAAACAGAGAGATGAAAATATTTAAGATGTCGTAAGTTTTTATAAATAAACGATCAGCATAGATAGCAATAGTTTAAAGAAACCTATACGTCCAGCTCACATAAAATGCCGATATCTAACGAACTTATACGGAAATGTACGAGCCAAGTTTAGGTGTTCTACCTCAAACGCCATATTCATTCGTGAAATCGAATGTGAATGTCATTGAACAAAATGTGTGCAGTGATGCAAAAGTTCCGCCAAAACAGAGACGTAATAAAAGTGTCTCTGAATATGACACGCTCACTTTAACAAACCTAAATGACCTGATAGATGTTTTATAAGTTGTTAGACCAATGACTAGAATAAGTTCAACCAAGGCGATGCTGATTTTCTTCTGAAGAATATTCTGTATTTATTATTTGTAAATTAGTAAATTTATCTTGACGTGATTATAAAGCCCGTAATATGAGTCGCGGCACTCGGATGTTTTGATATTAATTGTTTGTTGTTGTTGTTGTAATAATCCTACACTTACTAAAGTTCTACATATGGAATTGTATTTAACGCCGTTTTCTACACAATTATAAATTATCAATGATATGATTTGTACATAATCCCTGGGTAAACACACCGGTATTCTTCCGTCTCGTACATTTCATGGCTACATGCCCCCTGACTTACACTTCCGGTGCGCATGCGCATTTGTAGTACATCTCGTGTTTTTCATGGACTTTAAAATTTCACGTTACACCGGTACTGTGCTAGGAAATGTGTCTTAGCAAAGGACACACCACCATGACTTTGTTTTGATATTAATGATATTTACAGTCAGATGCATATCATCAGTCGTTTCTAAAAAAAAGGCTCAATGGAGTTTCTTTTTAACTAGATTGTGAACAGCTAATCTCTTGATCAGACTGCTTGGATGCGTAAGATAATCCAGATCTCAACAGTGAACAAAGGCTCGAACGTCAATTCCCTTTTTAGTATTCAAAGTTAAACTGGTGTTCAAGTAGAGCAGGGGCGTAGCTCCCTTTAGGCACTGTAGGCACGTGCCTACACATTTTTTCTCAAAATGCAGGCTGCGGCGATAGACATCTGCGTAATGTATCGACCAGACCAGCCTGCGCTGTCCGCGCAGACTGATCCGGCCGACACATTCCGTCTTAGGGGGATAGATGTATAGAGTAGTTATTCCTGAAACAGAAAATCCACAGGAGGCGAACAGTGTCTATCCGGGTAGGCCTGTGTGGCATGATTAGGCTGATCCGGGTCGATACTTTACGAGTCCACAATGTTGATTTTCTCACGAGAAGGCCTACACATTGATTATTGCAAAGCTACGCCCCTGGTAGAGCAGCATCTCTTCTAGATGTTGTCGATACTTCTCGTCTTCACAATATCTGTTGAAAAGCAGCCATTTGTTTGTAAAATGCTGTAATGTAGTGTATCGGCGTGGGAAGACATGAAACGCATTGGTAGGTGGTACTCCATACATAAGTACATAAGTAACAAAATGTATAGGCAAAAGGGTCTGGCCACAAGTTCTCTCAATTTAGACCTGACCATTCCATTTTTAGAGTAATTCATGTAATATAGTGTCCCTGTTTACATACATAAAATGTTTTCTATATTTACCTATAGGGTATATCACCCTGAATTAGGCAGGTTTTTTGTTATGTTTTGTTTTAAGTCACAACATAACCCCAAGTTTAAAAGTCTTAAAATAAATGCCGAACAGTGTGAGTTGTGGAAATTCGCTAGTGTTACGTTAACGCGCATTCTTCTCAGAGATCAGTATTTGTTCAATCGTTGTCTGCCATATAGGCGTCAAAATACGTCTACATGTGTCAAATGGTTAAGCCGCGTGCTACGTGTTTCCTCAGCCTGTAATATGTGTTGTGAGAAGCATCTTGTCTTTATTCAGTGTGCTAATTCTGATCCTTTCTTAACAAGTTGATAGTCAATTTCCTGAAATTCATCATAGCGTGTTAAACAATAACATGAGGTTAGTCTGGGTCGTGAAATATTGACCCCTGTAAGTACCAAAAACGAAAATCGAAAGCACGTACTCTGTTTTATTCGTAAAATAGTTATGTTGATAGTGTTTAACAGTTTTCGATTTTATTTGTACTTCTATATTCAATGTACAATTAAATTCGATAATGGTTGCATGATCTTCAGAATAAGTCAGAACCTATTTGTAGTAAGATATTTCAAGTGCGTGCCTCGAAATGTACCCTTGCTCCTCTTCCCATTTTGATATGATAAGGTTTACATTTCACGCCTGATTGAGTTCCACTGTTTATTTTCATGTTTTGATAATGCAAGCAAACGCGAATTTTATATATACCTATTTGATTGATTGATTGGGGTTTAACGCCGTTTTTCAACAATTGTTCAGTCATATCAGGCGGCCAGTCCATCTGTTCATGTGTTTCCTGGCTCTCTCACATCAGTACTCCACACAACAGACTCTCCAAGCAACTGGCTTCTTTATCACATAGAATGTTAGACCATTTGTAAAGACGAATGACGCTTGTCACAGTGACTATTGTCAAACGTCGGAAAGAATGTTTGCCGAGCTGGGGTTGACCTCACAACCCCTGAAGTGACAGCCCGCGTCGCTACCAACTGAGCTACCAGAGCTTGGACAAAACCTATTTTGACAAAACCGGTCGATTGTTGTGAACATCACCATAGCCCGCCTATTTGATACAAGGGAATCTATATGTACTCAATTTTCAAACTCAAATATTCATTTCGAGCACGTTGCCTATTGGAACCAATGAATAATAAATACGTTCCATGTTGCATGTCCTTTCAATTTCAAACTCAAATATTTATTTCAAGCATATTGCCAAAGTACACATTAGAAACAATTAATTAGACATACGCTCCCTGTATCCAGCAGGTCGTTTAACTTCCGATTTAGAAACTACACGACGGTTGCGTAGGATAATTCAACACCACGTTAATTATTCAAACGATGTTTCCGTTCGCAGTCTAATTATATACTTAGGATTATCACCAATTTAGATGTGTGTCTCTACAGACTCGCCGCCCCACTAAATCAACAATAATTGACGTAGGTTTTACTTTTTTTTCCTTTTTAATATATAACTTTATTAGCCACGTGCATTGGTATTGGTAGGCCATCTTCCCTCATACCTTACAATGGAAATTAGAAGTATATAGACATCTGTTAGTAAATGTGAATTTTTTGATGAACATTGATAACATACCATTTCTAAAGTTGTCCATATTTGATTGTATTTAGCGCTAGGTTTTGACGTAGGTTTTACTTTTGAGTAATAATAAGTATGATTACAACTTGTTTGGTGATCTATTTAACTCTTTCAGCGCTAAATGCAATTTGGAGGTTTTTGCAAACAATGCAGATTCAGGCGAGTCAGCTCGTAACGAGCTGTCTCACCTGAAATCAGCATTGTTTGCCAACATATTCCAAAAATCTTATTACAAGGGAAATGGAAACGCCCGATTTTGAACATGGAAGAGTCTACTTTAAACAATTCGGCGCTGAAAGAGTTAACTAGTACGGATTGATATTCCCACACGTCTCTCCATACAATCTAGGAAAAGCAAAAGTCTTAGACGTTGATAAAAAAAAAGGTCGAACGTGTTCATATGCACCATCTTGAGTCTCTTTGCATGACATATCTTTTAAATTTGTTCTATGCAGAACTAATCATAGTTGTTATCATGAATTAGTGATGTAACTGTGTTACCACAACCTAGGGAAGTTGCAGTTTCTATTGTGGTGGTGTTTCAAAATTAACAATTCATTTGTGCCGGATTAAAGTATATATTGTGGAAGACAGTTGTGAAGAGGTAAAGCGTCGGCCTCTCGTACCAAAGGTCCCGGGTTCAAGTCCCTTGATGAACGGGTTCTGACTTTGGGTTTTTTCCACGCAAACGGCGCGAGTACTGGTTAAGGCAGAGATCGAGCGTGATTAATATAAGCTTAAAGCTTGTCTCGCAATCGATGTAAAATAAATAAGTTTAAACTAAAGTATATATTAACGTCATTTACCCATTTAGCGACCCTTTCCCACATACAGTCGATTTCTTACGCTTCTGTACCAGGCAAACGTTTGACAAATTTGTTGCAAAAAAAACCATTTTCTCCCTTTCACGCAATTTTACAAATCATATTAAATAATTGTTCTTACATTTATAGAGATTTTCCATATTGTTTGTCTAGATGTTTTCAAAGTTTGCATCTGGCAAAAGGCAAGCAGACATTATATTATGTACATGCAGCTGGCGACTCACAAAGGGGCTCGATCTATAAAGATGTCTTTAACCCTTTCCCTCATACGACAATTCTGCAGCAGACGACTTTGAACATATTTTGTCAAAAAATAGAAAATCTCTATAATTAAATGGATAACCTATGACTAAAAGTGGAAAACATCTTTTAGTGAGATTTTTCAATATTTGTCATCATAATTTCAAATTCGTCTGCTGCGGATTTATTGTATGAGGGAGCGGGTTAATTCAGGTATAAATTTGTGGCGATTTGTAGTTAAGAGAAGGAACACACCCTGACAACTAAGTTCCCTGCGAATATCAAGTTTCCATTATGAGTATAGAAAGTTCGTAGAAAATGGTTCCGTTGTTTGTTCAGTTTTCACTGAGGTATAGCTATACTAACACTAAGCCGTTATTAACAATAAGCCTCATGCAAAGAATCCATTACGCCGTGGTAAATGTAATTATAAGCCCGTTGCTTGGGATATGATTTAACTAAAATAACAACATTTTATTCTCAAAAAGGAGGCCAATAAACGAAAGTTGTCCAGTACATCATTATAGCATAACAGCGACTTTCTAAATCGTTGATCTAACATAATATTCTATTAAATGTAAAACAGGAGCAAATGGCTAAATAAGACATGAAAAGCACATTCAACATAGAGTGGCGACAACAAATACACTTATTAAGTTTGTAGTTTTAAATCCCCGTGCAGCAGAAAGTGTTAACAATTTCGAAGACAAAGTTTCCTTGTTTCGATGTCTTTGATTATATGATTAGTGTCTAAGTTAGATTCGTTAAGGTCTAATGCGTGTTATAATTCACGACAACCCCTGCCTGATAACCTACAGTTAACGACACTACAGGAAGTTATGGCTATGGCGAACTGTCGATACCCCGTCATTACATACCGGTAGCTACAGACATTTTATTCTTAGCGTGTACTATTGTACTCGATAGACATGTACAGTCGAACGTGTGCTAAATACGACATTGGAAAGAGCAATACCCTGTTTAAAATAACAACACCTTAAGTTTCCCAACTATTCATTTTCTGCATAAATGACACTGCAAATTCACATGTAAACAATGAAGAGCCTGTTGTCTTCCCATGGGTGGTCTGTATACACAGGTGTTACTTTATATCATTCCGCAGTCCCATTCGTTAATATCCGAGCACCGACATTGTGTTCCATTATTTTTAGGGCTCGAATCCGAGAGCGGGGTCAAACATTGGGATCCCCCCACACTCTTAAACCGAACACTGGTTGAGTATTCGAATGACTAAAAACGAACACTGGTTGAGTATTCGAATGGTTAAAACCGAAAACTGGTTGAGTATTCGAATGTCTAAAACCGAAAATTGATTGAGTATTCGAATGGCTAAAACCGAACATTGGTTGAGTATTCGAATGGTAAAACCGAACACTGGTTGAGTACTCGAATGACTAAAACCGAACACTGGTTGAGTATTCGAATGGCTTAAACCGAACACTGGTTGAGTATTCGAATGGTTAGAACCGAACACTGTCTGAGTATTCGAATGGCTATAACCGAACACCGGTTGAGTATTCGAATGGCTAGAACCGAACACTGTTTGAGTATTCGAATGGCTATAACCGAACACCGGTTCAAAAATGGACACTTTTTCTTAATTGTCTAGGGATCAGTTAAATACGTTTCACAACAAGCTAAACAGTATGCACATTATACAAAGTAAACGTACACAATGTAAACTTTTATCCATGAAGTTGTATACATAATTTAGAAATTTAAGTTAGACATAAGGATGTTAAATGCTTCTGTTAACGAGTAGCTTGAAAGCGGGTAGCTCATAAACGTTTTGAGAAAATCCCTGCAATGAAAAAGCTGTCGTGCATCGTCAACATTTCCCCCTGTTAACACTCTACAGGCTACATTTTGCATCGGATCTTCATGAAAGTTTATCAAAACATTCATCTCCATCAAATCTTGGACAATTTCGAAACTGGGCCATTTGAGGTCAAAAACTAGGTCACTAGGTCAGATTGAAGGAAAATCTTGTTAACACTATAGAGGCCACATTTTCAACTTGAGCATGTTGAAACCTTATCAGAATGTTTGTCTTGATGATGTAAGTCAAGTTCGAACATGAGTCTTGTCAGGTCAAAAAGTAGGTCACTAGGTCAAATTGAAGGAACAGCTTGTTAACACTCTAGAGGCCGCAATCTTTAACTAAGGCAGCTTGAAATTTGGTCAGAATGTTTATCTACATGATATCTAGGCCGAGTTTGAATATGGGTCAAGCCGGGTCAAAAACTAGGTCACTAGGCCAAATTGAATGGAAATCTTGTTAACACTTTGGGAGCCTTATTTTCAACTTGAGCATGTTGAAACTTTATCAGAATGTTTGTCTTGATGATATGTAGGTCAAATTCGAATATGAGTCATATTGGGTCAGAATCTAGGTCACTAGACCAAATTGAAGGAAAATTTTGTTAATACTGTAGAAGCATTTTTTTTGGCTACAGCAGCTTGAAATTTGGTCAAAATGTTCATCTATATGATATCTCGAATTTTTTTGAATATGGGTCAAAAACTAGGTCACTAGGCCAAATTGAAGGAAAATCTTGTTAACACTCTGGATACTGCATTTTTAGCTTGAGCATGTTGAAACTTTATCAGAATGCTTTTCTTGATGATATCTAGGTCAAGTTCTAACATGGGTCATGTTTGGTCAAAAAGAAGGTCACTAGTCAAATTGAAGGAAAATCTTGTTAACACTCTAGAGCCAACATCCCCCGCATTTTAGTACTTTCAGTACTTTGATTTATATTTCTTATGGTAATGAAATATGATTAACTGAACATACATACGAGATTAATAAGGCAAATACTTATTTATTTTTTAAATGAATCATAACTAAGTGTTTTAAAGCAATCCCAACCGTAATATTCTCGATGCATTTACATTAAGTTTATCTTAATAACAACTTGACCTCTCATGCGAAATCTAAAAACAACGAAAAACAAAAATATAGTCGCCAGCTTCTTACGGCGACATATTATGGTATGATACACATACATGATTGAAAGACAAGACATTAACCCTTTCCCTCATATAGACGCTTTCTGACGCCTCTGCAGCAGACGACTTTTTAAAAACATAGTGACAAAAGAAGAAATTGCACAAATCGTGCAATTTCTCCTTTTGCCACAATGTTTTCCACTTTTTGTCATAGGTTATCCATTCAGTTATGGAGATTTTCTATATTTTTGACAAAATACGTTCAAAGTCGTCTGCTGCAGAATTGCCCTATGAGGGAAAGGGTTAAATTAAACACGACATTTTTTGTTTTTAAATATTTGAGTTGCAAAGTGTTAAAAAAAATCGTCTGATTACTGGGATTTCAATCAACGGAGGAACAATCGACATTTTTACAGACAATATGAATTGTAAATAAATGGAGCGTTTCACAAAGTGTATGTAAACACAGAGTTTCAAGTGTTTATCAATTAAGAGGCTGACCGAACATAATCCGTTTCCCACTTGCAGACGCAGTTTGACGCTTATGCAGCAGGTGACGTTTGAAAACAATGTGGCAAAAGGAGAACTTGTTCATGGTGAGCAATTTGTCCCTTTTGTCACAATGTTTTCAACTATATTGAATCATTTTAGATTTCAGATTTATTCATGAAGAATGTCCATGTCGTCAAAGTCGTCTGCTGCAGAACTGTTGTATGTGGGAAAGGGTTAACACTCGTACTGACGATTGATGGTTTGGTCCTTATCGCCGCTTTCATTAATTGTTCAGTTATATAACGGCGTTTCCTCGGTACTACTTGTCCATTAATACTGACACCACCGGGTCACTCGTATTGCTAAGCCCTCCTTGGCGCTCAGGGTTGCGGGATGAGCATTACGACTGACTGACTGATAAACGGATCAGGACACGCCCTGATATAACTGAAAACTTGTTGAAAGCGGCGTTAAACACCAATCAATCAATCAATCTATCTGAAAAACGTACAATAAAGGATCAGATTAGCATTGACGTCAATGTTAATCTTGTTGTAAATCTAAGTTTTGTAGCCAAATAACATATTCTGATACATATTTACATGTACGTAAACACAGGCTGCTTGGTATTTATACAGAATGTATGCTCTAATTCATAATGGTGAGCGTACTACATTGATTCCCAGGGGCGTAGCTTGGCAATACTAAAGTTGTAGGCCGTCTCGTGAGAAAATCAACATTGTGGACTCTGCGTAAAGTATCGACCCGGATCAGCCTAAGCATGCCACACAGGCGTACCCGGATATATACTTTTCGCCTCCTGTGGATTTTCCGTTTCAGGAATCACTACTCTATCTATCCTCCCTTAGACGGAATGTGTCGGCCGGATCAGTCTGCGCGGATAGCGCAGGCTGATGTGGTCGATACATTACGCAGATGTGTATCGCCGCAGCTGCATGTTGGGGCATTTTTAGAAAAAATGTGTAGGCACGTGCATACAGTGCCTAAAGGGAGCTACGCCCCTGATTCTTATGATATATATTCTGGGAATAGTGTAAGCTTTTGAGCCTTATAAAAAGTAATAACAATGTCTCATGAGAGATATGTGTCATATTAAGTTTCCAGCGTATCCATGAGTGTGACTAGAAAGGTTACCATATGTAGTGTTGTGTATTACCTTTACCCTATCCCAATATGAAAGCATTTTTAAAAACGCTTCTTATGCAGCAGACGACTTTTGAAAACATTGTGACAAAAGGAGAAATTACTCATAATGAGCAATTGCTTCTTTTGCCGCAATGTCCTCAGCTCTTTTCAATAATTATAAAAGCATTTATAGAGACTTTTACATTTTATACTTAGACGTTTCAATTCGTCCGCTGCAGATTTGGTGTATGTGGCTGCTTGATGTTTATACGTATGCCTAGTTTTACTTTTTTTGTCAATCGCTTTATGGAATTCAACATTTAGTAGAACCGATAATAAAGACAACATTTGGCATCTTTGCAAGTTGACGACTTTTAAAAAAACATACGGTATTATTACATGAATAAATTCTTCACAAATATCAACAAGGCATTTTTCGAAAACGTTTTCCAAGTCTCTATCAATAGTTAACTTCAAATTGTCCAGATGCCATCTTTTTCGACTCGCTTTTTTCAAAATTCATCTACCGCAGAAGAAGCGTCTTAATGCGTCTATATATAGGAAAGTGTCTTAATACTAGATTGTCTTTGCATAAAATGGCTGAGCATATGGCAATTACGTCGAACAGGGTTCTTTTGCATGTGTTAAGTTCTTTACAAAACTATAGGCATGTACCTTATAGCACATTTTTCAAAATATCTGATGCAACAATTATGCCAGTTATGTAATATGACTCAGATTTGTGGGGACTAAATAGTAATATATGTATTGAGAATGTACACATTTAAGGTTGCAAAAGGTTTTTAAATGTTCATCAAGTGCTTGTAGCGATGTTGTCCTAGGTGACTTAGGACGTTATCCTGTGTATGCATATTCATCAAAACGTTGCATTAAATACTGGACTCGACTTCTTAATATGCCAAATACTAGATAGCATAAATGTTGTTATAATATGCTTGTTTATTATGATGGCTTAGGTTTTCGAAACTGGGTAACTTCTGTCAGAGAGAATCTGTATAGGAATGGCTTTGGTCATATTTGGGAAAATCAATTTGTTGGTAATGTTAAATTGTTTTTATGTATGTACACACATAGGTTAAAAGACCAATGCTTACAAATGTGGAGAACCAGGTGTTTAGAAAATAGAAAACTATCATTATATGTGTACTATAAGACAAATTTGTCTGTTGAATCATATGTAAATGCTTTAGATGTAGCTAAATTTCGTAAATGTTTTGCATCATTTAGATGTTCTCTGCATAGTCTTCTTATTGAAACTGGTAGATATTTTGGGATACAGAGAGACGAACGCATTTGTCCATACTGTGATTGTTATATTGAGGATGAATTTCATTGTTTGCTTATTTGTCCTCTGTCTGCTGATTTAGGATTGTTTATATTCCAAGATATTACAGAGAACACCCTACGATATAATATTTTTATTGTTTAATGTCCAGTACAAATACTACTGTTATACGAAATTTAGCAATGTATTTATATTATGCATTCGAAGAAAGAAATGCCTTATAGAAGGCTTTAGCTGAAATTATTGATTCATATACATGTATCTGTGTCACACAGCAATCAATGTGGTAACCTTTCTAGTCACTCTCATCGAGACGTTGGAAATTAAATATAACACCTATCTCTCATGAGACATTTTTATTTCTTTTTAAACGGCTATACAGCTTAAACTATTCCCAGTATTAATATAAGAATCAACATATTACACTCACTGTTATGACTACTTATAGCAATATCGACATACTTGTTACATTCTGTGTTCTTCAACAAACGTTACGATTGAAAACGAATTCGCAAAGACAAATGGCGAAGTTATAACAGTCAGAAACCAGTTCTGATTTTGATTGGTTTTATGTTTTTTAAAAGTAAATTAGGTATATTCTTTCGGGAGGATTGGAAAATTGACAAACTTGAAAAAATCGCCTTTTAGCGAAATCTGTTTAAGCAAAAACAACGGCCACTTTTCCCCATGAATTAGTATCTAAATTGTCTGTTCCTGTCACCACTATTTCCAGAATTCTTAATAAATGTGTTAAAGAAGAAAAAGGCCTCAAGGGAAACAGAAGATTTATGAAAGCCAGACACCATTTTATAATGTAACTACAGCCTTCCAAATGTGCAGGATAATAGCCGAAAGCAAGCTGATTGATATGCGTACCGAGTGATATCAATCGGTCCGTATTAGGTATTAGACGTCCTTACAGGAATTAGGATATAATTAGATTTGTCAAACCCTTTGCTACATAAGATATCAATGTCAAGGTTAACTAAATTGTAATGTAGCATACATATGTATCATTGACATTAGACGTTCTGATAATGAATACGTTATGCAGTGGGATAATCGAGATTTACAGAAATGTGGTTTCACCCTGAAGATTATATTAGCACGTAAACCGAACTTGGATATCAACGGGTTTGAAATATGTATGCCGAGGTTTGAACCAGAAATGTGTAGACTGAACATAAACGAGTACTGGTGTACTCCCAGAAACATTCATACATTAAAATCCAGACTAGGAATGGAATGTACAAATCTGAAATTCCATCTTTAGCAAAATAACATCGTATTTTGTTTGCTTCAGCTGTTGTCATTTCATATTTTGTTAAGAATAATAAGAAACTACTCACGTAACATGGACAGTGAACATGCAGTCAAGGTATTGTGGACACCGGTAATTATTCTCAAACAGTGATCTTCTGTGTAACCCTAAATGTTTAGGGCCAAAATAATAAATTGAACGACATATCGAATCCAGGTTTTAGTCAATACACTAAAAGATGGTCCCAAAGTAGTGGCTACTGATTTGCATAAGAGTAACCCTTACGCACGGACGATTAAAATAGAGTTCAGAAATAGTAAGAACTACCACATGCCCGGGCAACAACTCTGTAATATAATAACGATTTTGAATTGTAAATTAAGGATACCGGCCTAAAATACAACAAATATAAAGTCCACACAAAATTGTGTTATTAATATACCTGGTTCTACCTGGTTCTTGAAGGAAACTATTAGGCCCCTAAAGCCTGTCTTTCCCATCGAAGTCGGTTTCGCGTGGTCTCCGGTCCGGTTTGGCATAAGTTGAATTAATAGCACTTTAATTATCCATACACTTTCTCTAGAGTAAACCTCTCTGGTTGCCACAGCTTATCTAGTTTTGTCTTGAAACCAATAACACTTTTTGCATTCACTATTTCTACAGGTAAAGCGTTCCAATTATTTATGACTCTATGGGCAAACGAGTGTAGCCGTATGTCAGATCTTCTTATTTTTTTGTAAAATTTGATCTATCCTAGGTAAATATCATTATATTCCCGGCACGGTGGACCCTTTGATTTCGCGCATGTTAATTACCAAATAAAGTAGATAACTCGTATATACAAATATGAAACATGCGTTCGTATCCTGAATACCAACTTCCTATTAAAGAAGACAAAGACATCACCGCCACCATCTTTAACTCAAACAAAGAATATAAAATTAACCGAGAGTTCTGGTCTGATTAACCCTTTTACTGCCGAATTTCACACAGTTGACACGACCATGTTTAACATTGGACCACTCTATTTGTCGTCCAATAGGACAATCGGTAAAATTTAATGTCTAAGTGGCAAACGATGCATATTTCAGGTGAGACAGCACGTTACGAAAGCCATTACTTGCCTTTAGCAGCGAAAGAGTTAACCCTTTCCCTCATATAGACGCTTTCTGACGCCTCTGCTGCAGACGGCATTTTGAAAGCATAGTGACAAAAGATGAAATTGCTCTTCCACGTTTAGTCATAGGTTATCCATTTAATTATAGATATTTTCCATTTTTTGACAAAATATGTTCAAACCGTCTGCTGCTGAATTGTTGTATGTGGGAAAGAGTTAAGGGATTGTATTTGTCACGATCGGATACAACCTCGGGGACAAGTTAGACGATATCATTCAGATATCATTGTCCATGGGTAGCTCATTTCATAAATAAAAAGGTTCGTTAAAACTTATTTATTTTACATCGATTGCGAAACAAGCTTTAAACTTATATTAATCACGATCGATGTCAACTTCCTGGAGACTTAAACAGCACTCGCTCCGTTTTGTGTGGAAAAATCCCAAAATGCAGAACCCGCTCATCAAGGGATTCGAACCCGGGACCTGTGGAATGAGAGGTCGAGGATGTGCATATAAGTCTAAAATTGAACTCTTTTTTTTTTGGAATCATCTATTACAAGCCAACTCATTGAATTGTATTGATTGGGGTTTAACGCCGTTTTCAACAACTTGTCAGTCATATCACGGCGGACAGTTCACCCACCCATGTACTTTCTCACACACAACAGTCTTTCCAAGCAACTGACTGCTTTTCCATATATATAGGATCCATCATGAGTTTTCTTTGGAGATCAAGATTTCTTAAATGAGTCTAGAAAAAGACGGTTATTAACCGAGCCTCTTGGCGAGGTTAATAACTCTCTTTTTCGAGACGAATTTAAGAAATCTTCTCCAAAGTAAAACGAGTGATGGATTCTTTTTATCACCTAAACAGTGTGTTTTAATGAAAAATATTGACAACATCAAAACAAAGACCGAATAACATATTCTTCATAAGAACTTGTGATTCACCGCATAAAAAAGTAGTCCTCATCATTTTTGAATAAGAAGAAAAAAAAAACCAATGTCTTAAACAATTAAGACTCGTTATTTATTCAAAATAACGTATTATTGCATTTTTCAATGTGTAAAATTTAACAACTTAACAATAAACATAATAAAGATAAAGGTCAAAATGACGTCATCAGTAGTCGCGTGTATGACGTCTATTTGATATCACACATGTTGGATATCGTTTATCCGTGATTTGTTCTCAACTTGAAAATAAGGGTATTTATGTGATAAACAATGATATCCCATTGGTGGAAGACGAATTACTTTCATTGACTTTTGTCAAATGTTGGAAAGAATGTTGGGGTTCGAACTCACAACCCCTCAAATTGACGGCCCATATTTCGAAGACAATTAGTGGACACATTACCTCAAGCTATCCAGAGACATAAATTGTTGCTAATCACTAACCACCTCACTCAGATGTGCGTTGTCGTCTGATGAAAATTGGTAATCTAATAATGTTGCTATTAAATATAATAGAAAGGCAATGTAGTATTGTTCTGTTGTGATGGAAGGTTGTAATTTGATATTAATACTGGCGACGGATGACTAGATTAACCCTTTCCCTCATACGACAATTCTGCAGCAGACGACTTTGAAAATATTTTGTCAAAAAATAGAAATCTCTATAATTGGATGGATTAACCTACGACTAAAAGTGGAAAACATTCGTTTTGAGCAATTTTTTCTTTTGCCACTATTTTTCCAAAAAGCCGTCTACTGCAAGGGCGTCCGAAAGCGTCTATATGAGGGAAAGGGTTAAGTACAGTGTACACAGATATGACATACATACCAAATGATTTGCTAAAAAAAAGCAACGGGCACATGTCTCACAATTAAATGAGCCCGTAACTGACAAAAGGTACAAGTCGGCATTTATGAACTGTATATACCCAGACCAGATTGTACATCCTCACAGTCTGATTAAGATATGAATTGCTCACACAAGCGTGATTGAAAATTTGCTTCTGTAGATTCTGACAAAAATGCAGCTGCGGCGATACACATCCGCGCAGACTGATCCGGCCGACACATTCCGTCTAAGGGGGGATAGAAAGAGTAGTGATTCCTGAAACAGAAAATCCACAGGAGGCGAAAAGTGTATATCCGGGTACGCCTGTGTGGCATGCTTAGGCTGATCCGGGTCGATACTTTACGCAGAGTCCACAATGAGCAGGTGGACTAAATGATCTGAACATAAACTGTTCAGAAATATGGCTCAGATGTATGCCGTTAAACATGGAGGAACATCCTTTCAATGTGAAATAATGTCATAATCGTTAGAATTATGGCTACTGTTTAGCTGATATACAAGCCCAGTAAGTTTAATTTTCAATAGACCAAGCCCCAGGAGCTGAGTCGGTAGCGATGCGGGCTTCTCAATCCAGGGGTGGTGAGATCGAACCCACCTCAGCCAACATAATTACCGACTATTGATAAAAGTCTAAGTGACAAGCGTCATTCGTCTTCCTCCAATGGGCTAGCAGTCTATGTGGAAAAGTAGCTAGTTGCTTGTAGTCTTTTGTGAGGAGTACTGGTATGAGAAAGCCAGGAAACACTTGAATAGGCAAACAGGCCGCCGTGATACGACGGAAAAAGTGTTGAAAACGGCGATAAAATTGCAATCAATCAAATAATAAATCAATTTATTATCAATATGTTCAGCTTTACAAAATAAATCACCCTTGCATACAGAAATTAACGTTGCATGACGATTGCATTGTTTTACTTATACATGACTTTAATTCATAGGTGTTATATGTTTCGTTGTATGGAAAGTGTGACCGAAAGCCGTGAGCCTGTCCAAATCATCTAACAAATTAGGATTCCAAATCTATAGCAAACATCGGAAGCTGATGTTTGTTACTTTATTACGGAATCTCTTCTATAATATCAATTGAAGTTGACTGAACAAACTTTGCAATTTCGTTGAAAACCAATACCAGTGTAATTCCATCGCGCGGTTAAATCCGTATCCAATGGACTGCTATCAATGGTCCAAATATTAATTACAATTCAGAATAGGAATCCTTTCATTGAATTGAATGCAATCATTAAATGATAACTGCCATCCGTTAGTTTTCGCTTTTTTCTTGAACAATTGGATCATTGAATAACACGTTTAAGTGAACCTCAGACAAATAGAAATAACATGTTTCCAAGGTTGATAGATTAATACATTTATCTATTCAATCAAATAGACTCGCTGTGCCAGCAAACAATATCCCTTTTAGATGGTTAATCCCTGATGCTAGGTAGGGCAAGTCGCTAGGTTTTGGCTGTGCCACGAAGTGCATTTTAACCCTTTTCCACATACAGACGTTTTCTGACGGCTCTGCATTAGACGACTTTTGAAAACAGTGTGAACAAAGAATGCTCATATCTCCATTCTAAATTATACATGTATATTAAGAGTTCTTCCATTATTTTTATCCAATGGACTGCTATCAATGGTTCCAAATATTAATTACAATTCAGAATAGGAATCCTTTCATTGAATTGAATGCAATCATTAAATGATAACTGCCATCCGTTAGTTTTCGCTTTTTTCTTGAACAATTGGATCATTGAATAACACGTTTAAGTGAACCTCAGACAAATATATTAAGAGTTCTTCCATTATTTTTCCCAAAGGGATTTCACAGTGGTCTGCTGTAGCTGTGTTGTATGTAGTAAAAGGTTCACATTCTTTGTTTTACTGAAGGCGGAAAGTACGAAGGCTTAAACCCTTTCCCTCGTACGACAATTCTGCAGCAAACGACTTTGAACATATTTGTAAAAAAGTAGAAAATCTCTATAACTGAATGGATAACCTATGACTAAAAGTGGAAAACATTGTTGCAAAAGGAGAAATTGCACGTTTTGTGCAATTTCTTCTTTTGTCACTATGTTTTCAAATAGCCGTCTGCTGCAGAGGCGTCAGAAAGCGTCTATATGAGGGAAAGGGTTAACAGGTATTTCACCATTCCCGATAATGCGAAACAGAAACAACTGTGTGGGAGCGGTAAACAATGTCTGTCACATTGTCGCATCAAATGTTCCAGGGACTTGAATCCCCTGACCACAGGCGGTCCTGTCAGTATAAATCATTGTCATGTCGTTGGCTAGAGTTTACAGATAGGTCTGTCTTAAAAATGGATGTATTACATTTGTTCTGTGTGACATTGAATGAATGAATGTATATTGTTTTATGGCGCATCGACAGCTAAGGTCATTTAGCGCGCAATTAAATTTAATTATGCATGGTCCCTGGGTAAACAAACCAGTACTAGGCTAGAAAATGTGCCTTGCCCAAGGGCACTCCACCATGACCGCAGTGCCGCGACTGGGGATCGAACCCGGGACACCCGGTTTCGAAATCCCCGACGCTTACAACTCGACCACAGCGGATTCCTCTGTGTGACATTACTATGTTAGCATACAAAAAGGTTACCTATTCTAGCAATATGACTTTAACGCTTTCCCGTGAAACATACGCATTTTGAAAAATATTATTAAAAAAATGCTAATTTGCGTGTCTACATACTGTTTTCGACCCGGTATAATTTCATATTTGTACATATAGTGGAACACGTCGCTGTGACTCGTTACACGATATGGCAAGAGTTGACTTTTGTATACTTGTACATGTAATTCGACAGAATATTGTAGATTAAAACTGTAACACTTTATATCATCAATACTCTTTAATTATCGGATTTTCGACCACTTGGTCTTTATCAAGACTTAAAAAAATATACAACGGAAATTTAAGTGCAGTCCATACTTTGGAAGACTTACTGTACGAAGTTAAAACTTTAACTCTAACACATTTGAGAAACTGGTATGTGAATGGTGGATTCGCGACACGTGTATCTTACATGTACCAAACTGCTGAAGAAAACAACGTGGTACAATGTGGATACGAACAAAGGATCATAGGAGGCTATGGGAAGACCACTGATCCTTAAAATGATATCATACGGATATGCTGCCTCATTATCATACAATGAATAAGTTAACGCTCCATTTGTACTTCATTAGCCTTGTAGTCTGAAGACATCTGCAGCAGACAACTATGACCACATCTCGGATAAAATTTGGATTTTTTTTCTAAATGAAAACAAAATTATATAATAGTGTTGAAAATATTGTGGTAAAAGGAAAAATTGCACATTAAGATCAACATTCCTCACAAAAGCGTCTGTACGTGGGAAATTGTTAAGATATTTTGTTAAAGCATTAGATGATGGAAATTGAAGTAAAGCTCTACGATATGTACTAAACTTGTTTTGTTGTAATGCAAATGCCAAAACACATGATACCACGAATTCTAACACTGTATGGAACAATTACAGAAACCAACGGATCTGTCTTTAAGTATATGAAGCATTTTGGTACGAAGACCATTCAATAGACGCTTCAATACCACCAAAGGTACATGGTCATCCTGCTAAAGTGTTTGTACTAACTGACTTTGTGTAGAATTACAGCAACATCGGTTTAAACCTTTCCCACATGCAGAGGCATTTTGACACTTATGCATCAGACGACTTTTGAAAACAAATTTCGATAAATACAGATATTGCCCATAAAAAGCAAGTTCTCTTTGTCATTTACTCAGATTTTCCACATTCTTGCCAAAATGGTTTCAAAGTCGCCTGCTACAAGTTTGTTGTATGTGAGAAAGGATTAACATTTTCTGGTGATATTGCACACTTATTATTGTGTCAACTAGTATATATATTGCACACTTATTATTGTGTCAACTAGTATATATATTGCACACTTATTATTGTGTCAACTAGTATATATATTGCACACTTATTATTGTGTCAACTAGTATATATATTGCACACTTATTATTGTGTCAACTAGTATATATATTGCACACTTATTATTGTGTCAACTAGTATATATATTGCACACTTATTATTGTGTCAACTAGTATATATATTGCACACTTATTATTGTGTCAACTAGTATATATATTGCACACTTACTATTGTGTCAACTAGTATATATATTGCACACTTATTATTGTGTCAACTAGTATATATATTGCAAACTTATTATTGTGTCAACTAGTATATATATTGCACACTTATTATTGTGTCAACTAGTATATATATTGCAAACTTATTATTGTGTCAACTAGTATATATATTGCACACTTATTATTGTGTCAACTAGTATATATATTGCAAACTTATCAACTAATAGATCTTCGGATTTCCAAATTGTGTTGAAATAAAGGACTAATAAAACATTGGTTGACAATGGTAGAGTGAAAGCCATCTTATCCTGAAGCAACAACCTTTTTGTCTCATAATCACCGTTGCGGAGTGAATTCCATCCTCGAATCTAAGAAATCATCCGTTTACACTTGGGTATATCAAGTGTCTTATCCAGCAACTATTCTTTTATTTGTTAAGAAAACGTATTCAAGATTCCAACCACTTGGTTCCTTTAGAGATCCCTTGACGAATCTAGATAAAACCTCGTTTAGCGTCATGAGAACTGCGTCACATGAGAAGGTATACATGTAGTTGATTGTTTTCATAACGTGTGTAACATTTAAACAATATCGCGGGTTTACCACAATACTTTAAAAGCTGTTACTTCACTCAGTTAATGCGATAGTTCGCATTCGTGATCATATCAAGACGAATGCCTCGAATATGAATAAACTTCAAAGGATTGCAGTATTCAGAATTCTTTCGTTTTCTTTTTTTTTTAACTTTTAACTATCATCATTTGTTTTATCAAACATATATAATTAACTAGGTTACTTTATATATATTCCAAAAAACCAAAGAGAACGTTTTTCTGATATATGTAATATTCTGCTTGTTAAAATCTTTGTAGGAAACTTGTTCATTTGTCAACTTTTCCACTCCAGCAGCGTTTCCAACAAAAAAGTATTTTCCATTATGAGAAAGGTATACATATCTACTTTCATACTTATTATACTTATTATACTCATTGTATTATTAATCAAGTAGGATCCAGTATGATAGGCTTCATTGTATATGTGTTTGTCCAAATTAATACTTAATAAAGATGAATTATATTCAATTCATGTATTAAGTAATATGTACATGATACTTCTTACAATAACATAAATGTAATAGAAAGACAAAAAAGTCATTAAATTAGGCGAGAAGCCTGAAAAACAAAACAAAGTATTAACTACAATACAACATCTTATGAAAAAGATGCACACCATATACATGTATAATGAGGTGTCTTGAAAAGAGATGCGTCTAAAATATAACAATGCATTCAATCAGCACGTATAGGAATCAAACAATATGATTACATTTGTGATTTCTATTGATGCTTTCCGTGGCAAACATTTCTTTAGGAGAATTGAATTACTAAAAAGAACGGCCGGGATGTTTCCCTTGAAACCAGGAGAGTTTATGACATGTTAACGTAGCGCATAACTTTGATCTATTAAGGACTCGTGTTTAACAACTAGGTCAATAGGGTACTTATGTACGTCTTTGTTACTCGATCATTTGCATATTACCGGTCCATTTATCCTGACACTAGCGAGTCAGTCGTAATGCTAACGCCGAGGTAGTCAAATTAGTATACGCAATGAATAAGTCACAGGCTGAATGGATGAGCATCAAATATACAAAAATGATTAAACTAAAAAATGATTTCTTTACACAAATGTCAGATTGACCTAACAGGTGATCTAGATCTATTTAAGCCTAATATGGATATCCTGAATATCGTAAACACCTATTCGTATGTCTTAACCCTCTTTTCTTGATACGACAATTCTGCAGCAGACGACTCTCAACATATTCATATTTTGACAATTAATAGAAAATCTCTATAATTGAATGGATAACCTATGACTAAAAGTGGAAAACATAGTGGCGAAAGGTATCAGAAAGCGTCTATATGAGGGTAAGGGTTGAATCGTCTGAATGCTGGTGTAGACGTGCTACCTTTTTCATTGACACGGACAATAAAGTTCAAGCCTAAAAGTTTAAAAAGACATTTTAAAATCCCCTTGACAAATTACAAACTAGCCTGGTATCTAGCAAAAGAGACCACAGAACATATTAGTAATTGTCTCGGTATCAACCCAGACACATTTGCCTAATTTCTACTCTCGCTCAATGCGGCGAGGTGGCATCAGATGGAAACATTTAATAACGAGAATCTTAATATATTGTGCCGAGATTACTTCCGGTTAAGGTATATGTATGAGTATTATACCAGTTGGTATTATTAGAACAACACGGAACATACTTAAAGTGATTTGTCGAAAAAGATGCATAAAAAGTAAAGCATAGTTGAATCTTAATTTTCTAAAAATGAAACAATGCTCTCGTAATAAAAGAATTCTGGATGAAAATCCATTGGCATGTTTAAGACTTATTCTTCGTCAGCCATGCAAAGTATGTGGTATGTTTATTTAACTGCATGCATGTCTTAATGTTAATAGTGTTATATTCATGTTGGATACATATTAAAGATACACAAACATTAAATACACTATCTCTCAATCGCCAGTTAAAAAGTCTGAATCTGTCTGAACGACGCTTTCAATATTTTTTTTCCAGTTATATCAGGGCGTTTCCTGTGTAATTTACTAGTACTACTGGTTCATTTATCCTGACACCAGCGAGTCAGTCGTAAAACCCAAAACCCCGATCGCCAAGGAGGGAAAACCATTACTACCATTTTTAAAGTCTGAGTTGAGCAGATTTAATCATTTACATAATATGATATTTTAAGAGCCATCTGCTTAGGGAAAAATTATATATTAGTAAAATTAGAGTACAATTTAACATTGGATACAGAGATAAAATACTTTTGGAAAATGAGCTATTACTTATTGTATCATTGTGTCCTTTTTACTCGACGTTTTCAAAAACGTCGACTGCATTGCCAACTTTCTTGATATCCGGTGTCTTGAAAGGTCCTAATGGAGTTATATAGGGGGGAAATATATAAATTGCTCCTACAAATTAGCTAATGAATGGATAATTTCATTTCAAACGAATATGTTAGGAAAACATTTGCTCTTTTATATGATATTTTTAATACAATTTTATGATTTTTACATTTTAGCCCTTTTTTAAGTTTTTGTTAGTCACCCAAAGTTACATTGAAATAGGAAGGAGTTAAACATTATTCTGCTTTATTAAGGTGATTAAAAACATCCGATCGCTTCATTTCAAACGGTTCAAGACGCAGACTTTTTTTCTCTTTCATTTGTACTAATTGAAATCGTTAATTTTTAAATATATGTTGGTCCTTTTTGAACATTTATGTAAAATTCGATGCCTCAGAAAGGGAAATGCCTGTGTATTGGTGTGTGCGTTATTGTGTCATCTCAGTAAGGTATCAATAATAAGCCCCAACGTTGGTAATGCAGATGTACCACTTTTTGTCGGAATCAGGGAAATGTTCAAACATTGGAGACAGAGCTCGTAAACAGATCATGTATTAGGTAAATTGTCTCGCCTAATTCTCACACTTTAAATTAGAAAGACGATGCAGTCGACACAGTTAAATCTACTTACAGTTTCGGTTCATGCTGTTAAATGGATAGCAAAAAGTGAAAAGAAATAGGAAAGCAAAAGATAACCACAGAGGACATTCCCGAAATTTGCATGTAGCCAACTAACCAAGATTTTTGTAATAGCAAAATTAAACACTAACTAGAAGAGTACATGCAAGATGATGTTCAAATTTTATCAAATATTTTAAACAGGAAATTAAATACGTGTTATACACGTAAATAGTGACTGTCTTTTACATATAGTACTGTTAGTTGGTAGACACAATATACTAGAACATACACACACTGTTTTTATTATACTTCGGAGCGTCTCTAAGAATGTGTATGCCGTAAAGGTGTTTCAATTCATCTGTTTTAGATATCACAGAAATGCATGTATATTATAAATAGTCGATCTTCAGTCAACAAATCGAATACTACCTATACAGTAATTATCATACTATGGAATACTGACCAGCATACGAATCATATTCTTTATGCTACAATATAAAATTGAGCAATATGTCGTTCCAATATATTACACAAAGTGCACGGCAACTAGCTGTTACAATACTTGATAAACAATATACACTATATAGCAGGCATCAGAGATATGCTTAACTGTTTCATCGCCATTGGCATTATTGAGGTGTTTGCAAACAATACTGATTCAGATGAGTCATTTCGTAACGAGCTGTCTTATCAGAAATCAGCATTGTTTGCCTTAAAGTTCACAAACAATTCCAATACTCTTATTACATGAGAAATGTAGACACCCGATTTTGAACATGGAGGTATCTTCTTTAGGTAATCTGACAGTGAAAGGTTTAATCGGGATATTTTCAACTTTGACACTACTCAGAATTCTGATTATCATGAGATTGTATTTGGAAAGCTATATGTATAGCTACAAAGGAGAGTGTTCCTGTAATGGCCATATACGATGTGCTATGACTTTGCACGTTATGCATGTACGGTGTATGTATTTATACTTGACATTTTACTTGTCGGTTGTTTTGAATATAACAAATGTATATGTATATGTATATATATATATATATATATATATATAAGGTATAGACAGTCCAACAGGCTATGTGGAAAAGCAGCCAGTTAATATGAAAGTATGTTGTGTGGTGTACTGGTGTGGGAAAATCACTAAACGCATGAGTAGATGAACTGGGGCCGTGATATGACTGATTGTTTTTGAAAACGACGTTAAACACTAATCAATTCAATACGTACGGCACACATAAAGAAACTCTAATATTACTAAAGCATAACCGTAAAAACCGTAATGTGTGTTTTACAAAAAGAAAGTTATGTTGTTGTGCCATCATACCGTGATACAGGTACAATTCAATATTCAAGCTTTCGGTCGACGGCTCTCTTCAGGAAGCTATGAGGCATTGAACCAAACTTGTATGGAATGAAATACAAATCTCTTAAGGAAGGAGTGTTTTAGATTGAGCCTATGGTTAGTATAAAACGGTAAATTTGAAAAGACGATAAGTTAGCTACATATATTCGAATATCGTGTCTGTTAGAGATGAAGGAATCTATTTTCAGTATGTAACTAATAAAATGTGTGCTAATAGAATTCGGATTGGCCTTGTAGATGGCCTCGTTGCTTTATATGTATTCAAAATATGTTTATCAGGATTTCTCACAGCTCGTTCCGAAGGTATTAAATGTCATTCCAAATCCCAATTCATTGTTTCTGTTACCCATGCGTCAACTCTAACCCAATAAAAACGTCCGGTTTGGAATTTTATCTTCCTGAAAACAGGTTTTACGAGGACTTTAATGTAATTATGGGAACTAATAGGGGAACGCTAACAAACACAGTCGAGGATTTCGTAAAGTTCTTGTATATATTGTGTTGTTTTCGATTGAACGTAAATAAATCGGGACAAATTGGGAAAAAGAGTCTGTCCTTTTTATTTCCTGGTGTAGATTCCCAAAATAAGAGGATTTGGAACGACAGACAACGATTCTTTATCAATATATTCCAATGCTATTTACATGTGTTCCCTAATAGGATATTTGAAGAGCCATCCGACAATGGAACAATATAATATTAGGACATTTGGATACACAATTTAGGAAAATATATAAATGCTTTTTATTTTGAGCTCTTTGTGTAACCCAGTACCTGATATAGTCCAGTTTTTACAATTTTGATGTAAGTAATTTAGAAAAAAAATAGTTTTCTCAAAACGGATAATAATTCCTGCATTTTTTCTAAAAACTTCACGTGGGGATTCATTATATACACCAATGCTTTCAGACATACAAATGCGACATATATGTCGTGATGCCTAGTGCGTTATACTGTAAGATAATAATGGTCTTTACTTACATAAATAATTCGACATTTTATGGCAGACAACCTATTTTGATGTAGAACTTCTGTTAAAAGTAGACAAACGTCAAGCATAACTTGTTTCACCCTAATCTGTCCGGTGTTGCGAGCAATGGGAAAATAGTTTAAAGTTTTTAAACAGTTGCTTGGAAAGCTTGTTGTGTAAAGTATTGGTGTGAGAAAGCCGTGAAAGACACGGCCGTCTTGATATGATTCAACTTTGAAAACGGTGTTGAACCACTTAAAATTACACCCTGTTTCAGGCTAATCTTAGGTCTAATTCTTTCAATTATATTGAAAGAGATTATAAATTCGTTTCATTTTGTTTTAATTCTGGCTTTCATTGATACAGGAAACCCTTTGTAATAATACCAGAATGGATATGACATGAGCTATGGAGAGAATAAATATTCGGCTGTCCTTGTGTAACAAAGAAATACCACAACTGCCAACGGTACATTGCTACCTGAACCAGTCAGGAGTGCACACATGATAATGTACTTCCATCTTTACCATTTCTCACTTATGACACATCATGGCTAAAACATGGAATATCTCTAATACGATGAATACATTATTGAATACAGTTTAAAACACTTTGGCAAAAGAAGAAATTGCTCATTAATAGCAGTTTTACCTATTGTCACCATGTTTTTAAAAGCTGTCTGCTGCTTTTGCTTCAAAACAAGTCTACCGGTGGGAAAGAAAGATAATTAGAAATACTAAAAGCTTGATTAAAAAAGCGAATATACATGAATAAATATAAACAGACGTAATACATTTCAGAAAATGAGAAATGTTTTAAGCAGTAAAGTTCGAAAATGATATACAAGTATAAGGAATAAAAAATAATTTGGTCTTCAAATGATAAGGATGAGAGTAATAACCGGGTTAATCGTGTCATGTTTGTTGTCGAGTAAAATCCATGGGAAACTAAGATGGATGCGAATTTGTCAAATCCAGGAAGAGAAATTAAAAACAGAAAAGCGATTATCTTTGTTTCAATAGTTTTAAAAGCTCACTCGTTAATGAATTCTAAGAAAAGGATGAAAACATGTTTTTATGATTTCGGAGCATTTTTGTTGTAGTTCATTGAAGTTCACACATAGAATGTGTGTGTCGTTCAATGTTACATTGAAACTGCCTTCTTTCGGGATGGAAACGAGCAATAATTAGTGTCAATGAATAAGACAAATAATTATCAAAACTGATTTAGAGCCGTCACGATCGGTATAAAGCAATGCATCTTAAACATATCCAACGCATGTGTAACGAAAGACGTTTGAAAATATTGTGGAAAATGAGACATTGCTTAAAAAGAGCAATGTATTATTATACCACAGTGGTTCAAGTCAAATCAATAATACAGCTTACACCTTCTTGCATAGGTGTACCTATATGCTTTTAAATTGCTGCTGAATTGATGTTGGATGGAAAGGGTTATAACATATAAAATGCATGAAGTAAATTGTGTGACATTCCAAAAGGTATTTCACTTTTGATTTTATAAAAGATGTTAAAGAAAACACTGAGAGAATGTGACAAATCATGCCGGAAAGATCCTCAGCGAAAATAAAGTGTAAGATAGGAAATGGTGATCTTTAGATGCTGACCGAAATACCATCAGATAATCAGTTATTGTTCAGAAATTGATATTTTGTGAAAAACATCGGAGATGCGTCCTTCGTAATGGAGTTTGTTGCATTTTGCGAACAGTTGAAACTCATGTGAATACGTATTGTATCACCAGAGTCTGCATTTTTAATCTAATGTACATACATAACTTGTCTGGAAGTTAAGCTCATCTGGTATCAAGCTCGGTTACCTCTTCATAATGATAACATGCAGAGGCAACAAGCTCCCTTTCCCATACGGAAGCTCATATAAATTGCACACGAACTGTATCCACTTTTTTGAAGGTTACCATGTATAGGAATTTAGCAACTTAACACAGGAAACAACCCCCAGCTGTGCACTATCATTAAATCATACCAAAAAGCTAAGCTAGTCCTATGTTGGATATGACGACACAGCAGAAAATTTCGCATCGAATTGACCCTATATAATTAAAAAGCAATGGCTGGAGCTCGGGTTTTCGTCAAAGAGTATCGCACTATACACCTTTACAAACAACGGTCGGTTCTATAAAATCGGTTAACCCCTTCTCCATTTAGTTCATATTGGTAATATACGCTGCTGTGTAAGTAACGATTTCATAGGCGACGCAATTCGTAATTCGATTGGCTGACGCAAAGGTCAAAGTGAGACGACCCGTATGATGCAGTCGTCAACTCTTTATACGAACTAGCGAGGTTTTAGGTTTGATTGAAATGAGTTTGACAAAGTTGTTGAATGTTATGACAATTTCAATCACAAAGTGAACTTTTGTAGGTGTGTTTTAAAATGTATGTTCTCAGGTTGCTTCCGTCATGCGTGTACAACAATCTGTTGTGGCCGAGTGGTAAGAGTCGGGGAATTGGAACCAGGGACGTACCGGGATCGATCCACAGTCGCGGCTCAACGGTCATGGTGGAGTGTCCATGGGCAAGGCACATGTTCTAGCCAAGTACTGGTTGGTTTACCCAGAGATCACGAATAAGTGAACTGTCGCCGTGATATAACTGAACTAATATTGAAAACGGCGTAAAACCACAATTCACCAAAACAAAACAAAAACGAATTTATTGTGAATATAAACTATTACGCTGATGCAGTTGCACATATCAAATTCCTGGCTAGTCAAAAAGGTCAAAAGGTTGTATTTATGTCGAATGCCTATTGCGATACCAAAGCTTCTATGTAAACTGCGCACGATGCAGTATGCATTAATCAAATGTATTTTTCCTGAACGAGGCACACTGTTTAAATATTGCATAGTGTAATTGGTCATTTGATATATTGTCTCTTCTGTCAGCATGTTAGTATTTACCTTGTTCATTAAATAGTGGTATTTAACATGAACCTCTCCTATTGATAGACAAACAGATATATACATGAACATAAAGCAGTAAATGTAAATTAACCCAGCGATTGTTTTGAGGTTGTATAATTTAACGGAAAACTGTCAATTTATAACTTGACACTGGTTACAAGGATCGTTTTTCAATTTATGACATATTGATCACTTTTAAATTGTTATTTATAAAACGTTGGAGGTAGGTTCAATATATTTACAAGGGATACAATGTAAACCGATCCTGTGAAAACAACGCTTTATGTCTTATCTGTCTTCATATATATCAGAATGTATCTGCAATATCGTCCCTTAAATGGAAAATGGACTTGTCATGGATATCTCTTTGCTTGATGCAACAAGAGTAAACCCTACCTTGAAACAAAGAGATCCCGTTCCTTGGAAATGTTTGTTAAGATTAAAAGAGAAGAAAGGAATTATAAATTGATAGATTGATGAATGTTGGATTAACATTGGATTAAGGCCATTTTAACTTTAAATCTGCTATTCTCGGCCGTCTTTTCACTTACCGCTGATCGTCATTGATTGTTCGTACCAGTATTCAACACAAAATTTCACCACAGGGAATTTAAAATCTGGCACACCAATCGTATTTTAGATTTAGCTCCTATCGGTGAAAGAGGTTAAATGCTAGTCACAAAGACCTTTTACCATCATCAGTATGCAGGCAATTGCTAATCCAGGTTACAAACTCTCGACCCCTGGATTGGTAATGTAACGTTCTGTTTTCTATCTCTACCAGTACGTTATTTTGGCTCGTGTCATGGTCTGTCATGCAGCATTCACTTGATGTTTTATTCGATAATCTTTAATTTTAATTATGCGGGGGGAAAACAGCCATTGTTTATGTACGCAACGTTTGTTATGCTATTGAATAGAGTCGGAAATTCAACAAAGCTCTATCAGCCATGAACTTGACACCGTTAACAAGGTCCATATCTGACATATCGACATAATCTGTCAACCCTTGCTCAGTTCCCTGTGACAAAGTTCATGTTGTATGCAATCTCTGCGCATGCATGTCTGTGTATGACAACAAGAAAACCAGCAGTAAGGCGATTGCTACAAGTGTAGATCGCGACCACGATGCAGTCTGCCTTGGACCTGTGTTGTTTGCTTATCATTCGAAGACAAGCCTTGAAAAGCATCTGAAATACAATATAATGTTAACCACAGGGTACATGTACATGTATGAATATAAAAATGTGACGTTTATACACTTGTCAATAATTCTCTTTTATTGTTTTCCTTTCTTTAATGCTGAGCCCATCTCAAATATTAGAAGTACTCGATTAATTACATTACACAAATCCAGTGTCACTTATATATGTCATACCAAAACGAGCTTTCAGCTCCTACATGGCAGAACTGTCAATTGACTTACTGGCTTACACTATAACATTTTCTAACTTCTAACTGACTCATTTTTTTTATTATAGTTAACAAATGATATGTTTTGTGGTAAGCTATATTAAGTTTGTTTCTTTAAGAAACAATTTGTTTGTTCGTTTTATTATGATTCTAGGTCATTTTCAACCGTAATTAAGTTATATCACGGCGACAGAAAACGTAGCACTAGTACTTTGCCAGGATATATAAACTATTCAAGAGCACTCCACAATTACCGCTGCGAAATGAAAATAGTATTCATAATTACTGTTAATCGAATTGGAGAGGTTTGATCTATATATATATATAGAGTTTGTCGCTAAATCTAACCTTCGTATTGATAATGGGTATGCCATTAATTATATAAAAAAAATATGAATATAACAAAATATATTGTTTATCTACAAAAATACCTGTATATTATAACATATTACATTGAGATTCTCTACGTAGACTGTGAAGATTTTTAAGAGCCAGAGAATAGGACGAATTACCGAAAACATGAGGTATAATATCTTAACATGTTATGTTTTTTGTTTGGATATCTTTAAACGCCGCAATGTTTCAGTTATATCTACTTCTCGGCGTAATGCTCATCTCACAATTATGAGCGCCAAGGAGGGCAAGCCATTACGACCATTTTTAGTTGGTATCATCCGGCCGTGGATCGAACACGAGACCTCTCGCACTCGAGGCGGACGCTCGACCACTACACGCCCGAGGCGGTTTATACTAATATGTCATGCTTACGCTGAGTGTAATTGGATTAAACAGCGTTAAGGGCTAATGTGATGCTTTGTTGTTCCATAGATATTAGAAAACAATACCAACAAAAGCTCACACACATGACACTCTATTCAACGTAATTAATAAATGCATCGCGAACGTTGAAAAACTTAGGCTTATTAAATTACCACTTAGCGATCATGACATTAAACATGTAATTTTTAAATGGTAATATGTCAGTTATATAATTATTTTATGGAATTCAATATTGACAGATTGAGAACTTTTATCATTTGAACTATTGGTAAACGTTTAATCGCCTAAATGGTGAAAAGTGAACTAGACTCTGGTTTCCTAACTTCGTTAACTAAAGCATTCAAAGAAATTCGCTTCAGAGGACTTGTAAATTTATAGACAATCACTTCTCAGTTGATTACTGGAACAAAATCATGGAGAATAATGACGACATTAACTTTGGATAATCACGAAGTTAGAATGCCCTACGCTACAAATGTTTTTTAACAACTTTATTCTCCAAAGCAATGTGATAAATATAATTCGGTAGCATATTACAGTCATTATTCAAATCATAAAATTAAGGTGTTGGATAATGCGATTTTAGATCATTAATTCTTTTGAATTTTGAATCCCAAATCATCCGTTCATCAATCAGTATCAAATACAGAATATTTATCTTTACCTGTAAACTAAAACTGACGACGAATTACCGGGTAGCACATGTTTTATGCCATCACACACAGGGAAGTATGAACATAATTGGTGTAGACCCAAGACACGTGATCATAATTCTTTTAATTGGGTTTTTAAGCCGTTTTCACGCGACATGCTTAGGCTGATCCGGGTCTATACTTTAAGCAGAGTCCATAATGTTGGGTTTCTCGTGGAAGGGTCAAATCAAACACACATCCAGACTGTTCTTAAATTAGAAAAGTGTACGGGTAGACAGTGTTGTTACACAGACTAATTCAACCCTTTCCTACCTGCAGACGAATTTTGACGCAACAGCAGCAGACGACTTTCGAACACCTCGTGGCCAAAAGAGAAATTGCTCACGATGATCAATTTCTCCTTTGGCCACTATGTTTTCAACTTTATTTAACAATTTAACTATCCTTTATAGAGCTCTTTCCATGTTTTTGTCACTATGTTTTCAAAGTCGTCTGCCGCAGATTTGTTGTATGTGGGATGCTCATGAGCGTGTCCTGGGGATTTCTGAACCAGTCCTTGACAGAAGAATACCTTCTTCACAATGAAAGCAAGTGCATTCCACCGTTGACCACTCCCTCCTTTTTCTAACAATATTTAATCGAAACTCTGTATACACTGTATGTATCTACGATAGTGTAGGGGTAAAGCGTCGGCCTCGTGTGAAATACTGAAAGCGGCATTATACGCCAAACAAATAAATACACCGTGATGATACTGCTGAAACGCAATGTATTTCTTATTCGATTGATTGAAATTCAACGCCGTTGTCAATAATTGTTCAGTCATATCACGACAGCCAGTTCACATACCCATGTGATTCCTGGCTTTCTCATACACGTACAACACAATTTTCGAGCAACTGGCTGCTTTCCGACATAATTATACTGTTAGCCCATTGGTGGAAGACGAATGACGCTTGTCTCAGTGAATCTTGTAAAACGTCAGAAAGATTGTCGGCCGAGTTGAGGTTCGAACTCACAACCCCTTCTGTGTCGCTACCGGGACTCGGCACTTTATATACCCGAAAAAACTGAAAACAAGACACGTGCAGCTAATCAGTATTGTATTATTGATTTCGTATTAATTCATGATTTCTTTCCACCTCAATATCATCTATTGAATTGAAATGAAGTAAAGCTGTCTTCCAAAATAAATTAAATTGCTCTAGGACCATGATAAAAGAGTCTTGTAATTAAAGAACAATTCCCTTTATGCGACCGGCAGCGGTTGAACTAGAGCACGAGTGCTTTATTCCAATATGTTGGGATCAGGTGGACTTTTGGCGATTTTCTTGTCTGTTCATTTAGTTATTTACTCTTCAATTTTTTTTTTCACAATTACATAATTATGCCTCTAGAGTTTTATTTTTTTGAAACCCGTGACAGGAAAATAGATATACACGTATTAACCTTTATCTAAACTGAACATCAATTGACCGAGAGTTTCTTCAAATATATTCCATTTTGAGGTTTTTTAACAAAGCGTGCTTCATTTTTAATTGCGTATTCAATTTAATGCATTAGATAGAAAGTGTACAAATCAAATTTGTATTGAGTTACGACAATGCTGACATTTATTTCAATATGCCCGCGGTCTTTAAATCCATTTTCATATTGCTGTTTTCCCATTCATGGATCCCTCCCAGGTTAATCGATTTACAATTACCGGATTCAAGTCAACTGTAAATATCGCGGCCTCGTATCCAATTTTCTTTAGTAATTGCGATTGTTCGGCTCCCTGAAATACAGCAAGGTATTTAGATAATAACCCGATTGTAATGTAAAATTGGTTACACAATTTATTTTACCCTTTCCCACATACATTTACAGACGCTTTCTGACATATTCTTTCAGCAGACAACTTTGGAAACCATTGTGGAAAAGGAGAAATTGCTCATGTTGATTTTTTTCTATTTGCCACAATGGTCTTAACTATAAATAAAAGTTCCTTCATTTATAGAAAGTTTTAATATATTTTAGACTGTTTTTTTCTCTCAAAGTCGTCTACTTCAGCTTTGTTTTATGTGGGAAAGGGTAAAAACTGACAAGCACTTTGTCATTCATGAATGTTCTAAACACTGTAAGAAACTCGGTTAGCCAATTGTTCTTCTCCTTCGCATAAAAGAGCAATCTTTTTTGCGTTGCTTAACCCTTTCCCTCATACGACAATTCTGCAGCAGACGACTTTAAACGTATTTTGTCAAAACATAGAAAATCTCCATAATTGAATGGATAACGTATGACAAAAAGTGGAAAACATTGTGGCAAAAGGAGAAATTGCACGTTTTGTGCAATTTCTTCTTTTGTCACTATGTTTTCAAAAAGCCGTCTGCTGCAGAGGCGTCAGAAAGCGTCTATATGAGGGAAAGGGTTAATATCATTCAAAGTCAATATTTATGTTTACCAATTTTATTCTTCGAACATAGAAGCTATTTCAGAGACGACCTTCCGTTTAGAATGTGTTGTTTGTATGCAGACGCTGACATAAACACACGCATATGGCGTCAAAGTACTCGATGTCTTATTGTTATAATTCTACTGTCAAACCTTGCCGTATAGCTTAATCGGACGTCCGTTCGACGGATAGAAGCTTTGTGAAATAATAGTATCGGTCGTCTCCGTTGCTGCTCGACGCTCAAACGAATGGACGAATACTAGATATGTAGCGGAGAAAACGTACACTCTTGGTCAAAAACAGAACAATTGCTTGACATCGTGAGGGACATCGCCGCACGAGAAACATACAAGAACCGGACACAACGAAAGTGGAACAAAAGGGCAACTGATAAAACGTTCGTCGAACCTATTTATAAAAAAACGCATAACGGACGAAACAGATATAACAGTTCGGTGTTTCCGAACAAAACGCACATATCTTTAATCTCGAGTTGGATCAACGTATCTCCAAGATACCAAGGCCAAAGTTCGGCGGAAGACTGCCATTGGCGTTAGTAGGTTGATTGATTGATTGGTTAGGGTTTAACGCCGTTTTTAACAATTTCTTAGTCATATCACGGCGGCCAGTTTACCTATTCATGTGTTTCCTGGTTTTCTCACACCAGTACTTCACACAACAATCTTCCCAAGCAACTGGCTGCTTTTCCACATAGACTTAGCCCATTGGTGGAAGACAAATGACTTTTGTCAAACGTCGGAAAGAAATTTGGCCGAGTCGGGATTCGAACTCACAACCCCTGGATTGACAGCCCGCGTCGTTACTGACTGAGCTACCGGGACTCGACATGGCGATAGTAGGACAGATCAAGTTTTAGTCCCAGAAGAAGTTTTAACTCCTGAAGTCCGAAAAGCCCATACTGTGCGACAGGAAGAAGCCATTTCTGACTCTTGAGATATCCATTGAAGGGCATAGACCCGCACAGACCCAGTCAATGAGCAGTGTCATCACGGTCAGGTTGAGTCAAAGAAGATCAAGTAGACTTGTCGCCCCCAATGTGAACACGAAGAAAGAAGTCCTTTTATCACTGCTTTTGGAATTTGGAGCAAAGGAAGTTAAAACAACACCATGTGTATATACCCAAGACGATGAACGTCGCTGTCCGTTGCGGACCCAGCGTGGACGCGTTACATGTACGGTAGTTATACTGTACTCATCCTGAAGCCGTCACTTCCGTCCTATGGACCTCCTTTCACAACCGTTATTCATTAGACCGTTGCGTTTCTTGTCAGGTAAACATGCGGTCTATGTCCGACACATGTCCGGTTAATCTGTTGTAAGTCAGGTTGGTGATCATCTTTCTTTTCTTTTTCAACGTGTTAACGTAACGCGCGTATTTTCACTCATAGGATCTTCTACTTATCGTGTGATCGCTTTGAGACGTTAAACTAAACGAGATACTGCGCATTCGGACTTGCGAGACAGTGCGACGAAGCGACTGGCTCTGTACGGTTACAGGGATAGTTATAACCATACACACTCTAACCACAAGCACAATAGCTGTCATTCCTAATCAATCGTCTTAAGAGGACTTTTTGTATAATAGACGTGAATTATTTAGAGCTTAGATGTTGTAGGGTTATAAAATATATAACGAAATGTAATCATAGAGACGAGTTGCTCTGATTCACCATAATCTTTTTAGCTTCCTTAGGCCCATTTGGTAGCGTGTACACTTTATCATGCACTATAATCTGGCAGGTAGTGAAACATTCAAGAGACTGATGTATATATGTGGGAGTCCTTATGCTATACCCTAGCTCTTTCCGAAAAGACCCCTAGGTTCTTTAACGTGTTCAGTGTATAGCTGGAAAGAACCAGTACTTGACCTCTAGTCCAGTTGGAGACACTTAAAAGCTTTTCAATAAGATCCAGAACCCGGACCGGGATTTGAACCCCATAATTATTGATTGGCAGTCTATAGTATCAACCACTAGACCTACGGGCCACTCTAGATGAAGTGCATGCTTTCTTGGAAATTAATTTTCAATAATATGGTATTGCACACGATCGATATTGACCGACTTTGACCGTGATTTAGCGTGATACCATTGGTTTTCAAATAGAAATGATGTGCTTCTATTATTGAAATTGCATTCCCATTTCTTTTCAAAGAATATATGCATGGACAAATATTTCTGTTCGTAAATAATTACATGTATTTTAAATAAAAAACCCAGATTGGCCAAGCATTTGATACTCAAACCAGCCTCATTCTGAACAATATAATACAATACAATAATTTATTTGAGTAATTCAGCCTTCAGCTAAAAATGCATATATCATATTTCATAATAATTACAATGTAGTAATGTTCAATATCATAATTCTTTTAAAATTTAAAAAAAAAAAGTATAAAATAAACAATTTATAAAGTCTTTGAAAGATAAAGGGCTCATCTTTTAATAACATCTTGAGAGACGACTGCTTTGATATTTCGATATCACACAGAAAACAAAATCAGCTTTGGTTTAACCCTTTCCCTCATATAGACGCTTTCTGACGCCTCTGCAGCAGACGGCTTTTTGAAAACATAGTGACAAAAGAAGAAATTGCTCAAAACGAGCAATTTCTCCTTTTGCCAAGTTGTTTTCCACTTTTATTCATAGGTTATCCATTCAATTATAGAGATTTCCTTTTTTTTGACAAAATATGTTCAAAGCCGTCTGCTGCAGAATTGTCATATGAGGGAAAGGGTTAAATAAATCCTGCAATTAGATCAACATTACGTATTACCTACACGACGTATTGTCTGCCAATTATCGTTCTTGGAGGACAATCGATTTACCATTACACGTTCCCAGTAGACCGTAAATATCGTCTACTTCCATACAATCTTCGTTCGTAACTTTAATTGTTTAAAACAATCTAGATGTCCAGATAAGGACACATCTCCTTTCCCTACAATATCTTTCTTATAACAAAACTATATCGTATGATGTTGGTACTCAAAAGAATCGTCTCACTGAGACAATTATTTTGAGTACCCACAACATACATAAAATGTTAGAGGGTCAAATAATGATTTTAGAACAAGCAAAACGCCCGTTAGCTAGAGCTCTCAAACACCGTCTTACAAGAAAGGCATATACACGGATAGTTAAATGTCTGGTCTATGATAACAATCGAATACCATATACAAGGTATGGCACGAAGAAGGGTTATTTAGGAAAATAGATTTTACACATAAATGATAAATCTTTGAATTTAAAACAGTATGGATATCTGCATCCTCGATAGCCAGGCTATTCATAACATATATGATACTTTATGAATAGCCTGGGTACAGAGGATGGGATATCTAATGCGTAGAGTTCTAAAAGGTTTTCATTTCAATGTCATGTCATGCTTTTTTATCTGTAACTTTGATAAGACCTAGGCAAAATCTAAAAAAACTCTATAACTTACAGTGTAATTATTAAATACAGTTGAAAACATTATATACAAAGGAACAAATGGCCGTCATGAGTAATTTCTCCTTCTGTCTGAATGTTTCCAAAAGTCGTTCGCTGAAGGTACGTCAAAAATCCTTCGGCAGGTGAGTAAGAGTTAAGGTAAAAAATAAAGCAGATTGTTTATTGGGTTTCAATTACCCTAGAATGCATCGATAGTGGAATCCTGCAATGAATCAAGTGTGTTCATAGTATTGACCGATTAAACTCGCGAAAGGCTTTAGAAGATGCGCCACATAACATGTAAATTGAACCAAGTTACTGCGTTAAGCACATGCAGCTCTTTTTACTGCGTTATGTATATGTAACTCTTATTACTGTGTTATTGATATGCAGCTCTTATTTCGGCGTTATGTAAATATATATATTATTACTGCGTTATGTAATCAGGTCTTATTAATATGTTTTGTATAAGTAGCTTTTGTTACTGCCTTATGTACATGTATCTCTTGTTTCTGCGTTATGTACATGTTAGTATTGGTACTGAATTATGTTTATGTATCCTTTTAGATATTGTTATTGCGTTATGTTAAGGTAGCTCTTGTTGCTGCGTGTATGTAGCTCTTGTTACTTCGTTATGTATATGTAGCTCCTGTTACTTCGTTGTATATATGTAGCTCTTGTTACTTCGTTATGTACATGTAACTCTTTGTGATTCCTTAATACTGACTAAAAATCTAAACGAATGGATGTGCAGGTTTTATTTTAATAAATCAGTAATCCTTTCTTAAATTTCACTCTCATAGCGCTTGAAAAATGAGTCAGTGCATGAGATGAGAACAGTTTTGAGTTGGCTTTCTGTGAACAGTATAGAGATGAGCCGTTCCTTGAGGATCCAACATTATGGCCTCTGCGTAATGTATCGACCCAGATCAGCCTGCACAGTCCGTGCAGGCTAATCCGGGCCGACACATTCCGTCTCAGGGGAATAGAGGTATAGAGTAATGATTCCTGAAATAGAAAATCCACAGGAGGCGAAAAGTGTCTGTCCGGGTTAGCCTGCGCGGCATGCTTAGGCTGATCCGGGTCGATACTTTACGCAGAGTCCACAAAGTTGGTTTTCTCGCGGGACGGCTTACATTTAGTTGTTATGTAAAATGAACTAATCCCCGTACTATGTTAAATTTACCATTTACATTTTATAATATATACATGTGTGATGTATCTTTTATAAAATATAAGAAATGGTTATTAAATAGTAGTGCATATTAAGATCAGAGTATACGGATGTTAAATGTAAAGGTTAAGCTCTTGGATTCTCCATTTAGTTACATCAACTATGGCTTGTGAGAGAATCTCTGATGAGTTCATATAACAACAATGGATGTACTCATCCGTTAAACATCAAAGGTTAAAAGCCAGACCTAATCGGTATAATCGGTATTTGACAAGTTAGATCGGTCCCTTAACGGTCATCTACAACAAAATCTATCCATCATTTACCATCTCAATGTTTCATGGTATGAAGGATGTTTTATAGCTTTTTCTGACCGTAGTTTTGTTCAGTCGATGTTCTTTATGTCGGTATCGTAAGTTTCGACTTTCTTGTTAATTCGATATGAGCAGAAGTTCAAAACCTACCCCTTCTCTATTTGCATGTGTCTGTATTTTTTATTATAAAGACAGGTTAATATCTTTATTTCTGTAGTCTTTTCTTCTGATATGTTTTAAAGCTTTGGTTTCTGACCGAATGTTTGTTTTGAACAGCTGTAACATTGAAACACCTATGTTGATTGTGACGTCGATTCCAAGCCAAGTCAGACCTTATATCTTGTAGTAATGGATTTCTTTCCTAGCGCTAAAGGTGTCGGTGTTATCATAACGACGGACTAGCTGGTGTCAGGTCAGGATAAATGTACCAGTAGTACTTCTAACTTACTCAGAAAACGCCGTGACATGACTAAACAAAATGTTAAATGCGGCGTAAAACACCATACAAGCAAACAGATAAAATGCTAATAGTCCGTATTTAGTTCAAACTTATTTATTTTACATCGATTTCGAAACAAGCTGTAAGCTCGCGCCCATTGTATGGAAAGATACCAAATGCAGAACCCGCTCTATGTTATCCTTTCTTACATATAAACGTTATAAATTGTAGAAGAAGAACATTTAAGAAAAGGTCACAGAAATCATGCTTTGATTTATCCCTTTTTTAAAAAATAACTATTTCAGCAAATGAGATCAGACTTGATCAATGTAAAAGAGTATCAATTACAAATTAATCTATTTCATCTTTACGCATTACCGTTTAAAAACGGAGAAACATTATCAAGAGAAAATACATTACAGTCATTTGATAAAATCATCTGATTTTTTTAAAGCATTTAAGCCATACTCTGCAAAAACGGGTCTTACCTTACAACTAGCCATTGTTAGTTCAGATCAATCGGCGTTTATAACTCATTCAGCGTCAATAGCAATATTAAGGTGTTATGCAAACAACATAAAATCAGGTAAGTCAGCTCGTGACGAGCTGTATCACTAGAAATGTTCATTGTTTGCCGTTAAAGTATCAAAATATCATAAAACTCTTATTACACAAACAATAGAGTCGCCCAATTTTGAAAATGGATACGTCTGCTTTAGGGAATTGGGCGATGCAATGGTTAATACGTGGTCCGGATAGGTTGCCAATAGAAGAAATGTGTCATACACTTCCTTATGATGACTTTCATGCAGTGTTTTTTTGTCCCAAACTCAATGATTCTTTGTTTTGTCTTCCCTTTGAAATAAAACTCCATTTTCTCAGATACCGGTTCTTATGTCAATGCTGAAATGAAAGGGATTGAATAAGGCGTAGCATGTTATCGACCCCGAGGGACAACTTTGCCATCATATTTATGGAAGCGTTTACAATTTTGACGCTTTGATGCTGCAAATACGATGTAAATTTGCGCTGCTAAGCATTCGTACGGCACTTTCGAAATGTAACTTGAAATCCAATTGACAAGTGAAACAGAAATCTTGAATAACATCTGAAAATGGAATGAAATATTTTACTCACAAGAACTTTGTGGAAAACTATTAATATCTCCCCACCTGTACATTAAACAACTCACACATTCCACGAATGATACAACATTACTGCATATTTACGACAAATGCATGTAACTTCAAAATGTGTGGTCATTAATTAATATATACGACATAACAGTGGCAGATTGTAACGGTGTAAGATCGTACACTCGAGGCTGTGCTAAAGACCACATTGGAATAACATTTCCCTGTCTTTAGCGAACATACTTATAGTTTCCCAAATACTCATTATCTGTATAAATGACCCTGCAATAAAAGACCACATGTGGACAAATAACAAGAGTGTTTACTTTCCATGTTGGTCTTTAAACACAGGTTGGACTGTATATGAGTTTTCAAATATATACTACCGGAACGCTGGACCCTGTACTTAACCGTCATTATCATCAATGCTGAAAAGAAAAGAGCAAATTCGCATGTTGAATTCGGTCCGTTAGGGATGGAGGCGTGAAGCTGTCCTGTCCTGACTTGGTATTCATAGAGCATTAGTCCCTATCTGACTGCGCTGATAAACGCACAATCCTCATTAAACGTATATACATAGAGGAAACGCAGGTGCATCTATAACAACTTACATATCCACTACAACATCTTTCTTCGCTAGCCCATATATAGATATGATGACCGCCCCATACAGGTAGTCTGGAGATTGACCTTTGCGTCAGCAAATCAAGTTGTCGCTCACCTAATCTTTCGGTATAAAACAGGTGCATGTAAGATAACCAATGTAAATAAACAATTTACAGACGCCGTAAGAGTCGAGTGACCCGATTGTATAGCTCGGGCGGTTGTTGTATCGTGTGATTATATGATCCATCAAAACTGAGCACGTGCTCACGAGTATTTCAGAGTGTAAGGTCATTTCGCGACGCCCCTTCATGCTGGGTAGTCAGTAAAGACTTGCCTTTTGAACATATACGTAACACTTAGGTGCTGTAGAATCCCGGCTTTGTGAAATTATACCGTATATATTAAATTTGAGTGTTGTTCAATTTATATAAATTGCTTCTATATTAAAAGCTAAATAGGTACAGCTTTTAAAGTACAAAACGAAGATACAATTAGGGTAACAGTAGGCTATTTATTAGCATGACATGACAATGCAATGTGAGTTCACTTTTAAAAGGATACTTTCAGGATTTGATAAACGGATGATTTAGGATAATACACTAGACCAAAAAACAATTACGGTAATGAACCGGGGCTAATTTCCCTGAAGGCATGCCTGTTTAAGGTTTATTTTTCTTAAAATGTAATCGCTAGTTTAAACTGATTCCCTTTGTTCTGATTGAGATAGCAGCAAAATGATCGTATGTCGTACAGCGAAGAGTGTTGGAATCTTAAGCTAAAGTGACGATGCAATCTAATTAAAATCAAACCAAAATACGTCGCTGGACGACAACGCATAATAATGCTTTTTTTTGTCCATTGAAATTCTTATGATACAACTAACGCTCGGTTCTAAACAATCGGTCACTCGGAAACATAGCTTCTCTATTTCTTTTATTTATATGCATAATATCCCGTCTTTTATACCTAACGATTTCGTAAGAGCCTTGATTGTCTGACACAAAGGTCAATATGAGCCGACATGTATGCCTCATTCATCAGATATACATACGGGCGAGCGAAATTAAGGTCTGGTTTTAATGAAAATGGTGACGATGATTACAAATGTCCATGTAATAGCACAGTGTAATAAGACAGTTGCTCTGGAAAATAAAGCTAGTTATAAACAAGAGAAGTCAAGTAATATCATATGTTGTGAAGACAATTGTGTGTTAAAATATGATTGTATAAAAACAAACCAACATGATATAACAGCTCCGCACTGATTGTTGAATAATGTCTGATAAAGATTACTTTACCAAAACGAATGCTCGAGAAATCCATCGGTCATGATGGAATGCCATTGGGCAAGGAACATTTCATAGCATTGAACTGGTTTCTCTACCAAAAGATCATGAATAAGTGAACTGTCGTTATGGTGTGACTGAAATTAGAACCCCAAATAAACAAACACATCAATGAAAGGTCTGTTTACAGATATTTAATGCAAACAGTTATTTAACATGCACTAAACAACAGATAAGTCACGCTCTTTGCAAGCAAGTAAGATTTAGCCAGATAATACTTGGCATACATTTTGATTAGTGGTAAAATATGTCAATAACTTTCTTGCAATTATTGTCCATTTGGATTATTAGATAACATGCATATGCAAAGCACAGATACTGAACATACGCCAAGGTCGGTTCTCCAGAAACATATGAGCCGAATAAAGAGAAACATATCAGCAACATAACATCTGGGACACCCTTTAAGTTTCAGGATTAAGCCCAATGGACTTGGCACAAATTGCATTTTGATCTAATGATTAACGACCGACACTGTTTTCTAGGTCTTAGTTTTCTAGTACAGTGGGTCTTAGTTTTCTAGTGGGTCTTAGGTCTTAGGTTTTAGGTCTTAGGTCTTAGGTCTTAGTTTTCTAGTACAGTGGGTCTTAGTTTTCTAGTGGGTCTTAGGTCTTAGGTTTTAGGTCTTAGGTCTTAGGTCTTAGTTTTCTAGACACCCAACTCAACCTCATATTTAGGTATACTTCAAAGGATATCCTTCCAAACATAAATCGGTATTCTTTCATACAGAAAAAGATGGTTCAATTATGCATGAATATAATTTCAACCCGTAGCCGTTTATGAATGGCCAAACTTTACAACTCTACGAACAGAGGTTAGTAAGTTCAGTTTGATTTAAATATATACTTTGATTATCTTGGATGTGGAAAGCTAACAATTTTGCAATAGCTATTTAAATAAAATGTCTGGAAAATAGATGAACATTATTTTTACATTTACTTGCATTAATGTCGGGCTACCTTTCTATAAATATCTTAACTGTTGATTAAAAACGCAAGGTCTACACGAACGTTAACATTGTAAGATAATAAATAAGTCACAAAAACGGAGGGGATGAGGTAATCCCTAATGCTCATTTAAGAGAAAGCAAAATTTGAAGGAATTATTCCTGATTTAAGAGCTGCGATTAACTAACCGTCATTTTATGACTGTTGGTTTCATTTCCCACTGACTGTGACCAACGACATAATCCTGCCATAGTAAAGCCAACTTAAAAATAATAAACGTACGATTATTCAAATGAATCACCAATTACTTAATATTTTATAGAAGTTAAGGATAGGCCCTATTGGCATATACCGCTATAAACCATTTTACAAATAGGGGTTGTTGTCTGGCTGTCGGTCGCTAGGGAAATAATAGTAATTGTTTCTTCACTTGGTCGTGGTCTGCAATTTTCCATGAAACACTACACGCCCTCTAATACGGCACTAAAGAACATACATATATGGCACGATATACACAAAAAAGACTGTTCAACGAAATCAGGATGTTAATTGCATGGAAATACTGTTGCTGTTACGGTTATTATACAACTACTGTTAACGGTAAAAAAGTAATTGAACCCAGATCCTATCTTTTATCGTTGTTTTTTTGTCATGAGAAACATCTGGACACTTGGAAATGTTTACGGGATGAAAGTAGCTAATTCGAATCTACTCTGTTTCCATCTCATGTAAAAGTTTGTTTGTGTCGACTATCCGGAAGTCAGGGATACACTAAGGGATCATTTATCCGACATGTGTCCGTCTGTCTGCCCGTCAAGCTTTGCGTTAATCAGTCACTTTGTTTTCTGTTTGGCAGATTCATTTTAATTTAGCAACATGTATGCCTTGTTATATGGAGAATGGAACAATAAAGGGATTATACCTTTTCCCTTCATATAATTTGAGTTATTTCCCTTTTTCATATTTGAAGTTCTGCTATTAAATGTTGGTTTCTCTGTGTCAGAATTACTTATATATTGTGATAATGAGAACGGAACAATGCAAGAATCAAAACTCTAGCCGGCTTATTTGTAGAGTTACCTTGTTCATGGTTTTTTTCCGGGCATTTTCTCACTTACTGCCAAAGGTATCAATTTCAAACTTGACTTGTAGGTGGCTTGTGACCTGCTCATACGCACAGACTATATTTCCAGCTGCATACTTGTGAAGTTATGCCATTGTACGATTATTTTGTCGGGTCATGGTCTCAAATATTATCAATTATTTGCAGGCGACACGAGTTTTCTATGGAAGGCGCTTGTTCGTTAACTACTGTCAACGTTCGTTAATTAAAATATATCCAGCCATACACGACATAAACAATACTTACGTTTTACGTTATGTGCTCATTCAAAGTACTTGTAAATTGGTCTACATTGTTCACAACTCGTTTAGAAATAAGAAGCAAAGACGAGTCCATTAATGTGTAAGAACTTGCTCTAAAATCTAATGGCAGGATTGTTCTAACATGTGAGCCGAAAGAAGAAGCCTCGGGTAAATTTGTAATACACTCGTTCGCTAGAGTTTCATCCGTAAAACACGTGTTCATTAAGATTATAAGTCCCGGCTAAAAATTGCGATCAAACGGGGACAAGTAGTCAAGTACTGCTGAGTGTAAAGCATACTTCAATAGATATTAACTAATGTATACTGACTGATTATATGAGCCATTGCATGAGAAAAGGGTATATATTGGCTTTTTGTGAACAGTATATATTCAAAACAGCCAGTACATCCGCCCAGTCTGATCAAGATCTACGCTGTTCACAGATTAATTACACAAGCTTTTTAGCAGATTAAAATTGTGTCGATTCCGATGAGACTGAGCAGGTGTAAAAAATGACCAGGACATACATTGTTCAAAAATGCCAAATTTTACAATTTCTCATACACAATTATAGTGCTTTTAATCCTACTTTTAGATTTTAAACGAGACTGACCCCCAGTCTCGTTTAAAATCTAAAAGTAGGATTTGACTATTTATAGTCAAATGCTTTTTTTAGATTTTGAACGAAACTGGCACCTGTGGTTATATGGTGATGAAAGACCGCCTTGGAGGTGTAATTGAAGAGCGTCCAACTCGGTTACGGAAGGTCGCGGGTTCGATGTTCGGTAGAGTCATACCAAATACTTAGAGGATGGTAGTAATGGCTGCCCTCCTTGGCGCTCTGGATTGCGGGGTTAGCATTACGACTGACTTGCTGGTGTCAGGATAAATTGACCAGAAGTACTGGTAACTTACCCAGGAAACGCCGTGATATAACTGAACAAATTTAAACAGCTTACACTATAGTGATAAAGGGACTACTACGTCCTCCTTGGTTAATATATCAAACATGAAATACATTTAAATGACACATCAAACTGCTTACCCCCACACATTCTTTCTATATAGCGCATCATCGATTAAAGGTGCTGAAATCCATATGGTTATCATATGGTGATCAAAATGTTGAAATGTCGATATTTCTGCAAATATTATATATAGTGACAACAAAGTATGTAATACGTAGTTCAAAACTATTTTAGCAGTAAATGTTGAAAGGAAATGTCAATTGAAAGTCAAGAAAATGTACAAAATAAGGCTTACTGGGTATGTCTACCAAGAAGAAATAGAGCATAAACGATCAATATTTAAATGTTATGGTGCTGAAACGTGAAATAATTATTCTGATTTTATCACAAAATTATGATTCTAATATTTCAAGACAACGTTTGAATAGTTTTAAAACTTTGACTTTAATATCTATTTTCATGTAAACAATAAAGTAGTGTTCGTATGGTCGGCAATTTTGCTACTAGTTCCTAAAGAGAAGCTAGTACAATCTAATTATTTCAAACGTAGCTGGAACAGTTAATGAACACAGATCTAAAAAATAAACAATCTCTCCTGTGTATTTATATATCAGTTTCACTTTACTTCGAAATATATTTAGTCGTTTTGGCTTTACTTTTCAATATTCTTTTTCAAATATAACTATTGTAGGGTGATATACAAGAGAATAGGTTTTAACAACCCAATTGAGAAGATATCCTATTCAAATTCCTCTTCCTAACCAACCGCTATGCCTTAGTGAAAAGTCTTGCTACATGGCATCTGGTCCAATAGTATACTATTAGTCGTGTAACTTCTTATGGCCATATGGCGAACATGTAAACAATGTACATCCAAATCAGTCTGTTGAGATGCACGTGATGTTATTGATATATACTGGTTTAAATGTCATGTCGTTAGTTTGTCGTGACAGAGTCGATACATACGACATCAGAGTGAAATGTCAAATAGCTTCAGAAATATAAGTCAGTTGATAAATGACAATGTCCAAAAATTAACTTTGTCTGAAATGTATCGTTCTAGTTCTGAATTATCTAATATAAGCACCATTAAGTACTACTTTGGTACCATATTGGTTGGTATTGTTGTAAACATAATATATAGGCTGGCAGATACATTATCAATCTGAAAGTAATTTTACTACAAGTCAACGTGCATTATCAAAACGCTCCTTTAATCCGATTACAATGTACGTTTCCTTTTGATGTTGGTCATATCTAGTCATTGACAATTACATTTATATATATTGATCTCTCTTTGACCTTCCCTAAATTTGGCGTAAATCAATAGTTCAGAATTAATAAAGTAATTTTAGGAAGGTGCGTTGAATCATTTGTTTGGTCATTACAGTATTCTCCATAAAGTAATAATTAGTAGATGCTTTGAATAATTTGTTCGGTCACTACAGTATGCTCCATAAAGTGTTTTGAATAGTTAGTTCGGTCACTTTAATGTTAACCATAAAGTATTGATTAAAAGATGCTTTGAATACTTTTACCGGTTACTAAAGTGACACCAATAAAGTATTTATTAGAAGATGCATTGAATAGTTGTTCGGTCGCTACAGTGTTCTAGAGCAATGATTAGTAGATGCTTTGAATAATGTGTTAGATCACTACAGTATGGTCAATAAAGCAATTATTAGAAGAAGTTATTCAATAGTTTGTTCGGTCACTACAATGTTATACATAAAGTATTGATTAAAATATGCTTTCAATAATGCTACTATAGTGCCATCAATAAAGTATTAATTAGAAGATGCATTGAATAGTTTGTTCGGTCGCTACAGTGTTATCCATAAAGTAATGATTTAAAATTGCGGGATTAGAAGATGCTTTGAATAATGTGTTCAGTCACTTCAGTATTTTCAATAAAGTAGGGATTATAATATGCTTTAAATAATTTGTTCGGTCACTACAGCATTTCCATAAAGTAGCGATTAGAAGATTCTTTGAATAATTTGTTCGGTCACTACAAAGTTATCCATAAATTCATGATTAGAAGATGCTTTGAATAATGTGTTGGGTCACTACAGTATTTTCCATAAAGTAGGGATTAGAAAATGCTTTGAATAATTTGTTGGATCACTACAGCATTTTCCATAAAGTAGGGATTAGAAAATGCTTTGAATAATTTGTTCGGTCATTTCAAAGTTCTCCGGTGTATTATGTAATCTTTGGTCCGGTCAGTATTGTTTTTGAAAGGAAGAAGTAATACTTACATTGTCTCTGCCGACAGGAATCCAATAATCACTACACGTCTGTATTGCAAAGAGTGGGTAATTAAGCGGGAATGGTACTACATATATAAGACTGTGCATACTACAATATAAGAGCTGGCAATTGTGATCATTATATATTTCAGATCAGATTGTACATCCACAAATCTGTTCTTGTGCTACACTGTTTAACACAAGGTTGTTAGAAGATTCTGTCAACATGTTATAAGAGGAGGTCGATAAGAACATACTCTGTTTAGAAATGCTGACAGTACCTTCTCTCATGTACGAGATGTTATGTACTTTTTAGTTGTTCTCTTTCGTCTAAGAAGATTTTTTGTACACAAGAAACCGTTTCACATATAAAGGAGTTATGTTAAGAGAGAGAGAAAGAGAAAGATAGAGAGAGAGAGACAGAGAGAGAGAGAGAGAGAGAGAGAGAGAGAGAGAGAGAGAGAGAGAGAGAGAGAGAGAGAAAGACACACACACACACACACATACACACAGATAGAGAGAGACATACAGACAGACAGAGACAGACAGAGAGAGAGAGAGGGAGAGAGACAGAGACAGAGACAGTGACAGAGGGAGAGAGACACACACAGACAGAGGCAGAGACAGGGAGAGAGAGAGAGAGAGAGAGAGAGAGAGAGAGAGAGAGAGAGAGAGAGAGAGAGACAGACAGACAGACAGACAGACAGACAGACAGACAGACAGAGAGAGTATATTGAAAGTTGTGGAGATCAAAGAGACCGTAAAAATAGTGCAATCTTTTAAAAAGTCTTTATTATATTATTTTCACACATTATTTATGCCTGTGGAAATAACGATGTTGTTTTTTTATAACGGTTAGTGTTACATGATATCCTATATGGAGTCCGCTACCACAAACGACTATTGCCACAAATTGTTCAATTTTATTCAATGATTGGTCATTAATACATAGATAGTTCAATGTTTTATTAAAAGTTTTTAATTACAGTCGTCTGCTGTATAATTGGTGTATGTAAGAGAGGGTAACATTCACTGTGCATCTCATAATCTGAGGCAAGTCTATGTGATTTAGTCGGTGACACAGTCACGTGTTTTAATGGCAAATGATCGCTTGAAACATTGGATTCGGATATATATATATATTAATCTCTGAAAACTGTATTTCAAAACTCAATCAGCAGTCGTTGTTTTGGTAATAGAAAATGCTTCTTCTATTCTATCCATTTCCCGTTCTTTCCAATTTGTTTTTCTAAATTCATCTGCTTCAAAGGCATCAAAAGGTTTTCGTATCTATCATGTTTACAAGTGTATACATACTAAAGGCTTCATGTATATTGATACCTAAAACAATATGTATGTAATTCGTGCCAATAAAGGTAATGCACATAGGTAAATGTTAAGTAGAAACAGTTCCAATGAAAGGTCTTTCAACAACAATCTTTTTCGGCCAATGATCTGATCTACATTAAGCGTTTATATTTGGACTTTTTCAAGTCGAAAACATTTTGAATACCTTTACCAGACTAACACGTCTAGCAATAGCATAATCCAGTGCTTGTCACAAGATACAAATTGGTAATTCTGAATAGTATAGATTCAGATCTTCTCGATCATCTTCTCACGTTTCATTAACATCTAAACAAGTTGACTTGATATGTGAACACGTTTGTGTTAGTAATAAGAGAACAATGTAGATCTTGACCAGATTGTGTGGATGTACAAGCTGCATGGGATGGAAACATTTGGGGGAAAATAGACTGGACTGCTGAGACTTTATCAATCCGGCTTCATGCATACTGTCATACTATTTGTTAAGAACATAACATAACTTCACTTCCAAAACAAATCCATATCTAGTCCTACTTTTCATAGTAAGCCGGAAACAAATACTTTGGTGATACTTTGAGTATATGCAGGCTCAATCAACTGTTCCCTGTACCCAAATACCACACGATTCCAATCGTGCCTTAAATACATATCTTAAGTAGTGTTTGTAGAAAGATAATAATGACACTCTACGACTGCAAGTCAATAGTAACTTTATTAAACGTATATCGCAGAACTTGATATAAAATACCGAAACAATGATTTAATGTTGCGTAGAGAAAAAAGTGTTCTGAAAAAATTCGTCAAATGCAATGTTATTAAACCACAGACGACCAATAAATGCACGCCATGCATCGGGATTAAAGTGATTAAGTGGAAAATTCCATGTCAGATTTTATAAAACAGAAAAAAAGGCCGCTGTTCTTCAATAAACAATTCCCTCAGAGCTAGTTTTTGTTTTAGCCCGTTCCACATGTTAAGAGACTAGGGAATGACATGCTTCTAAAAAGGTATTAACTTGTTAAATGTTCAATAAAAAGAAATCCTCATACATTGATCTGTTATGTTAGATGTCTTTAAAAAAAGGTTCTATCCATACATTAATTAAACCAAATATAATAAGATGAGCCGTTCCACGAACAGTATTGCCTTTGCGTAATGTATCGACCCAGATAAGCCTGCGCAATCCGCGCAGGCTAATCCGGGCCGACACATTCCGTCTCTGGGAGGTAGAGGTATAGAGTAATGATGGTCGATACTTTACGCAGAGCCACATTGTTGGTTTTCTCGTGGGACGGCTCATATGAACCTTTCCATTACATGGTATTAGGTAAAAGTGGGCGTTTTGCGTTTACGAACAATTTAAACTTGCCACATATTACTTACAAAAGCTTGTATGAGGATTATGTCAACTTGTGTAGATTCTGATAAGACTTTGGCAGTTTGAAAGAGTGGTCTGAAACAACACCGTACAGAAATTCAAACGCGTGCCTTTTTGTGTGGCCGCGCTCTTATAACAACGATTAATCTTCACTGTTCATACACAAATTAAGTTGACTCGGTTTACCTCGTAAATATCACATTGCACCATTCACATCAATGCATAAATAATATATAATAGCTGTATAATGTTTCACTGATTATTGGAAGTCAGTATGTTTGTTACATAGCGAATACATCATTTTACACCGATAGGTATGCATGCTGAGATAAAAGCATCGACACATCGAGTAACGGCGTCTGAAATCATTTGTCAGTGATTGAAACTTTAGATCAAATCCGATTTTCACACAGGTTGTAAGAATTGTAAAAGCTGTGTTTTTCATAGCTCGTTTTATAACATGAACCATTAGAGTATACTATTATATATATTTATATACAATGCATTGGTCACATGAAGGTACACCAAAATCATTGTCTTTATCCTTATAGATGTAAGTGTACGAAAGCGTTCGGCCAATTGATCGGTTAATATATAGGTTATTGTTTTATAACATAAAACGAATATACCTAAATTATTCGTCTATCAATTTGACATGAAAACATTCATTTTTCGCACTTTCTTAGATCTTCTGATCAACTGAATTGTGTGTCATATTCATCAACGTTTCATATTTATGCCACGTTCAGGGATGAAGAGCTATTAATTGTAGTAGTTCAAGGAACATACAAATAAATAAGTAATCAGACCAAGAGCAGTAGATCTTGCATGTCATGAATAAAATACATAAGATTGTTATTGACTGAAAATGGGCAATTATTAATGCCATAAAGTATTCAACATGGTCACATAAATAACCTAAACAAATATGGTGGTTTGATACATGACATATCTGGTCGACATAACCGCCATAGGCGAAGCACCGCTCATGTTAACTAAATAACGATTTGTTCACCGACTTTCTGCAGTCTCTATTAATTTATATGGTTATCTTTATTTGAATTAAATTGGATCCGTATATCAAAATAAAGGTGTAATCATTCCTTATTGATATCGAAGCATTCATCTTCTTTTGAATCGAATGCAGTAATAACAATACATTATTCGACATATGTTTCGAGAACATGAGCTTCAACTATCTTAACATTCACTGGCATTGATTTATGAACAAAACTTGCTAAAGACAAAATGAAGCTGTAAAACGTGTAAGTACGTCTAATAGATGATGCGTGAATTGCCAATCTTAATCACGACACTCGGTCCTGGTGCTGATATATTAATATTGATATTACCATTCATAAAATTACTAGAACGTAACCAAAACACTTACCTTACCATACAAACAACTTGTTATCAGTCTACAAGCAGGGTTCATGCAGCACGTTATGTGATATTACCAAGACAAATTAACCTTATCATACAGACGTTTGTGTTTTATGGTGATCGATAACGACACTTATCCGATTCTGATACGAACGAAGAATCTTTGGATTACTGACGATTGTATTAAAACTGTTTGATTAAAATGCCTAAAAGCATGAGAGTCAATGTATATAGATTAAATACATTTTCTTTTTGGTAACAGATGATAGATAAATGGCGAGTGCGATATTTCCAAACATGTCATGTGCTCTTCCTCAAATATTAGAGTATGGACCCACCCTAAAGTCCGGTTCACGTATCATCGCAATTTGTCCCAGATTTTCTATTGCAATATTACGCAAGACAAGTGATTTCTTTCTGGACGAGGTAATTTCCACAACGTCGTGCATATCCTACATGTATACAGAATGCATACCACGGGCGTCCGTTTGACTGATAGTGTTAATGCCCCGCAACCGTCGACAGAAATATTTCAAGCTGTTTCCGGTTTATGTATTTTATGATGGCTGTGTCATCGTTGGTTTCCGGTTTTCACCATCAAATTTGGAAGTGGCGCCAGAAAACTTACACTCTAATTTGAACTATCGTGGTAAACTTTTTATCAGTCTACATCTGTCCTGGCAGTATAGTGATTGACACTACGCCAGTTGGTTCTTTGCATCTATGTATGCTTATTGAGACTTTATGAAGACATAAGAATGGCAGTGAATCATCTTAGCAATGGCTTATATTATTCATGCTGACAGATATATAGAAACATTGAAACATATTTAAGGAATCTTCTTTTCGATCGAGATTTTCTAAATATCTGTCTCCGTCACCGTTTACCTTTTTGAGGAATATCGTTTTCACTCTCCAAATGAATGTAGTGGGTCCACACATCGAGTACACATTTCAATTCTAAAAATATGTAACAGTAACTGTACAACATTTGAAGGTTTCCAACATATATGGATTTGAAATTATACAATTCAATGTTTAACTCTTTCAGCGCCAAAGGCAATATTGAGGTTTTTGCAAACAATACTGATTCAGGTGAGTCAGCTCGTAACGAGCTGTCTCACCTGAAATCAGCATTGTTTGCCTTCTAGTTATCAAAATAGTCCAAAGATTTATTACATGATAAATGGAGACGCCCTATTTTGAACATGGAAGAGTCTACTTTAAACAATTCGGCGCTGAAAGAGTTAAAGAGAAGGCATGCTCACAGGCAGAGACGTCATTTTGAAAAGATGTAAATCATTATGACATGATGTTCTGCAATTCCATTAAAACTAACTGATTCAGAACGAGGAGGAGAGCGGGATAGAAACAATTGCAGTACGAGATCAAGTTGTTATGCTATGGTAACAGGGCAACAGAAATGAGGAGTTTATGAACAAAAACCTATGAAGTCAAGACATTCATTATTGTGAGGTCTAAACGGGGAACGCATTGATACTTCGAAAGAAGTGGCAAATGTCAACCAACATGTTCATCATGAACAATTCAGCAGTTTCGTATTATCATGGTGTCTACAAAAAAAGATAAACACTTGAAGAGATAAGGATAACAACGGCGTTCTATTAACACGTGCGTGTGACTTAAACAATAACAACAAGAATATAACGTCCTTGACCTAAGATTTGAACTTTATCTGCCGAGGTTCGGAAAACTGATAATTTACAAGCCTTCGGCGGCGAGACAATTATCAGTTTTCCCAGCCGAGCCAGACAAAGTTCATGTCGAAAGTCAATGACGCAATATTATATTTATCTTGTAACTTATCATGTTTTTCGTATTTATTTTCAATTTTGAGATAGTGCGTCGACAATTACTACGACAACAATTGCCAAATACTACGTGACATGAATTTCGAGGTTTTACATATAGCCAAAGGACATAAATATATAGAACTAAATGATGAACATATCGTCTGTTATTTGACATATGTTGCTATTTCAAATGCTCTGTTATATAAGTTGTTAATTGCTTTTAATAATTTAAGTTGATATATTGTAATAACAATAACCTAAATGTGATTTTATTTGTATATGTTTATTTAATAACTGCTTTGGTTTTCCGTTTTGTTTACATTGACATCTTACTATTAACATATTTATATATAGAAAAGTAGTTCCAGCTTATTGTCATTTTTAAAAGTAACTACTATTCTAAAAATATCCGGACAAACAAACATTTAGTTCATTATGAGAGCTTTGCTTATTCAATAATCTGCGCATTACAAGATAGATACATACATATATATGAGCCGTTCCGCAAGTAAACAAACATTATGGTCTCAGTGTAATGTGTCGATCCAGATCATCCTACGCAGTCCGCACAGGCTAAGCCGGGCCGACACATTCCATCTCAGGGGAATTGAGGTATAGAGTATTGATTCATGAAACAGAAAACCCACAGGAGGCGAAAAATGTCTGTCCGGGTTAGCCTGTGCGGCATACTTAAGCTGATCCGGGTCGATACTTTACGTCCATAATGTTGGTTTTCTCGTGGAACTGCTCAAATACATTTCGGATTAGAACACGAGATCATTTAATACACAGCTCACTGAATTATGATAACCTACGTGAATATAGAGTTTGATCTTAATGAACAACAAAGCAATTTCAATCATCACTGACAAATGATTTCAGACGCCGTTACTCGATGTGTCGATGCTTTTATCTCAGCATGCATACCTATCGGTGTAAAATGATGTATTCGCTATGTAACAAACATACTGACTTCCAATAATCAGTGAAACATTATACAGCTATTATATATTATTTATGCATTGATGTGAATGGTGCAATGTGATATTTACGAGGTAAACCGAGTTAACTTAATTTGTGTATGAACAGTGAAGATTAATCGCTGTTTTATAGTGCCAAAAGGTACAACATTCGTTTCTTTTGGAGAAAGGGTTTTAATTCATGAACTCGGTTAAAAACATACAACTAGTCAAACAGTGCTAGAAGCGCGTACCTGTTGCTAGTAATTGAGAACTTTGACGTCTAAAAGACGCCATAATTTATAGAAAATGATCACATTTAGTGTTCATAATCTACGACGGTGGCGTCTTTCAGTGTTGAATATATCCGTTGGTGGTGTTTTGTCTTTCAAAACAATTAATACAGGGCAGACATGTATAGGTACATATAAATGAATATCGTAAGGTATGAAATAAATCACAAATACGTCGTTTAAATACAGTGCGATAAACAAGATATCGGAGAGTACTGTCTTCTATATGATAAGTTTAATGTATTTATCAATATCAGATTTGAATCGAACACAATCCTTATAAGAATAATGATACACTGGAAGCAAATCAAAACAAGAAATCTTAAATACAACAAAAATACCCGCTGAGATCAACTTCCATTGACAACATATACAGACGAACGATAACGCATTGACTAACTCATGTCGGGAAACGACCGTATAGGACTTGGAAACGGGTCATTATCGGAGCCAATACATCACTCAAGCTAGAATTAATCATTTTTGAAAGCTAATTTACCGTGACAATATTCCATAACTCTTGATGGACAATGTTAATGTACTAATTTATGGTAGCGTATTGTTCTTTTTTTCAAATATGACGATACATGATTTTCAAAATGTTGAAATCAGTGAGCCTACCCGGCAATTTATTTTTCTTAATTTTTTGTTTTTGTTTTTTACAAATTCTCATCTCTAAATCAATATGAGCTTACGGGAGCATATACAGAACATTGACCGTTATTTTAATATCTATCAAAATACAGTTTACAAAATAGCATCTATTCTTAAGTGTATCCTTAACATGCGATTCTGAAATATCCAGATATACACGCGTCGATTGCCAACAAACCAATAACTAATAAGTGCAACGAACAGAATATGAGCAGTCCCGGGAGAAAACCAACAATGTGGACTCTGCGTAAAGTATCGACCTTGATCAGCCTAAGTATGCAACGCAGACACATCCAGGCAGACACTCTTTGCCTCCTGTGGATTTTCGGTTTCAGGAATCATTACTGTATACCTGTATTCCCTCGACCCCCCCACCCCGAGACGGAATGTGTCGGCCTGGATTAGCCGGCGCGGACTGCGCAGGCTGATCTGGGTCGATACATTACGCAGAGTCCATAACGTTGGTTTTCTCATGAAACGGCTCAGATGTCAAGACTGAGAAGTAATCCCTAGTGGTCAACTCTAAAAAGGCATACGACACCAAATCTTCACTTATACCACACACGTCTGGAAACGATCATAATGGAATTGAATAGAGGCTGTAATCGGACCAATAAATCACTTAAGCTTAAATTAATACAATCAATTTACGGAAACTAATATCATATGACTTGCTAGATGAGCCATGTCGTCAGACAGATAAAACGCTTCTATAACACAGACTCGACGCGTTCTTGTTAATAGACATAGACATACTATTATAGCATAACATAACAGAACATACATTTTATTTAGACATTAAGCAGTATAGCTGATAGTCAAATAATACAAATATAACAACATACGGTGGAAAATGGCATGGTACATATTTAAATGTATACATGTACCCACAATTATAGGTACAGACGTAAGGTGAGAGCACAGCTTAAAGGACGCATATAGGGTCATGGCCATGCTACAATTAGTACTATTATTAACAGCATGAGGTATTTGATTTTGAAAACATTTGGTTATACGACTAACATTAGCACCTTTAATACCCTGTGTGATTTTAAGTACGAAATTAATAGATACAAGTATGCTATATTTGTGCATCTTGTAAATCAATGCAAATAAAGAAAAAAGAGCATGGCATTTAAAGAGAAAACTTAAGTGTTTGACTGAAAAACTGCTATGATTCGAAAACACTCGAGACGAGAATGGAAATTAAGAATGGAACGATTAAGTCGTTGATTTATCATTCGACTAAAATTCATGTTTGTATCATACTAATATAGAAACATATGTATAGACAATTAAAAAACCACTTAACAACATGTTAGCCATGTGGACCAATTTCACCAATGCTCTACGAAATTATCCTAACTAACATGCAAATCCATGTGATTTAAACTGCCTATGCATTTTCGACAATTAGTCACAGGACATTCCTATTAGCCCTTTGAAAGTATTGTTCAGTTTGATTATATAGCATCGATGCATAGCTAGTAGGTACTTAAGTTTCATAATTGGATCAGGTTGTTTTTCCTGGAACCCATGTATGTACCATAACAGCACAATAAACAAACATGTGAGAAAATTGGTCGCTTAGTGAGAACCAGAACCAAACTAGCTAAAGTTCAGCACCATGCTGTTTTCTCTCGTATCTTCAACTTAATCAACTGACTACACGTAGATTACACGTATATTACATGCTAATTATGACTGAAACTAAGCCGTTTGACGCGAAAATTAATAAAGAAAATGATATTACAAAGATGTTGATCAATATTGTTTATTTCTATCCTCACTTTTCAAACATCTGTCATTTTGCACTTTTAATTACGACAAAATGTATTGGCATCATGTCTTAATCCTTTCGCTTCGAAAGGCAAATAAAGGCTTTTGCATACACTGCAGATTCAGGTGAGACAGCTGTTCTTTCTGAAATCTGCATTGTTTGCCACTTAGACATTAAACTTTACCAAATTCTATCTTGGACGAAAAATGGAGTGGTCTAGTTTTCAACAAGGAAGAGTCGACTTTGTGGAATTCAGCAGTGAAAGAGTTATAAAGCGGTTAAAGGTATACTTTCATCAGCAAATTGATACATGGATGTTGACGTTATGTGGGAATGTTTCTATCAATATCGGGTTTCAGCACCTCATACTATTGTTACATCAGACAGGCGACTGGTGATTGAAGAGATCAGCTAAATAATTCAAATACCTGGAATGTTATTTCTTTTCTTCATGCAAGGAATCCCCTTATTCCTGTGTATAACGTATCGGAGGGTACCTAAGTCGAGTCATTCACCTCCGTTAGTAATCCCTTAAATGCTCTTTTCACTTTTATCAAAACTTTTTATTCAGTGGTTCTCAATAAAAAACAACACTATTCGTAGGTTACGTCAACAAAATTCCTAAGAAATGTTTGAAGTCAGGCCAATTATAACAAGACTATTCAATTAAATCCTTTCCCACATACAGCAAAGCTAGAAATTACAATGGATATACTAATGGAAAATCTCAAAATTGGAAAGTTCCATTCTTGTAAAGATTCTGGTAAAGGAAGGAATTGCTCATTATGAGCCAGGGACGTAGCTCCCTTCAGGCACTGTAGGCATGTGCCTACACATTTCTTCTATAAATGCCCCAGAATGCAGCTGCGGTGAAACACATCTGCGTAATGTATCGACCAGATCAGCCTGCGCTGTCCGCGCAGACTGATCCGGTCGACACATTCCGTCTTAGGGGAATAGATGAATAGAGCAGATATTCCTGAAACAGAAAATACACAGGAGGCGAAAAGTGTCTATCCGAGTAGGCCTGTGTGGCATGCTTAGGCTGATCCGGGACGATACTTTACGCAGAGTCCACAATGTTGATTTTCTCACGAGACGGCCTACACATTGATTATTGCAAAGCTACGCCCCTGAAAGCCATCTGCTGCAGAAACGTCAGAAAGCAGCTGTGCCTGGGAAAGGGTTAACTATTCCAATATTGTTATATTCATATTTCTTATAATATATGTGTATTTATGGTCTAAGTTTTATATCTATAATCAGGGGCGTAGCTTGGCAATAATCAATGTGTAGGCCGTCTCGTGAGAAAATTAACATTGTGGACTCTGCGTAAAGTATCGACCCTGATCAGCCTAAGCATGCCACACAGGCGTACCCGGATATACACTTTTCGCCTCCTGTGAATTTTCTTTTTCAGGAATCACTACTCTATCTACCCCCCCTTAAACGGAATGTGTCGGCCGGATCAGCCTGCGCGGACAGCGCAGGCTGATCTGGTCGATACATTACGCAGGTGTGTATAACCGCAGCTGCATTTGGGGGCATTTTTAGGAAAAATGTGTAGGCACGTGCCTACAGTGCCTAAAGGGAGCTACGCCACTGATACTCATAGATGTTTTGGTGATGTATATTTATGTTCGTATCGAAGGAATGACATGTAATCTTTTATATAAGTATCAAGTCCTTGGATATACTGTAACTGCACCAACTGACCTATAACTACTTGCATTCTTCAAGTTATCTATGAATTAACAAAAAAAAGGACTATGGTATCTTTAAACGAAAGTCATTGTAAGGTGTGGAAACCGCCGTTGCCGAGTGGTAAGCGTTGGTGATTTGGAACTTGGCGTCCCGGGTTCGATCCCCTGTTGCGGTTGTAATGTTCGAGTGCCAATTTCCTTGCCGTCTACTGGTTCGTTTACCAAGGGATCATTAATAAGTGAACTGTCGCAGTGATATAACTGAAATAATGTTAAAAACGGAGTAAAACCCCATTTTAAAACATCAAGATACAGCGAAACGCGTTTGTCAATTCAATTGAAAATATGAGCCGTCCCGGGAGAAAAACCAACATTGTAAAGTATCGACCCGGATCAACCTAGGCATATCGCGCAGGCTTTACACGGATAGACAATTTTCGCCTCCCGTGGATTTTCTGTTTAAGGAATCATTACTATATACCTCTACCCCCCTGAGACGGAATGTGTCGGCCCGGATCAGTCTGCGCGGACTGCGCAGTCTGGTCTGGGTCGATATATTACGCAGAGGTGTAATGTTGGTTTTCTCGCGGGACGGCCGAGCCTCGGTAGCTCAGTCGGTAGCGACGAAGGCTGTCAATCCAGGGGTTGTGAGTTCGAATCCCGGCTCGGCCAACTTTCTTTCCGACGATTGACAAAAGTCAATGCGCCATGCGTCATTCGTCTTCCACCAATGGACTAAGTCTATGTGGAAAAGCAGCCAGTTGATTGGGAAGATTGTTGTATGGAGTACTGATGTGAGAAAACCAGGAAATGCATGAGTAGGTGAACTGGCCGCCCGTGATATAACTGAGAAATTGTTGAAAACGGCGTTAAACCCCAATCAATCAATCAATCAATCTCGCGGGACGGCTCATATCTCCATTGTTACACTTGTTTCACGGTCTATGGCAAGTACTATAATGCCAGTAAGAGCAATGACTTTCTGTCCATGAAAACGCATTGTATGCCCTCAAGTATGACAACTCCAACAGAACATATCCGCATTTGTCAATACCGTGACAATACATTTCCAATCGCCAAGTTCAATTATCCGATCAAAGATTGTAAGACAAAAATGAATCAGTCCGTCTTAGAAATCTTTGTGAAGTAGCGTATTACTAGAGCCTCAAGTGTTTCTTTTATGACCCTCAATCGTCTCATAATAACCTATAAACCCTGTGAAAACGCAGAGATATGTCTGAGATATGACATTTTCCAATTTACCGATGTTGTTGTTGGCAATAAGGTGAGCTGTTAACCCCTTGATAGCATTCAACAAATCTGCATCAGACGACTTTGAACACATTTAGTTCAGACTATCGAAACTCTACATATAACAGATTATTGTTTGTGTTAAAATGAAAGCATTGCGGCAAAAGGAGAACTTGTTCATCATGGACATGTATCCTTTTGTCAAATTGTTTTCAAATGTCGTCTGCTGCAGAGACGTTAGAATGCGTCTTTTTTGCATGAAAGGGTTAAGTGAATATTAAACCGTCGCAAAGTCATAATTGACCGATCACATACTTATGCATATTCCCGATTAATTGTTAGACGGAGATTGTTTCAATGTTATAATATTAGATAGCATAATAGCACCCCGTCTGTGGCGTTATTACAGGAACGTGCGTGAACGTTATGTTATTCAAAGCCAGTGCATGATAAAAGTTACACATTGGAATTTCTGATTGATATAGGTTCAGTGAAGCTTGTCAGCCTGCCCAGTCTCATCAGAATCAATACAAAGTGACATAATCTTCTTACAAGCTTGTGTTAGTAAGCTGTGAACAGTGTATATATTGATCAGTCAGTGCGGTTGCACTGGCTGATCTGGACTTTTACTGTAATAACTATTTCAAAAAAGCCAAAATAAAACTTTTCTCAATCGCGGGCTCATATATTCTTATCAGAAGATAAACCTGTGGTTTTATTATACATGGGCCGTCCCGCGAGAAAACCAACAGTATGGCCTCGCGTAATATATTGATCCAGATCAGCCTGCGCAGTCCGCACAGACTGATCCGGGCCGACACATTCCGTCTCAGGGGGGTAGAGGTATAGAGTAATGATTCCTGAAACAGAAAATCCACAGGAGGCGAAAAGTGTCTATCCGAGTTAGCCTGTCCGGCATGCTTAGGCTGATCCGGGTCCACAATCTTTTTTTTTTTTTTCAATTACCATTGGTAACCCATTTATTTCCCCATAAATAAGTATGTTATGGGTCTGGGTCTACCCATCGCACACTGTACAGATTTCACATATTATTTACAATTCTATTATTGAACTTTTGTTTACGTTAAGAACCTCATACATATCTTTTGAGCCTTTTTTGTGTTTTAAAAGTAATTGTATATTAGCTGGCATTATTGGGTGCTGTAGTTTTGATGTTAATTCAAGAATATTATTCTTGTTCAAGTATACTTGGATTGCTTTCTTTATTGTATACCTGTATTGGGTATTATTTTAGAGAGGGGTATACAAGTTTATTGTGATTTTAGAGCGGTGTTTGAAGTGTCTTGTGAGTTTAGAGAGGTGTACTTTTTATTATTCATTTCGACTGATGTAGCTTTTCCTCGATACAGTTAATGAAATACGAAGCCTGTAGATTAAGATGACTATCTATCTCATAATTAAGCCACCTTTTATGTTTTTCAAATACACAGAAGCCTTTAAGGAGTGTCACCTTATAAAATCAAATAAAGACTGGTCTACTTAAAGTTTGTAAATTAAAGTATAATTGAAATAGGAGACAATAGATACTTAAGTTCAATTTTCTCTGATTGCATCCAATTACACGAGCGATGTTAGAAATAAAATCTGGTCTGCTTACAGAAAAACCATCCACTAAAAGCTTTTTGAAATTCGTGTATATCCAGATCTGCCTGCGTATCCTTGTTATCTAAGCTGGATCTTCACTCGTTTAGAAAAGATTATTCCTGACAAAAGAAGTTACAAGAACGTTATAAAGCATGTTGCTGTTCCCTAACCAATCGTTATTATGTACTTTTTTCATTTGATATTCCAAATATTTAATTATTTATCTGACATACTGTATAGATATATATTTACTTTTGTCGAAGCCATAATCTTCCACTTTGTGAATGGCCATAGACACTTTTTGTCGATATTTGCCAACAAAGGATTGAATTGAATTAAATTAAATTTGTTTGCATGTGGAAGCAAGGATGCGGAAGTTAATTTTGCACTCTTCACAAATATTCGAATATTGTTTTTACTTGGAGGGGCTCAGTCTTATTGCCTTTTGTTTTTGGTACATGCCTTTTATAAATGCGTTGGCTAATTCAGTCCTTCCATTAAACGTCTAAATAATCAAGGCATTTTGCTAAATGTTAGCAGACATATCGCCTAATAATTCATGCGCCGTAAATTGCAATATAATTATTGACATATATATTGACATATAATGCATCTGTAACATAGTTATTTACTCTCATCCTAACTCTTATTCTGTAAACATAAAATAATTAAACGTCAAAATATAAATGATAACACATGTACTTATTTATTATGATATGTAAAAGCAACTATTGCACTGCTGTCAGGATTGTTACCTCACATACTGAGACTTTCTGACGCCTTTGCAGCAGACGACTTTTGAAAACAGTGTCGCAATAGGTGAAATAAGCAATTTCTTCTTTTTTCACAATGTGTTCCAATTGATTCAATAAAACAACTGTAATTCAATAGTGTGTACTGAATGTTTTCAGAGTTGTCTGCTACAGATTCGGTGTATGTGAGAAAGGGTTAAGTAATTCGATGCCAAGTATACAACGTACTGCCACCCCATCTACCGAAATGTGGGCGGCATTTGACGCATATGCTTGCAAAAGGCGCATTTTGAAAGCATTTTAAGTAAAGGAGAAATTAATCAACAACTATATATAAATAAAAGAAATACTACTACATGTAGCTTGACATATAGAAAATAAGGATATTTTCAAAACATATAACTCACCAAAAAAAATAGGATACACTGTTAAATGGTATGCTTCGTGCTTCATCAACGTTTTATGACTGTTGGCTGGGCAGGATAGTCAAATAAGTATCCTAAAGTAGACCCACTAGTTTAATTGAATTACGCGGCGAAAGATACGTGAACCTTTATTTATGCAAACTGTCAGGAACATTTATTTTTTAAAGACATGTATATTGCTGTTTCACATTAAATTTCGTACGCGCTGAAGAATAGTATTCACTATGCTAGCTGACCCTTTTCTCAAGAACCAGATTGCAAAATGGCATCAGGCAAATGTTGGTCACTAATGCATGTTTAAAAAGTTCATATTATAAGAAATTCGATTCTGCTTCTTTTTAATTGTATTGCGTCGACACTATGGTCATTCGCATTACATTACTTTATATCGATGGGATAGACATGATTATGCTTTATACCACAAGATAGCATACGTTTTATTGTTTTGTGAGGCCTTCAGCTAAGAATACTTATTATTTTGCGTGTCTTCTTTGGAGTTAGGATTGTGGCGTTAACATTCATTACGACTGGCAAGCTTGTGTCGTGATAAATGGGCCAGCAGTACTGTAAACTTACCCAGGGATCTCCTTGACTTAACAGAAACATTGGTGAACGCGGCGTAAAACACCATATCAAACATGTGTTAGTACACTGTTCATTCAACGGACATCTTTTTCAAGAATATAGTGTTCCATTAGCCAACAAGCAAATAAGAATTCTCTGGCAATACATACACACCACTTGCTTTCTCTTAATATGAGACGTTGTTGATTCGCGCGTGTAAGGCGTTAAGATCTCGGATACTTTGATATATCAATAATGTCAATAGCAAGGGGAAATTATGAAAGATATGTGATATAAATGTATACACGATGTGTCTTTGAACAGAATACCTGAAAGGTGACGGTAGTTGTTTCTTTTATTGGAATAACAATTGCACCATTGTACCGGAAACATTGAAAACACAATAAAGTCATTGGTTCAAATAGACTTATATCTATCCACTTTTGTAGAATTATGAGTCAATTATCCAAGACTCAAAATGTATAAGAAAATACAACACAATATATATTTATGTTCTTAGCAAGATAATTTAATGGCCTAGACAGTAATTTCTAATACTACCCTAATACTTACTGAATAGATCAAAATATATGACAAGAACATGCTGTTGGAGAACCAAACAGCCATTCACAATATAAACCAATAAAACAAAATTGCTGTTGGGAAACCAAACCAGCCATCAGAATCAATCAATTTCACGACAACGGCCGATTGCCAGTACAATCGACACATATTAAGTACACCTAACTTAAAATATTTGAAACTGCTGGGGCACCAAACAGTGTTATTAATAAAATTGGAAGTCAGGAAAAAATATATGCCATATCCAGCACTATAGTTTGTGCATGGTTGTCTATTACAATGCATTACAATTGTAGACATCAACACGCATTTTGGCACCCAAACAGTTTTTTCAATTAATTGATTCAAATGTTTGTAACACTATATGCACTATATGCACATAAAAAAAAAAGTCTATATATCTAGTTTCATTCTTGATCGTTATCCGTTTGGCGTGGACCGTCTTGACATGTTTTTTTCCGGCGATAGCTGATTACCGAGGGTTTTGACCTAGATGTTAAACAAATGATCTAGATTGTAGACCATTCAATGTTGTATTTAATGAATAATGACGAAGAAATAAAGAAAATGAAACGTTTTGATTGGTTCATAGTTAGGTTGGCGATTCTACGAGAGGCACTAATAAGAGAAGTTTTAAAATCAAATTTTCTACATACTAACTTTTAATTGTTTTCCTTTAGAAATATATTTCAGTGAAAACATTCAGTGAAAACGTATTAAATATAATATTTAAGGGCAAAATATTAATTATATTTGAAACATGATAAGTTTTCGTCAATTGAAACTTGTACACCTATTGGGAGCCTCGCGTAACCTCCAGTCATGTGACGTATTCTCGGTTGTCATGTCGCGCGTGTGTAATGGATGTTGACTTGGATTGTCTAGTGAAAGGTCTGTGGTTCGCTTCCCGGCAGAGGCAAGCTTTCTTTTTTCTCTCTCATTCATATCAAAACTAAAGTATATATATGAACTAAAACATTTATAAACCAAATATTACAACGTTATGTTTTTCTGTCATTCTATTAAGTAATATAAAAGATCAAATAATACGCGCATGTTCCATTGCTTAGTGTTTTCTCATATTGATCGCCGTTTATCTTTTATTGAAGATATTTCTTGTTTCGAATAATCTGGAAAAATAAAAATTGAAAGAGCCGCAGAAAAAAAAGTATCGAATTAAACTAGAGGGTTGTTGTTGTTGGTAAGGGGTTGTTTACTCTCGCTTTCGGCATTAATGCTAATATACTAGAGCGGTTGGGTTGGGCAGGTTGTATGTGATCCCTTAAGCAGCATGCTCATAAAGAAAGGCAAAACCAAATGTCTGTCGTCCATATAAAAAATTAAATCTTATCGCTTGGATAATTTTCATTTATATTACACATAATATGCGATCTAAATGGTATTATCCAAGACTCAAAATGACTTATCATAATTCTCTGTAGTGTATCCTTAATATCCATACGCACATAACCTAGTGGGTGCAGCCCAATATTATTTCCCCCAATGTGCAGAACAACATAATCGGTTGGGGGACTTTTATATGCTGCATCTAATAATGAATATAAAACTTTGCTTACGACTAACCAAGGCTGTGTTTAAGTTTCTTTGCGTTCAAACGCTTTGCACAGTTATGACACTAGTAAACATAATGCTAACAATAAATAATTAGCTGCCCACACTAATTACGCCATTATTCCAACAATTATATTTGCTTTCGTTGTTTGAAAGGGTAATGGTTCGACAATGCAATTGTGTAAGAATGAATATACACGTGATATGAGCCGTCCATGCGAAAACCAACATTAATAAATCGAGAGTATCGAACAGGGTAAGCCTAGGCATGCCGCGCAGGCTAACTCGGTCAAACACTTTTCGCCTACTGTTGATTTTCTGTTTCAAGAATCATAACTCTATACCTCTATATACTCTATAAAACGGACTGCGCAGGCTGATCTGGGTCGATACATTACGCAGATCTGGGTCCATAATGGAATATTGCAACGTATTGCTGTTTGTTTACCGAACTTCGATATCTCAGACGATAGCGATGCGGCAGTCGGTAGACATCACGGGTTGTCAGTGTAGGTGTTGCGAATTTGAACCCACGCGCATTTAAATTTAAAACGGATTACTTATGACATATATTGCTGTGACTTATAGTTGAACACGGCACATTCTGATCAATATGTGCAGATGCACGGCTTGATTTGGATTGCCATCTGTTGCGAAGTGCCATAGTATTGTTTTTGTCTGTATCAGGACAGTGACGCACGTACTACCTACCACCAACATACATTAATCAGCGATAAAACCATTGGAAACGGAACCGTGATTTACGGGACCACACAGCCTTCAAGGGAGAAAAAAGATGTATTGTAATGATACATTACCAGATTTCAAATACTCAACACCTTTCACCAGATGTCGTCCTATCCAATGTCGGGGTGTTTTCATCTGAAAAATACGACAACTCCTGTTATTTCTATATACAACAATAATAGAACTCTAATTTCACAGTCTTCTTTATTGCTCCTTACAATTTACTCAAATAGTGCGTTTGATGTTTACTGAAATCGGACGTGTACATAATAATACGAAAACGTAATTGTTTGTTAGGTGAGAATAGGATTTACTGAGCAGTTATTGGATGTTATAGATTGATTGCGTGCGATTAGTGAATAACCAGAGCGTATATTGGCTGTAAAAATACTATTAACTCGCAATGCAATGCATCGCCGCCATGAAATCACACACAATTTATTGGGTACGAAGTCACGTGCGTGCTTTCCAATGAAACCTTTTTATCTGGACTGGGAACAATTTGATCATGATTTCTTTTGTTTAAGATATAACTCCGTCCTTTAACCCTTTCCCACATACAACAGATCTGCAGCAGGCGTCTTTGAAAACATCTAAGCAAAATGATAATCCCTATAAATCAAAGTGTTATCATTGAAAAAGGTTGAAATCATCGTGACAAAAGGAGACATTGCTCGTTATGAGCAATTTCTTCTTTTGTCACGATGATTTCAAAATCAGTCTGCTGCAGAGGCGTCAGAAAGCGTCTATATGTAGAATCAAAGCACTGCAAGTGCTCACAGCAAGGGGCTAACTGCAGATAACATTTGGACATGGATTTACCGATCCCAAAAGTCTAACTTGAACACTTTACATTAGCAATTTGTTAGTTAGCACTTTATATCCATATATTAAATGATAAAGGAGTAAAGCAAAACACTGTAAACACAGTATGATGGTCTATCGATATGCTAAAAGTTGGCATACACATGCGCATCTGCTATCTGGATAGTTTCTGCTTAGCACACCTCCTGGTTTACAATGGATTTTAGTCGTGTCTTTTTTTAATGCAATTAACACATATACATTTCATATCAAAATCACAATAACCAAACAATGATAATTATATTGAGAGTCCAATTTTACTTTCAAAGCAGAAATAAAATCCTGTGTTATCTACATTTTCTTCAGCGTGCAATGACTGAAATATTGTTAAAAGCGACGTAAAACATCATACAGACGATTTAATCATTTCTTAGTGTTTCACACCGCATAGGTGAATAGTTTTAAATGCATTGCTTTTGAATTCATTTTAAATCCCAACATTTTGAAAGAGTTTATTGCAGCGGTGTTAAATGACAATTGCACCACTGATATCGGCAATTTATAAGACAAAAAATATTATATTTTTCTTACAAAAAGATTATCTGCCCATAGCGGGAATCGAACTCAAGTCTCCTTTTTCACGGCCAAACATTCTAACCACTACGTTACGCGGCCACTACGATGAGTTTCATTTATAACATAATTATAAACCAATACACGAGTTAGCGGAAATATTTAGTATGAAACGTTTTATCTTGATAAAAAACAAATGTCATTTAAATCATTTGGGTTTTTTTTATAACTGGGACTTGACTATCTTATTCCGTCTGCTGAGGTTGTTCAGGTTAATTTTGGTTGAACATTTGATGTATTTACCTAGGAATCTAAAATGAAATACTCTAGTACTTAGATTCCAGATTAACGTTTCCGCTGATAATACATTTTATTCGAAAGGATTTTTGGAAATTACGACGCCTAGGCTCACTTGCACATTTATCGTATATGTGTTATATTTTGTCATCTGTTTATTTTATTATCATTTAAATAATTTGAATATTTGAGTATATATGTTATCATTGGAACTCATTTATCATAATTTGTTTTTGAGTCGGAATCGAAAAGTTACCTTTACTCCATTCGATTTACAATATTTAGGAATTACCAATGAACTTTACGCGCGATCAAGTATGTTGAAAGCGTAGAGATACATTTTAATTATTAATCATGTAATTCATATGTTTTAACATAAAAATTATTTCGAGTTATTCCTTTTGGGTTAGTGATGTCGAATCAAATCAATTTTCGGCTTCATATGTCAACAAGTTACCGCATTTTGATTTTTAGACAGGAACTATTGGCAGTTCAAGATGACCAACATGGAAATTAGCTGGCAACAGTCATTTCATTTTTAACAAAATATTCCACAAATCATCAACTTTCATTGACATTATGTACGATCTGCAACCACCAATACATCTATATGAAGTCGAGATGGTGTTCAGAAACGGAGAGCTGATGTAGAAAGACAGATGTGAAGTAATTCCATGCCGATATCGTAAAAGCTCTGTCTAGATTCCAGTCTCAAAATGATGCGTCGTTTCGAAAATTAGCTACTATAGCAATTGGCTCTAAAGAGCCCCTTGCTAAAAAGGGTTAAACAGTTATGTCTGTATGCCTCTGAAAGAGGCAAGTGCGATGTCATAAACAACAAGGTAATAGCTTTTTTTTTACTCACTATCTTGTCATATCTGTGGGGTTAGTTAGCATTACGACTGACTTGCTGATATCAGGATAAATGAACCATTATAATTGATATATTACCAAGGACATATCGTGATATAACTGAACGATTGTTTAAAGCGGCGTAAAACAATACACACACGAGCAAAACGTCTTTTTGTTTTACGGTCCTCAAATATTTGAACTAACAATCATGTTTTCCGATGCCATGTTTCATTTAGGTCATGGCACACAAAGTCTGTTTTGCCAATTTACAACTACGCTATGATTAATTTTCCATGAAGCTGACATTACAATCTCTGATAATAAAATAGGAAAAACTACATAGCTTCTCAGTGGTTTCCCAGCAAGTGGTGGTTGTATTTTAATTGAAAACCAATTAGGCCAACATGAAAATAACTCTTTGTATTCTCTCATGGACTCATGAATTGTATGTTTAACTTTTTACCGAAAATAGATCAAATCGATCACCATGCGATCAAATTCACTGTTAAGTTATAAACGTAAAGGCAATGTTGTTAATGTCACGAAAGTAATTATTGCTAGTATTTAATGGAAATGAAGAATTGTTCGGAATGAATCAATTGTTCATTCCATAATAATAAAGATAAACATGTACTATAACCCTAAGCACAACTGTGCTTTGGATGTTTAAACCTTTCAATCATACGCGCTCTTTCTGGCACCTCTGCATCAAACGACTTTTGGAAAAATTGTGACATAAGGAAAAAATAAATGGATCAACACTATTTAATGATATACTTTCATTTACAGGTATTCTTCACATGTTAATCTGTATGTGTTCAAGGTCGTCTTGCTGCAAATTTGTTGTATGAGGTTTGTGTGGATCAGAACTATAACGCATACAGTCACAGTATGTTAGTCAACGTTTCCGTATATTTTAGATGTTCCAGCAATGCGAACACAACTAGCTTGCGACTAAACGTGTTCTGTAAACGATTCCGTGGATTTGTCTATTTGTGTGTTTGATGTTTTTACGTCGCTTGCAATAATGTTTCAGTTCTATCACGGCGTTTCCTGGATAAAATTCCAGTACGAATAGTCCATTCATCCTGACTTACAGTCGTAATGCTTACACTATATCCTTGAGCGCCGCCACTGAGTGAAAGCCATTTGGAGGGCTTGGCGTGAAACGGTTGTAACTAAAAACCTATTTTGAAAATCCTGGTTTTGGGGCAATTTTGACCCCTTTGTAAACAATGCAAATTTAGGTGCCATTGCTCAGAACGAGCAATGGCACCTAAATTTCCATTGTTTACCAAGTAAAATGATTTAACACTTATAGAGACTTTATGGCGAGGTGATTAACCTTGGTAAAAAAATACCAATTTAAGTTACAACCGTTTCACGCCAAGCCCTCGATTACTACCATTGTTTAACTATGTGGGATGAGCCGGTAGGGGATCGAAACCGCGCAACCTTCTCTTCCACTACACATCGTATGCGTGGAGGCACAGGTCGGTGTCAAGTTCTTGAATGTCGTTTTTCCACCAACCTCATAATTGCCAATAACTTTCCTTTGTCATAGCTTTAATTGACAGAAATCAAAGAATGTTAACTTATGATTAACCCTTTTCCACATACAAACAATCTGCAGCAGACGACTATTAAAAAGATGTTCGTTGTAAGTTAGACCATCTCTATAAATGAAAGTGTTAAAACTGACAGGAGTTGAAAACATTGTGGCAAAAGGAGAAACTTGCTTATTTCTTCTTTTGTCACAAAGTTTGCACAAAGTGATCTGCTTCAGATAAGTCAAAATGCGTGTGGAAAGAAGGGAGAAAAACGATATACGGAAATACCATACTCTTAAAGCAATGGTCCGTAACAAGCATGTGGCTTCACTCAGTCATCGTCTCCGCTAGACATCGGTACCCACACACGTCTAGGAAACCTCCGGAAAACAGTTTTGTCATAAACAATGGACTGTATACGTTGATTTATAATTATCATTGTTTTCGAATGATCCGAGGGTTAGTTTTCGCGTGATGTCAATCAATTGAACTTTATCACGTGACACGATTCTTCGTGTCATAAAAATACTACTTAACACTTTCCCTCATATAGACGCTTTCTGACGCCTCTGCAGCAGACGGCTTTTTGGAAACATAGTGACAAAAGAAGAAATTGCTCAAAACGAGCAATTTCTCCTTTTGTCACAATGTTTTCCACTTTTAGTCATATGTTATCCATTCAATTATAGAGATAATCCATTTCTTGACAAAATGTGTTCAAAGTCGTCTGCTGCAGTATTGTCGTATGAGGGAAAGGGTTAAAAATATCGACGAGTTGTTAACAGCGCTCAGATCGAACTATCGACTGGTCCCTAATGTTCAATTGTGTTTACGTGTCTTTGTTTAGAAAACTACTTTTGTTTTGTTTGTATGTGTGTGTTTAACCTTTAACAAATATGTAGGTGTTTTATCGTGAATTGACATCATATTATAATAGACTATTTATCTTCGATAGAGATTTTTTGTTTGAGTAAGATATAAAAGAATTGTTAGTAACATCACACAATGACCAACCTTTTCCTGTGACTGTTAATTTAATAACTATGCATAATAGAAATCAGTTCATCCCATCATCAAAATGGTTTCTAATACTTTCGAGACTGATTTTAAAAAGGTCAATAGATCTTCACTGGTGGTCAGCTGTACATTTACTTACATCTCTTCAGTAGACAACGTTTGAAAACATTGTGACAAAATGAGACATTGCTCGAAAGGATCTTTTTCTCCTTTTACCACAATGTTTTCATCTATTTTTCAGTAGTTATACCTTCCTTTATCAGGATGTTCATGTTTTTGCCGCTATGTTTAACCACTGTAACGACTTCGAAAACTTCTAAATCAAAAATCTCTATAAACCAAAGAATGTACAGTATATTAACATAAAACTTGAGATAAAAGAAATTGCTCATTATTAAAATCTGAGTATATTGGCAAAAATCCGAAAACAAATCAAAATACATTGCTAGGTCAAATGGTTCTCAAGATATGAGAAGTAAACACGGCATTATTCCATTCAAGGTTATATTATTCTATATTAAATTGTCTCTGAACTCATCAATACCGCTCTCTCTCGCCCACCATCAAACGACCGGACCCATCGCTCTAGGGTACGGCAGGCTATATTTTCTCCGCGATTTCATTCATTATAAATGCATTAAAGTCGAGACCCAACAACATTGATTAATTTCGAATGTTTTTTCCCGCTGAAGAAGAGAACGGAGAAATTAATTATCACTCGAACTGTCAAAAGATACCGTGGCACGACAAAATGAGTGTCAGTTCCCTAGCAAATCTTTCACATATCAGTGACAGGCGACACTGATACTATCATGGCAAAACATGGAAAATCTCTATGACCGAAACCATATTTATTGAAAAGAGTTTAAAACATTGTGGCAAAAGTAGAAATTGCTCATCATGAGCAATTTCTCCTTTTGCCACACTGTTTCTAAATTCCTCTGCTGCAGCTGAAACAGTTTGCATTTTACTCGCAGGTATTGACCGCTGTACAAATGTATGGGGTTTTACGTGAATCACGCGTTTTCATCAGATGTCAGTGTTTTCGTCAAACAGTGTGGAAAAGCAGCCAGTTGTTTGGGAAGATTGTTGTATGGAGTACTGGTGTGAGAAAACCAGGAAATGCATGAGTAGGTGAACTGGCCGCCGTGATATAACTTAGAAATTGTTAAAAACGGCGTTAAACCCCAATCAATCAATCAATCAATCAATTTCGTCAAACAGTTCACAAATCTGAAGGAAAATACGCGTATATCATAATAATGATATACATATGTTCCCAATTACAGGATCAGCTTAATTTTTTCGAATTAAGCAACAAATACAAATATGTAATACGAACATTGGAGAATTTGTGTCTGTCGTTTATATGTGTTTGTTTGTTTGTGGTGTTTTACGCATATTTCAATATGATTTTTAGTTTTATTACGGCGTTTTGGGGTAGATTTTCAATTGTACAGGTCCATCTATACTTACACCACCAATTATTAACGTATTTAGTATGTAAATACTATAACGTATTTAGTATTTAGTATGATGGTTGGGGATCACAATCGCGACCCCCCCCCCCCCCCCCCCCCCTCCCCCTCCGCATTCGAGGTAGACGCTCTACATCGGTACCAACGATAAGCGGTCTATGTCTGTTGTCTTTTACACGCACTCTAGTCGGCGGACAGTGTTTTGATGACACAGTTCACTGTAACTCACATGAGAACGATGAATACACAATGAAACAAACATAAAACGGAATTTATAAACTAATGCCTTTGAAAGCTTGCAGCTCTTTAAAACGACCATGTTTCTACTATTGTTTTAGCGCGGGAGATTGCTTATGAAAACACTGCGAAAGAATCAGGAACGTTTTTAACAAATCGTCATGGGAAAACTTCAATTGATGGGGAATTCGTTAAAGGCATTGCGGTGAATGCATGCCCACTATTTCTTACATGAAAGGTACGCATAGTGCGAATTGGGCTGTATTAACGTTACGGTGTTGTGTCATTTAACGCACCAGTAGCAGACTGCTTTTAACTCTTTCAGCGCCGAATTGTTTAAAGTAGACTCTTCCATGTTCAAAATCGGGCGTCTCCATTTCTCATATAATACAATTTTGGACAATTTTGATAACTAAAAGGCAAACAATGCTCATTTCAGGTGAGACAGCTCATTACGAGCTGACTCGCCTGAATCAGTATTGTTTGCAAAACCCTGAACATTGCCTTTGGCGCTGAAAGAGTTAAAAACATTGTTGCAGAAGGAAAAAAATGTTTCTTATGAGCAATTTCTCCATTTGCCACAATATTTTCAGGTCTATTTAATAATTGTAGTTACAGTTAAAGATATTTTATCAATTGTTGCTGAGGATTTCCAAAGTGGTCTGCTTCAGATTAGTGGCCTGGCGAAAAGGGTTAAAACTGCATTGCTTTACTCTTATGCATTCAGGTATATACAAAACAAAGGAGTCAATCCGCGATTGCCTAGTCGGTAACGACGAAGGCTTTCAATCTTGGGTCGAGTGTTCGAACCCCATTTCGGCCATTCATTCTTTCAAATGATTAATAAAAGTCAGTGCGAGTTAAGTGTTTTTAAGGGAAGGCAGCAAGTTGTCTAGGCAAAATGTGTTGGTCTTTGGAACTGGTAGGCGATAGCCAGGAAAACTGCGAAAGGTGAACTAGCCGCTGTGATACAACGGATCTACTGTTTAGAACGGCGATAATTCCAATCAATGAGCAACCCATAGACAGACGGTCAATGTTACCCGTGGCTCCATTGTTCGCAAATGCAACAAAGGCACACTTCGCTAAATCTTGCTAAAATGTTTTATATGGATGTCTTCGAGGGCTTGGCGTGAAACGGTTGTAACTAAAATTTATATTTTTTTACCAAGGTTAATCACCTCGCCATAAAGTCTTTATAAGCGTTAAATCATTTTTCTTGGTAAACAATGTAAATTTAGGTGCCATTACTCGTTCTGAGCAATGGCACCTAAATTTGCATTGTTTACAAAGGGGTCAAGATTGCCCCTAAACCAGGGTTTTCAAAATAGGTTTTAAGTTTAAGTTTTAACCGTTTCACGCCAAGCCCTCGTATTGTTATCGAGGCCACGTTATACGAACACTAATCACCGGGAATTCGAGTCGATCCCTGATATCCGCGACTGCCGTTGGTAACACAGAGGCCTATCTGTCCAGGGGTCAAGAATTTAAACCCATTCCTTCTTTCTTATGATTGACAATTTCCTTGTGACTTCTGTCATTCGTCTTGTATGGAGTTTTAGTTAAAACTCGCAGAAACACAAGTTAGGAGAACTGGCCGCCGTGATATAACTGAAATACCATTGAACACTCCAATCAATCAATAAATCACTCAAACAAAAAAATCAATCAATAAATCACGCAAAGGTCCAGAGCAGGTATTTCCAGTATTTTTCCTATGCGCCATATGAGCCGTTCCGTGAGAAAACCAACATTGCAGGCTAATCCGGGCTGACACATTCCATCTCAAGGGGATAGAGGTATAAAGTAATGATTCCTGAAACAGAAAAAAATCCACAGGAGGCGAAAAGTGTCTATCCGGGTTAGCCTGCGCGGCATACTTACTTTGATCCGGGTTGATACTTTACGCAGAGTCCACAAGGTTGGTTTTCTCGCGGGACGGCACGTATACATGTTTTCGTGAACGCCTCTTGCAAACACACGGAGAAAGGTTATTCAAGACTAAAAACTAACCTGTTTATAAAATAAAAGTCTTAAATGAGAGTATGTGATGCATTCAACAGGAACTAGTATGCATACAAAAACAATATAATGGACAATCAGAAACAAGTGCGTGGGAATAAGGAGATTGGTCTAGAATATTTCCGATGTTTTTTGACGAGATTGAACGTGAGCAACATTCACCACCATTACATATCGACGGCTTGGCGTGAAACGGGTCAAACTAAAAACCTATTTTGAAAACCCTTGTTTGACCCCTTTGTAAACAATGCAAGTTTAGGTGACATTGCTCGGAACCAAGAAAAATGATTTAACGCTTATAAAGACTTCATAGCGCGGTGATTAACCTTTGTAAATGAAAATACTAATTTTAATTACAACCGTTTCACGCCAAGCCCTCGATATACAGCTATCGAAGGCTTACATAAGCCTGTTCATATACACATTCTAAACAGAGCATTTTATTGAGCGGGTGCATCAGCACTAGTTGCGCGGGTGCCTCAGCACCAGTGCATATATTGTGAAAAAACTGTCACTGGTGCAATGGACTTGCGCATGCGCCGTGTTAATCATCTTGATCGTGCATGCGCCGTATTTTACCGTCAGCTCTCGGATATTTTCGAAGCAGTTCGTCACTAGACTGGTTCTCGTGCGAGTTTGTATGCGAGTAGTTTTTAGCTCTACTGGCCAAAGGCCAGAAGAGCTTATGCCGTGGTGTGGTGTCCGTCGTCTGTGCGTCCATGCGTCCGTCCGTCCGTAAACAATTGCTTGTGAACGCGATACAGTCTTTAATTTTGATTGTATCTCAATCAAACTCATACAGTAGTTAAATATTCACGAGAGCTCGGTTCCTTTCGCAAACCAGCCAGATCCGTCCATGCAAGACTGGATTATGGCCCTTGGAATTGTCAAAATTGCTATAATAGAGCTTGTGAACACAATAGAGGCTCCATTAATATCTGATCTTCACCAAACTTACACAGTAGTTAGGTATCTATGAGAGCTTGGTTCCTTTTGGAAACCAGCCAGATCAGGCCATGCAAGACTGGATTATGGCCCTTGAAATTGTCAAAATTGCTATAATAGAGCTTGTGAACACAATAAAGGCTCCATTTACTATCTGATCTTCACTAAACTTAGATAGTAGTTAAATATTGATGAGAGCTTGGTTCCTTTTGAAAACCAGCCAGATGTGCCCTTGCATGACTTGATTATGGCCCTTGAAATTGTCTAAATTGCTATAATACAGCTTGTGAACACAATAGAGCCTCGATTTACTATCCGATCTTCACCAAACTTAGATAGTAGTTGAATATTGATTAGAGATCGGTTCCTTTTGCAAACAAGCAAGATCCGAACAAAAGAGCCTCTATTTACTATCCGATCAACACCATACATACATGCTCTGGATTGAAAATGACCAAACAACCATACCAGTAGAGCATAGGGCCCTCACGGGCCTCTTGTTTTATAGTTAAACTGTAAATTAAAACCATAGTTTAAATTATACCGGCGTTAAGTCGAGGGTCACCCATCTGGGCCCTAACCGCGATGAACGTTGCTTAACTTTACGAAAAAGTCAACCACTCTACCAACGTCGCTATAAAAGCCGGCTTCCAAAGCAAGGCTGTAGAAGTGATATTTATACCCGTTCCCGTTACATTTCTCCCTCTTTTCTCTTGACTTCGACCCGAAGTCACACAACTGAACACAATCAGTATACCAGAGCGGAGTCTTTGTAACATAACTGGGAACCACCGGGATTTAATAACAGGGAAATGGGAACATTTTCATAAATTCGAACATATTGTGCTAAATTTTGCGATTTTAAGAATATATTAAGGGGGGGAAAATGACGCGCATGCGCAGACAAATATTTACAATTATTTTGGGAGATCGAGGTCAACACGTTAGGAATAGGTATTTTTGTTTTCGTTTTACGTATTTAACTAAAAAACTATTGTTATCATATATTTATATCATATTTTAAAATCGGGTTTCGTGTTTTTCGAATAAAACAGTATTTCTTAAGCCATAAAATGCTGATTCCCGCGCTAACATCCAATTGCTGCATCTTGCAGCAACTCTTGTACATTGAATTGACTATATACATGAGCATGCTATGATAAAAAGGGTGAAGCAGGTCCAAGTTAGCTTGTGTGAACCGTGCAGACCCAGATCAGTTTGTTAGAAGCTTTTGTCGAGATGTGTAGGTTTTGATAAGATGTTTTTACCATATAAAGAAAGATTTTTTCAAGTAAATATTATAATGTTATAAATGTACACATAGCTAAATATATTCCTGTGACAATAAGTAGTAAAACTGTAAAATCGTAATTATTCATTCCCTAGAAGTTTTTCGCCTTTCAAAAGCGTGTATATTGAATCGGGACAATAAACATTATCAGAGAAAATCAATCACATTTCACGATTTTCTCTCATGGGTACAATAAATATCTCATAAACACCATATATCTTTGTTCATCGTGAATGCTTTACATTAAGCAAATATACAGCAGATGACTTTTAAGTTATGTAGGAAAACGATGGAAACTTTCTGTAAATGAAAGTAAAATTATCAGATAAAGTTGAAAATATTATGGCAAAAGGAGAAATTAATCCTTTTTTTTTTTTTTTTTTTTTTTTTGACATTTGTTTTCAAAAATCGTCTACTGCAGATGCGTCAAATGCTTCTGCGTGTGGGAAAGGGTTATATCCCTCCACAATAGGAAAATGATTATTTAATTGTTTTTTACTTCATATGTTTCTTTAAACATTTTGAATAATTCTAATAACAGACGTTCATGCACTGTACGAACAGAACACTGTACACATTTTTGGTTGTACATGTATATGTTCTTTTCCGTAACCAGTTTCAGTACATTTAGATTTGTAGATAAACTTCAATACTCGTTCCTAATGTGCTAGTGACACAGAGTCTGTCAATAAACGATAGTACTTCATTGAACCTTGTATTAAAACGTCAAACAAAGCGTATCTTGAGTTTAAATCAACCATTATGCGTGAATGCGTTTTTATTCAGTGTTAATGTAAACATTGAATTGTCATTGATTTATTTCCTTACTCGCAGACGCCTTTTGACGCATCTATAGCAGAGGACATTTGAAAAAAGTATGGCATGTGGAGAAATTGCTTATAACGAGAAGTTTATCCCTTTGCCAGAATGATTTAACTATTTAATAGTTCAATGGCTGGCGGACAGTTGATACCCTGGTGAAAAATACAGTGCGGGAAAATGAGAATTGCTCATCTGTGTTAGAGAAAGATAAAATCATCACGTGCTTAAAACTGAACGCTCTTTAAGCGCCGAATTGTTTAAAGTACTTTTCCACGTTCAAATTCGGGCGACTCTAGTCCATATGTTATAAGAGTTACGTAATATTTGGATAACTACAAGGCAAACAATGCTGATTGTTACGAGCTGACTCACCTGAATCAGTATTGTTTGCAAAAACCTCAATATTGCCTTTGGCGCTGAAAGAGTTAATAAGATTGTTTTTCTACCCTAATAGGCTGTTCTTTATTGAAAGCGTAGTATTACATAGTTGATACTTACATGAGAACCGTTGGCAGTGCTTAATATTGTAGAATCAGATCATCTTGTCCACCATTCTATTGCATAATATTTCTTCCATTTATACAAATTAAACAATATGTTTTGTCTAGATGTTTTCAGGATTCAGCTTGATACTCAAATATTCAGATTCAAGTTTAGCATACCCTTCTATCAAGCTTACGTAAGTAATATGTGAACAATGCATATCTTGATCAGACAGTCTGGTCTGGATCTATACTGATTGGAAACGCCAACTTGGTACCTTTTCCAATGCACAGTTTCATTTACGACGAATCATAACACATACGTTATTTCTTTGTGTGAAAGCAGCTGTAAATTTGAATTGATTCAATATGTTTGAACACTTTCTGGAAACAAAATTGCTTTGTGTAAAATAACCTTAAAGTAGTTAAACTGCATTTTAATTTTACTTCAATGAATGAACAACTTCCCCATTTGTAACAGTGTTTTCAAGAGGCGCCTGCTTCAGAGGCGTCAGCAAGTGTCTCTATCCAGGTAATGGTTAATGTTTGCATTTCTTTCTGTCACTTCCTGTTTTTTCTTGTTATTATTCGGCTCTGCTCTACGAAAACCATCCACACGGCATATGCGACCAGTGTAGATCATCAACACACTATAAATGAGCCGTCCCGCGAGAAAACCAACAGTATGGCCTCTGCGTAATGAATTGACCCAAACCAGCCTGTGCAGTCCGCACAGACTGATCCGGGCTGACACATTTCGTCTCAAGGGGAAAGAGGTATAGTGTCTATCCGTTCAAGCCTGCGCGGCATGCTTTGGCTGATCCGGGTCGATACTTTACGCATAGTCCACAAGGTTGGCTTTCTCGCGGGACCGCTCAAATATGCGATGTATGACTTTAATTTGTTCAGTTCGCCAATTCGGTTCCAAAAGAGTGCAATACACTTCAGACAAACATCGCGAATGTGTGTCCCATTGTATGGATGCGCAAGTAGAAACGTATACAAATGTATATATACACTCGTCTAAATACTGTTAGGTTGGTTTTCCCGGGGTGCCGGTCATAAGGTCTACAAATTGCATGTTACCATTTTTTCACTTTTCTCTCTCACTAGGGGTCGGAAACAACATCAGTTTAATAACTGAAAACCCAGCCTTGATTTTACAGCCAGGTGCGTTTTTGAACACATATGTTAAATATAGTACCAGCACTTATTGTGAGCTTTGTCATTGTCTATGTGAAAATATTGAGACTACATAAATGTACACGTATCACATGACGATGCAACGGATCAACCGACACTGTGTAGTATGCACAAATATACCCCGGATCAAAAGTTCAATGGTAATTATTGATTGATTGATTGGGGTTGAACGCCGATTTCAACAATTTTGTCAGGCATATCACGGCGACCAGTTCACCTACTCATGTGTCTCGTAACTTTCTCACACAAGTACTCCACACAACAGGCTTTCTTGTAATGGCGACTGACTGTTTTCCACATAGAATGTTATTCCTGTTGTGGAAGACGAATGTCACAGTGACTGTTGTCAAACGCCGGAGAGAATGTTGGCCGAGTTGGGATTCGAACTCACAACCCTGGATAAATAGTAATTACACTTAAAGATTGGCACACAATGCTCTTCAATTGTGGCATTGTCACAGGGTCTCAGACGCAGTGTGTGTCTTCATAGAGGACCCATGATGATGCCTGTAAGCACATGGTCGCAGAAGCAGTGTGTTGCTTCATAGAGGACATATGATGATGCCTGTAAGCACATGGTCGCAGAATCAGTTGGTGTTTTCATAGAGGACCTGTGATATTGCCTGTAAACACATGGTTTCAGAAGCAGTTTCTGTATTCATAGAGGACCTGTGATATTGCATGTAAACACATGGTTTCAGAAGCAGTTTCTGTATTCATAGAGGACCTGTGATATTGCCTGTAAACACATGGTTTCAGAAGCAGTTTCTGTATTCATAGAGGACCTCTGATAATGCCTGTTCACACATGGTCGAACAAGCAGTTTGTGGCTTCATAAAGGACCTGTGATGATTGCCTGTAAACAAATGGTCGCCGACGCAGTTTGTGGCTTCATAAAGGACCTGTGATTATGCCTATAAACACATGGTTGCAGAAGTAGTGTGTGTCTTCATAAAGGACATGCGTTGATGCCTGTAAACACATGGACGCAGAAGCAGTTCGTTTCTTCATAAAGTACATGGGATGATTCCTGTAAGCACATGGTCGCCGACGCAGTATGTGTCTTCATAGAGAACACCGTGTTCGTGCTCTTTAAGCAGAAATAGTTTGATGTTTATTATACTTCAAAATTCAAATATGTTTTGTTATGATCTACATGATGTTTGTATATATATATGTAACACGAAGAAACATACCGGAACATTAATATAAATAAAATATATAGTAAAAAAGAAAAAGACATTACAATGTACACTTATCGCAAGGTAACACCATGTTTGAATGACCTGAGACACTATATTTATCAATGTACACAAGTCGGTAGGTATCACCATGTTTAATTGACCTGGGACACTATACATATCGATGTACACTTGTTGATACGTAATACCATGTTGTGTACACTAGTCGATAGGTATCATCACCATGTTTAATTGACCTATGACACTATACATGTACACAAGTCGATACGTAGTACCATGTTTGATCGACCTGGAACACTATATATATCACATGTGCAATAGCCGATAGGTATCACCATGTTTGATCGACCTGGGACACTTTAAATATCACATGTATACTAGTCGATAGGTATCACCATGTTTGATCGACATGGGACACTATATTTATCACATGTACACTAGTCGATAGGTTCGACCTTGTTTAATTGACCTGTGACACTATACATATCAATGTACACTAGTCGATACGTAATACCATGTTTGATCGACCTGGGACACTATATATATCACATGTGCACTAGCCGATATGTATCACCATGTTTGATCGACCTGGGACACTATATTTATCACATGTATACTTGTCGATAGGTATCACCATGTTTTATCGACATGGGACACTATATTTATCACATGTACACTAGTCGATAGGAAACACCATGTTTGAATGACATGAGACACTATATATATATCACATGTACACTAGTCTATAGGTATCACTATGTTTGATCGACCCGGGACACTATATATATATTTATATCAAATGTACACTAGCCGATAGGTATCACCATGTTTGATTAAATTGGGACGCTAAATATATCACTTGTGCACTAGTCGATAGGTTACACCATGTTTAATCGACCTGAGACACTATATATATCAATCTACACTAGTCGATAGTGTTTGATCGACCTGGGACACTATATATATATATCAATTTACACTAGCCGATAGGTACATGTATCACCATGTTTGATCGACCTGGGACACTATATATATATCACATGTACATTAATCGATAGGTACATGAATCACCATGTTTGATCGACCTGGGACACTATATATATCACATGTACATTAATCGATATGTACATGAATCACCATGTTTGTTCGACCTGGGACACTATATGTATCAATCTACACTAGTCGATAGGTACATGTATCACCATGTTTGATCGACCTGGGACACTATATGTATCAATCTACACTAGTCGATAGTGTTTGATCGACCTGGAAAACTATATATATATATCAATTTACACTAGCCGATAGGTACATGTATCTCCATGTTTGATCGACCTGGGACACTATATATATCACATGTACATTAATCGATATGTACAGTATTCACCATGTTTGTTCGACCTGGGACACTATATGTATCAATATACACTAGTCGATAGTGTATGATCGACCTGGGACATTATATATATATATCACATTTACATTAATCGATAGGTACATGAATCACCATGTTTGATCGACCTGGGACACTATATATATATATCAATCTACACTAGCCGATAGGTACATGAATCACCATGTTTGATCGACCTGGGACACTATATGTATCAATCTACACTAGTCGATAGTGTTTGATCGACCTGGAAAACTATATATATATATCAATTTACACTAGCCGATAGGTACATGTATCACCATGTTTGATCGACCTGGGACACTATATATATCACATGTACATTAATCGATATGTACATTATTCACCATGTTTGTTCGACCTGGGACACTATATGTATCAATATACACTAGTCGATAGTGTTTGATCGACCTGGGACATTATATATATATATCACATTTACATTAATCGATAGGTACATGAATCACCATGTTTGATCGACCTGGGACACTATATATATATATCAATCTACACTAGCCGATAGGTACATGAATCACCATGTTTGATCGACCTGGGACACTATATGTAATAATCTACACTAGCCGATAGGTACATGTATCACCATGTTTGATCGACCTGGGACACTATATATATCACATGTACATTTATCGATAGGTACATGAATCACCATGTTTGATCGACCTGGGACACTATATATATATATCAATCTACACTAGCCGATAGGTACATGTATCACCATGTTTGATCGACCTGGGACACTATATATATCACATGTACATTTATCGATAGGTACATGAATCACCATGTTTGATCGACCTGGGACACTATATATATCAATCTACACTAGCCGATAGGTACATGTATCACCATGTTTGATCGACCTGGGACACTATATATATCACATGTACATTTATCGATAGGTACATGAATCACCATGTTTGATCGACCTGGGACACTATATATATCACATGTACATTAATCGATAGGTACATGTATCACCATGTTTGATCGACCTGGGACACTATATATATCACATGTACATTAATCGATAGGTACATGTATCACCATGTTTGATCGACCTGGGACACTATATATATCACATGTACATTTATCGATAGGTACATGAATCACCATGTTTGATCGACCTGGGACACTATATATATCACATGTACATTAATCGATAGGTACATGTATCACCATGTTTGATCGACCTGGGACACTATATATATCAATCTACACTAGCCGATACGTACATGTATCACCATGTTTGATCGACCTGGGACACTATATATATCAATATACACTAGCCGATAGGTACATGTATCACCATGTTTGATCGACCTGGGACACTATATATATCACATGTACATTTATCGATAGGTACATGAATCACCATGTTTGATCGACCTGGGACACTATATATAGCACATGTACATTTATCGATAGGTACATGAATCACCATGTTTGATCGACCTTGGACACTATATATATCAATCTACACTAGCCGATAGGTACATGTATCACCATGTTTGATCGACCTGGGACATATATATCACATGTACATTTATCGATACATGAATCACCATGTTTGATCGACCTGGGACACTATTTATATCACATGTACATTTATCGATAGGTACATGAATCACCATGTTTGATCGACCTGGGACACTATATATATCAATCTACACTAGCCGATAGGTACATGTATCACCATGTTTCATCGACCTGGGACACTATATATATCACATGTACATTAATCGCTAGGTACATGAATCACCATGTTTGATCGACCTGGGACACTATATATATCACATGTACATTTATCGATAGGTACATGTATCACCATGTTTGATCGACCTGGGACACTATATATATCACATGTACATTTATCGATAGGTACATGAATCACCATGTTTGATCGACCTGGGACACTATATATATATATCAATCTACACTAGCCGATAGGTACATGTATCACCATGTTTGATCGACCTGTGACACTATATGTATATATCAATCTACACTAGCCGATAGGTACATGAATCACCATGTTTGATCGACCTGGGACACTATATATATATATCAATCTACACTAGCCGATAGGTACATGTATCACCATGTTTGATCGACCTGGGACACTATATATATCACATGTACATTAATCGCTAGGTACATGAATCACCATGTTTGATCGACCTGGGACACTATATATATCACATGTACATTTATCGATAGGTACATGTATCACCATGTTTGATCGACCTGGGACACTATATATATCACATGTACATTTATCGATAGGTACATGAATCACCATGTTTGATCGACCTGGGACACTATATATATATCAATCTACACTAGCCGATAGGTACATGTATCACCATGTTTGATCGACCTGGGACACTATATGTAATAATCTACACTAGCCGATAGGTACATGTATCACCATGTTTGATCGACCTGGGACATATATATCACATGTACATTTATCGATAGGTACATGAATCACCATGTTTGATCGACCTGGGACACTATATATATCACATGTACATTAATCGATAGGTACATGTATCACCATGTTTGATCGACCTGGGACACTATATATATCACATGTACATTTATCGATAGGTACATGTATCACCATGTTTGATCAACCTGGGACACTATACATATATCACATGTACATTAATCGATACGTACATGTATCACCATGTTTGATCGACCTGGGACACTATATATATATCAATCTACACTAGCCGATAGGTACATGTATCACCATGTTTAATCGACCTGAGACACTATATATATCAATCTACACTAGTTGATAGGTATCACCATGTTTGATCGACCTGGGACACTATATATAACAATCTACACTAGTCTATAGGTATCACCATGTTTGATCGACCTTGGACACTATATATATCAATATACACTAGTCGATAGGTATCACCATGCTTGTGGGAGATAAGATAGAACATCGTTTATATGCTATTCGTGAAACATATCATGTTAAAAATACGAAATAAAATAAAAAATGAGCCGTTCGGACATATAAGTCGCCGTTATTTGTATATACTTATATTATACTGTGCAATCTGCCTAGGTTGTGTGGTATTCATTTGTAATATTTATTTCTCTTAAACAAAGTTGTATGTGATAGACTCATCTGAAACGTCTGACCACACTTCTTTTTGCAGGTTTGAAATGTCGGAGCTTAATTGAAACACCACGAGCAACAACACATTTATGTCAATTTGGTTTCGTGCATAACACCGCTCTGTTATTTTTGCCTTACGTGAACCGTGGAATAATGAATATTTCGCACGCGATTTGCAGTCTAAGACAATAAGTCCCTATCGATCCGAAGCAATAAGGTAAAACAGTTCTTCCCATATTTTATGCATGAATGACGTTGTTTGTAGATGAATTGCCAAATTCGTGCAACCAGCTAAAATATCCACGTTCTCATGTTTCTATGATGAACTTGTAAAATACGTCAACTTGTTTCAGATATTCAACCACTGACTGACTCCAAGCTTACTTCTGAGTGTATTGATGGGGCGTCCGCCTCGAGTTCGGAAGGTCGCTGGTTCGATCCCCGGTCGTGTCATTCCAAGTAATTCCGTCCTCTCCTGAGTGCTCAGGAGTGTAGGATTAGCTATTCAAAGCCAGGCGAAAGGGTGTATCAAAATGACTGCTACTGATTTTAATCACTTAAATCCTTTCCTTCATTCTGATACTGCTTAGCACGTATCTCTCTTCACGCGGCTTTCAACAACAATTACGTAGTATGTCTCAGTGGTGAAATGGTACAGATTGATTGATTGATTGGGGTTTAACGCCGTTTTTAACAATTTCTCAGTCATATAACGGCGGCCAGTTCACCTACTCATGTATTTCCTGGTTTTCTCACACCAGCACTCCACACAACATTCTTCCCAAGCAACTCGCTGCTTTTCCACATAGACATAGCCCATTGGTGGAAGACGAATGACGCATTGACTTTTGTCAAATGTCCGAAAGAAAGTAGGCCGAGCCGGAATTCGAACTCACAACACCTGGATTGACAGCCCGCGTCGCTACCGACTGAGCTACCGGGGCTCGGCGTGAAATGGTAGAGAGTCCGCCTCGGGTGCCGGATTTTTCGCCGGTTTTACCCCGGCCGGGTGATGCAAAAGACTTTCAACATGGTAGTAATGGCTTTACTTCCCTTGCGTTCAGGGATGTAAAGTTTAGCAGTACAGCGACTCATTGGTGTCCGTATAAATGGACCAGTAGGACTGGCAACTTACCCACGCAACGTCGTTATGTAACTGAAAGCATTCTTAACATTGAGTAAAACTCCATAAATAATTGTTAACAATATAAGTAAATGTTCACCCTATATATCGAGGGCTTGGCGTGAAACGGTTGTAACTAAAAACCTAGTTTAGGGGCAATTTTAACCCCTTTGTAAACAATGCAAATTTAGGTGCCATTGCTCAGAACGAGCAGTGGCACCTACATTTCCATTATTTACCAAGAAAAATGATGTTTAGGTGCAATTTTAACCCCTTTGTAAACAATGCAAATTTAGGTGCCATTGCTCAAAACGAGCAATGGCACCTACATTTCCATTATTTACCAAGAAAAATTATGTTTAGGGGTAATTTTAACCCCTTTGTAAACAATGCAAATTTAGTGCCATTGCTCAGAACGAGCAATGGCACCTACATTTCCATTATTTACCGAGACAAATGATTTAATGCTTATAAAGACTTTATGGCAAGGTGATTAAACTTGGTAAAAAAATACTGTTTCACACCAAGCCCTCGATATGTTGGGCATAAGTTCAGCAGCAAGATTATGTGTACCTCCAGAACACAGTCTGTGCGTATTTCAAAAATATTAAATGTATTACATGTTTCACAGACGTTCAAGGGCGTGCAGTACACACAGCTGATGACAACGTGTACTGACAACTAATCACAAAACCCACCATCAACGTTGATCCATTGCAAAGGCGTTGAATATTTTACATGCTTAACCCTCATACGACAATTCTGCAGCAAACGTCTTTGAACATATTTTTGTCAAAGAATAGAAAATCTCTTTAATTGAATGGATAACCTATGACTAAAAATGTAAAACATTGTGGCAAAAGGAGAAATTGCTCGTTTTGAGCAATTTCTTCTTTTGTCACTATGTTTTCAAAAAGCCGTCCGCTGCCGAGTGTCAGAAAGCGTCTATATTAGGGAAAGGGTTAGTGATTAGAGTAGTTTACAATATTAACAAATATGACATTTAACGGTAAATTCAGCTTACATGCTTGATGAGCGTGTCAATATATATTCCTTGAAATAACAACGAAAATGCGCTTTTCAAAAACAAATCCTTTTAATTCGTTTCTGTCTTTTTCATGTCATGATCAAGTTGGTCCGCTGTCTCTGTTAAAAGACAGCAACTTCTATGACAACAAATATGTTTTAAATTTAAATAAATGTAATTCTATAATAATAACAAACAGATGAAGGAAAACAAAATAGCACGAGAGTGTTTTGTACGCACAATCCCATGAAAGATAAAGGCACGGAATAAACCGTTTTGGTTTGGGAAAGATCTGTTTGAACTTTCAGATGCTCATGACTTTGGGAATAATATTTTCATTTATTCAAAAACAGATGTGCATATATAAATGATATAGTATAACCGCTGAGAGTCGCTTTAACCCGTTCCCAAAAAACAGACGCATTCTGACGCTTCTACAACAGACATTGTTTAGAACATTGTGACTAATGGTTAATGGCTCAATGTTTTCAAATCTATTCAATACTTATACTTCCATGTAAAGAGGATTGTCTGAAAGAGAGATAGGGATCTGTTCTGTTAAGTGAATGAGTGTGGTTTAACGCCGTTGTCAGTCATTTTTCAGTCATATCACGGCGGACAGGTCATTCTCTTGTATTTGCTTGTTTTGTCTCACATTTACTCCGCACAACATTTTTTCCAAGCAACTAGCTGTTTTTTCCACATATACTGTAGGCCTATTGGTGGAAGACGAATGCCGCGTGTTCGCATTGACTTTTATCAAACGTACGAAAGAATGTCCCCCGAACGTAGGTTCGAACTCATGACCCATGGATTGACACCCCGCGACGCTACAGACTGAGCTACAGGGGCTCAATCCTGTAGAGACAATCGGGAAGGATATTGATGTAAGAATAATGTCACATAGATGCGTACGGGACATTTGCATACATATCGTGTTAGACTATAAATGTTGAAATTGTTGTGTCATTATTGCTTCATGTGTGAAGTAAATATTAAATAGTGTGTTTGTCATACTCGCTTGATGAACTCTTACAAACGTTTTCTGACGCAATTGCAGCAGACGTCTTTTGTTCTCATTATGACAAAAGCAGAAATTCCTTATAATGGGCAATTTTTCATTTTCCAAAAATGTTTTCAACTTTATTCAATAAGGGATTCTTTCGTTTATAGAATATTGCCATATATTATGTCTAAATGTCGTCAAAACATCATGCAGCATATTTGAAGTATGAGGCAAATGGTTTATTGTTACACAACGCAGCGCGAAGTATTAGAGACGTACGAAAAGGGCAAGAGAGAAGAAGAGAAAACAGTTCATTTACTGACCGAGTGCAAATACTATTAAACGAATCATATAGATGACAAGACTCCTCGAAATCTTGTTTCACTCTCTCTCTCTCTCTCTCTATATATATATATACAGTAAAACCTGTGTATAAAGACCATCCATTGGAAAAAACAGTCTTGTCTTTGATCACATGTGGTCTTTTATAACAGGGTCGTTTATGCAGAAAATGAATAATTTGGAAAGTAAAAGTGTGGTCGCAATATTCGCAATATACGGGGAATTGCTATATAAATATACAAAGATGGTCGTTAGCAGAGGTTCGCCTGTAAATGTGTGAGCAGTTCTACAAGAAAATCATCTTTTTACTAAAATGTTGGACAGAAATAGTTGAAAACCAATTAGCAAATTTATACATTCTGATCTGAAGGTAAACAGTATTTAAGAAGCTTCGTATATCGAGGGCTAACCCTGGTTTAGGGGCAATTTTGACCCCTTTGTAAACAATGCAAATGTATGTGGCATTGCTCAGAACGAGCAATGGCACCTAAATTTCCATTGTTTACCAAAAAAAAGGATTTAACGATTATAAAGACTTTATGGCGAGGTGATTAACTTTGGTAAAAAAATACTAATTTTAGTTAGAACCGTTTCACGCCAAGCCCTCGATATGCTTCTTTGACGTATACTCGGACGGTGCAGATCCGAATCGTGCTGCACGGCTGTTGATGTACACTGGGCACAGACCGCCTAGCTAATATACTGGTAAAACGTCCACCTCGCGTGTGATAGGTCGCGGGTTCGATCGATGGCCAGATCATACCAAATACTTGAAACAGGAGGCTCAGGATTGACGGGGGTTAGCATTACGACTGAATCGCTGGTACGGGATAAGCCGGGACAAGTAGTATTGGTTAGTTACATAGGAAATGTAGTTGTATAACTGAAAGGTTGCTGAAAGTGGCGTAAAACCCATACAAACATATAAACACTGGTCTCACATGCCGTGCGGTTGTTTTCCTGTAGCGTCAGTCATACGACACAGATTGAAAGGAAAATGATACATTTAATGATATTCCGTTGTTCTAAGCTGTTTGCTTCCTGAAGCGGTTTGAAATATGTTTAGGCCGACCTATTACTTTATGGGTTACATTGAACAAGTACAGAACTGTGCGTTGTCCTTGAAACACATTTTCGCGGGGTTCACACGTATTTCTACACGGCTGTTCAGACGAAACACCTATTATCATTTCCTTAGTGAAATCAATTCTATCACTAAGACTGTGAGTTGGGAACGTCGGTGGTTATATCATTCAAATGTGTTCATGTTTTGCTGCAATGATTAACGCTCGAGAATAATTGATTTGTCAACCCCGTGTTTTTACAATCAGATTCGACAGTAATCTGTAAAACCATTCCAATTTGTAACTGATTTCGAAGTTCTGTAGAAGACACTTTAATTCCATTTCTCATTCAAAATCAATTACTGTGCAACACTCTTTTTCAAAATTTTAACTTTTTAATGCACATGATTTGCTGGTTCGTGAAATAAAAATAATATTTCTATTATGCTTTTGGTTCCAATGTAGAATTCAACCTATTTAACGTATATCAATGGGTGGGCACACCCTAGCATCTTACTATCTAATATTATGTTTGAAAATACAAGTAATAGATATGTAATTTATAGTATGTGGCTTCAACGAAACATAGAAAAACACATTAAGTCATATACGGGGGTGGGCCAAAAGTAATATGATATAGATAAAGATATTCTTTACTTCGTAACGTAAAATGTACATAGTTTCTAGTTACGTACAAAAAGGTATATACATATTTTAACAAGGTTATACATGAGTTATACGTATTAATTCGATATAACACATACACATACGAGGATGAACAAAACATAGATATTTACATATGTAAACTATATACTTCATCCTTTCTTTTGTGTACAAAGCAATGTCAATTTCTTTTAATTATGGTTAATGTCTATGGGTAAATGTCAAACGTAAAATAGATGCCTCTTGTATTTAGCCAAAATGTTTTCTTGTTATCAATGTTTAAGAGTTCGACAAATTCATGAACACGTGGCTTGGTTGTGTAGTATTATATTAGTGTAAGCCGGACAGGTTGAAGCAAAATGATATTCGTTTTCTATATCATATTTTTCATAACAAGTACGCAGTCGCTGGTTATAATCAACATATTGATTCAATATGATTTCTGTTTTAATTCTTTTTATAATAGTTGATACTTTTTGATATAATTCAAAGTCACCACACATGTAAATGTATTTGTATATGTTCTACATCAAGGTAACATAATAATTTGAATATTGCCAAAGTTGTAGTTATACTTTCTTTTTATAGACACGATTTAAGGGCATTGTCAGTTCACACCGTAATTTAACATACACATACCATTTTAAACTGTGAATGTCTCAAATATTGACCGACAGAAAAATACAAACATGCGCATGCCATTATGTTGATGTTATTTGGTTCTAATAACCAAAGTTATTGTTATTGTTCGATTATAACCACATAATACGTGTTTTGCCAAGTATCTTATTTCGTGGTATTGCAAAACATTGTGGTAAATACAATACAATACAATTTGCGTATGTACATGCTTATTGGAGGAAATCGCTGTTCTCAGATGCAACAAGATTCCAAGTCGCTTGACGCGTTTCATGTGAACCGCGCTTTGAGATTTCTGGAAAAATTGGCGTAAAACTAGTGGGGATAAAGTTTAACCCGTGCGTACAGACGCCTTCTGACACCCTCTGTTCTAGACAACTTTTAAAAACACCATCAAATTAGTAAATGGGAAATGTTTAGTTTCATTAATGTTACGTCGGTGTGTACTGTACTGTACTGTATTGTACTGTATTGTACTGTATTATACTGTACTGTATTGTATTTTACTGTATTGTACTACACGAAGCGAGTTAGATTCCATTTTTACCACATATACACTACTGTGTACTACATTTTTTTTATGTGTATTACATGTACATACATGTATGTGTTTCCTCCGAAGGACAGTGATCAAATAGCACTATAAACACATTAAAGCAGGAACGTATTGACTAAAGAAACCACCGTGATGGTTTTACAGTCCGTGTTCGATGTCTGCATGTATTTGTAAGAGCTATAAAAACCGGTGTTTACACGCTGATTATATTGACAAGGGACGTAAAGGAAGGCGATAAAATGCCTAAAAGTAGACAGGTTCATGTCTAATTTAGGATATACCCCTATCATAATTAGCACTGTATATTGTCTCGGAATAAGACAGGGTTACAGTCTTTCGAGCCACTAGTAGTACATTGTTATGTTTAATTAGAAGTTGTTGAAACATAACTTTTCTTAATTGAACTTTTGGGGTTCAAATAGTTTATAATACGGAAACTGACTATATAGTTAGTCAAATATTCACAAACATTTGCAGTACAAGTGTTCAATGAAGATTATCGACCAGGATTCCCTTGTCTACAGCAGACAATAAAAAAGATGTATATCAACAGCTATCAAGTTACCATTGCTTGAAAACATTCCCATTTCAAGTTTCCTATAGCATTCCTAACTATAGATTTGTAAAAGTAGGTGTCATTAAACATTCATGAGCGTCGAGACCCGGGTTGTCTGAGTGTGGTCCTATAAGCCTTGTCTGATCTAATCAAATACTTGATCACGCCATACTTCCAAGGTAAACTTTCCCCAAGGGTCCCGAGTATTTATTTTATATGTGTACGTTTTTCTATATAGCCTTAAAACAATCCAACCCAATCACATACTGCGCTTACATTCCTATACACTCCGTTATTTCGATTCATCACACAGTTCACATTAAGTGGACGTGGAAATTCCTACACAATCCCTTAGTACGATCCATCCTAAGTTCATACTGTGTCTACATTCTAATACCAATACAATATCTTATTACGAACAATCCTAAGTGCATACTATGTACATTCATATACACTCATATACACTCCCTTATTACGATCCATCCTAAGTTCATACTGTGTCTACATTCCAATGCACTCCCTTATAACGATCCATCCTAAGTTCATAATGTGTCTACAGTACAATACAGTCCCTTATTACGAACCATCCTAAGTTCATATTGTGTACATTCATATACACTCCCTTAGTACGTATCATCCTTAATCATACTGTGTCTACATTCCAATACACGCCCTTAGTACGATCCATCCTTAATCATACTGTGTCTACATTCCAATACACTCCTTTAGTACGATCCATCCTTAGTCCATACTGTGTCTTCATTCCAATTCCAATACACTCCCTTATTACGAACAATCCTAAGTTCACACCGTGTACATTCATATACACTCCCTTTTTACGATAATCCTAAGTGCATACTAAGTCTACATTCCAATACACTCCTTTATAACGATCCATCATACGTTCATACTGTTTACATTCATATACACTCCTTTATTATGAACCACCTAAAGTGCATACTATGTCTACATTCCAATACAGTCCCTTATTACGAACCATCCTAAGTTCATACTGTGTACATTCATATACACTCCCTTATTACGAACCATCCTATGGTCATAATATGTGTACATTCCTATACAGTCCCTTATTATGATCCATTCTAAGTTCATTCTATGTACATTTATATACACTCCCTTATTACGATCTATTCTAAGTTAATTATGTGTACACTTATAGACCTTTCCTTAGTATGACACATTCTAAGTTCTGTCTGTGTGCACACATTATCTACACTGCCTTGTAACTTTCCATCCCACTTACATGCTGTGTCTACATTCCTTAACACTTTCTTGTATACATTCCAATGTCATGATATGTTTAGATTCTTCTACACTCCCTATTCGAAGTATATATTTAGTGTACATTCCTCAATTACAGAATATATTTACATTCCTCTACTACCCATTGAAGCGATCTATCCCAATTACATACTGTACTTACATTCCTCTACTATCTCTGGAATCGATCCATCCCAATTACATACTGTACTTACATTCCTCTGCTATCTCTGGAATCGATCCATCCCAATTACATACTGTACTTACATTCCTCTACTATCTCTGGAATTGATCCATCCCAATTACATAATGTACTTACATTCCTCTACTATCACGTGAATCGATCCATCCCAATTACATACTGTACTTACAACCGTTTCACGCCAAGCCCTCGATGTGTTAAGTAGTCGGTATAACCAGAGCTCACTCTATGTATACGGTCTCGGTAAGCTACATGCTAATGGCGCTACTTTTAAAACAATTCAGTCTCGTTTGTCCTATTGTGATAATTGTTTGACAAGGACTCTGAATACGTCATTCGAATCATCTGTAAGCACGGTACTTTCGCCAATGTGCTAAGTTGGTTTATACTGCCTCGATGGTGTAGTGGTGTAGAGCGTCCGCTTCGGGTGCGGCTGGTCGCATGTTCGATCCGCGGCCGGGTAGTAATGGCTGCCCTCCAAGGCGCTCAGAATTGATGGGTTTGCATTACGACTGACGAGACTGGTGTCAGGATAAATGGACCAATAGTATTGGTAACTTACCAATGAAACGCCTTGATATACCTGGACAAATGTTGAAAGAGGCGTAAGACACCAACACTAAGTCAATCTGAGCTTGGTTATAAGGAGAAACTACGTAATAGTCTACGTAATAGGCTACAAATAGAACTTTAATCGACTTTAATCGATTATAGATCAAAGTATGCCAAATACATCCGTGGGCCAGACTGAAAGTAGCCCCTAAAATCATGCGTTTGTCTAAAAATGATTGTATACCTTCACTTGACTGCATTGAATATGTGTCAACGAGTTTGAATTATTGGAACTGTTTCATTTGATCAGTTTTGGTATTAAGACCTTGTTTGATACTGAAAATAAAGAATGTGGAAACCTGATCTTTGCCAAATCCGGTTGTGTGCAAAATGACGGGAACTATCTTCACATATACATACTACTTGACCCCCAAATTTGTTTTTGAATATTTCAAAGCTGAAATAGGATATTCTTCTGATAAATATGGAATAAAGTGTGACAGTTGAGGGATGAAATGTGTTTATTTTCATTGCAATAAAGAAGAAATTTAAATGCTAAGCATTGACATAAAAGTAAAACAAGGTCCAAATGGATGTCTCTCTAAATATATGTATGCACCACATTCTGAATATAAAGGCGTGTTATAATTCAACCATCATGATCGAACTTTATTTCATGGTATCTACTAACAGTTTTGATGTTACTTAGAAGCAACATTATAAGTCCTAACTGATATCAAGCAATCTAAGGCAGAAAATACAACTAACTAGGATAGGAAAACAGTTGTGTCTTGAGAACATTGGGAGAGCCATATTACTCTGTCGGAGGCTTTCATTTGTAAATTATGTGGACACTTAATAAATTCATTACGATAGTCAACATTTAAGTGTTTAATATTTGCATATCAAAAGTATGATTAAATTTATTGAATTATTTAAGTTTGAAAATTAAAATATACTAAAATAAAATATTTCAGTATTTGTATCGAGAAATTGTGTAATAAAGAATACAAATAAATATGCAGACATGTTGTAGTTTACTTGTAGCTTTAATATGCAATCCATGTAGAAATTGTCGAAAAGTCCAAACTGAGCATCTTTGTCGTCACTCTCAGTCTCTGCTATGCCGATTGAGACACAACAAGGTAGCATGTCCAAGTAAGTAAAAGTTCGAACTTGGACATGCAAGTTGTCGTTTGTTACGTACAAGTTCGAGCGTACTTGTTTAGTATTATGATAAATCGAGTACAGGATGGTTATAATTCCAAAAGAGTTTCATCAAATAAAAACAACAAAGACAAAAACACATCGATTTTTGGAAACGAATGACTGTCTAATTAATTAATTAAGCCGTTTCCTTTATCCCCATTTATTATCCAAATGTCGTGCATTTTGACATTCTTTTATAATAACCATTTTCCACTAAAACACATAAGTTCTAAAACAATTGACTACATAAAATAAACTTGCGTCAAGGATCAACTAAGTGAAAACGTTAAATAAATTATAGTAAAATCATAAACCGGGACAGATTAATTTTGATCATAATCCAGAACGGTTACATAATGAGGCATGTTAGGTAAGTGGGTCATATTAAACATAAAATGTGACATTTTTTTTTTTCACATAAAACAAATTTGTCATACATGGATGTCAAGGATACGCGCGAATCTGCTATAACTCGTAAATGTGATATATTCGTTTATATTTATAAGAGATTTTTTTCACAGCGAGAGTACAAATTATGAATTATTGATACTTCTGAAATGTTACTAGTTCATTAATGTCATCAGACAATGAGTAAGAGTATGCTCAAAATGATTTGTGCTTGCGTTCGTATGTGGGGAGGGTGAGTTTGCGCTTAAATGAATGGTAGTTTTCATACGAGTGAGATGCCAAAGGTCAAGTTGGTGATGACCAGTATATCTACGAGTTTTATTTGAATGAACGAAGAATGATTTTTTTTATATAACTTTACTAGCCAGGTGCGTTGGTATTGTAGGCTGTTGCCATCCCCCTCATACGTTACAATAAATATGTTATAAGTGGTATATAGAAATGTATTAGTATATAGATATTTTTAAAGTTCATTGATGTAATAAAGATACAATTTCTAAGGTTTTCCATATGTAATTGTATTTAAACTCCATTTTAAACACAAGTATCAGTTATATCATTTATTCTTGATCCAAGGGTAAACACACCAGTTCTATCCTAGGAAACGTTTCTTGACAAAGTGCATACCACCGTGACCGCTTCGACAGTGGATAGAACCGGTGTCTCCCAGTTTAAAGTATCCGACACTAAAGATGCGTGTTGTTTATAATTATTTGTTATTTCCGCATGTGCTCATAAAGTCATACATGGAATATCAGTGGGAAAGGAGACCCCCAAACAAAATTAAAAAAAGATTTTTATTGAATTATTGAAGAATGAGTTATTATTAATAATTCTGAACTCTAATATTATAGAGAAACTGCATCTAACTTCAACCAGCCCGACATGTAATTTGTTACTTCCAAGTAATGGTCAGAATTGCAGCCCTAACTTTAATACTTAACATAGTTAGTTAATACGAGATTAGTTTACTTCGATTGTGAAGACAACTGATGTTAATCACGCAACAATCCGTTTAATACTTGTTCCAGTCTTGATGAGATTCCTACATCGGTTAGGCTCGAATCTAAACGTCTTGGTTGAAAGGTGGATGCATTAACCTCTAGTCCAATCTCACCCCCCTTAGACTACTCTTAATTAATTATCAAATACGGTATATGGTTTGTTACCTCATGTATATGTATTCAATATAATGTGAAGCATTCGTCGTCGTCAAAACTTTGTCAAGTATAAACTGGATCATATGGTTTACAAAAGCTAGTTCACTTTGAACACACAAGATGACATACCTTTCATCCAATTGTCTTGATAGTCCATCCGAACATTCGATTCCATCAACTCTAGTTAATACTTGAAACTTGGTTCAGATGATTGTTTAGTTAATTAACGATACTTGAACCAGTTAGATCGATTTAGAATAAACAAAACATAGCAACAGGTCAATAATGGCAAAACGCTATACTACTGCAAAGCATACTGCATATGAGTACATATCGAGGGCTTGGCGTGAGACGGTTGTAACTAAAAACCTATTTTGAAAATCCTGGTTTAGGGGCAATTTTGACCCCTTTGTAAACAATGCAAATTTAGGGCCATTGCTCAGAACGAGCAATGGCACCTAAATTTCCATTGTTTACCAGGAAAATTGATATAACACTTATAAAGACTTTATGGCGAGGTGATTTACCTTGGTAATTTTTTTTTAGTTACAACCGTTTCACGCCAAGCCCTCGATATATGTATACCAGTTAAAAGGGACCGAAGTGCGACTGGAAGGTACTATCGTGATATTATATTGAATCCTATTTAAAGGAAATGTCGCCAATACAAAGTTGACAAACACGTTCGAACACATTTCAGGTCAGGGGAAGAGACGGTGCATCACAAACTCGTTATTCCCCGAACCTAGCTTTCAAAAATTGAAAAACTTCCCTTCCGGTCGTACATGTCGATACATATCGATCGCGACAAGCTCTCGGTTTTAGTATTCATCAGTACTGCAATACTATACCAAATTTAGCACACCGTGATGCTTTCTGGAAGTGGATCCATAGACTATACTTATGTATTTGCAACCATTAGGAGTACGTCGAAGATTGGCAATGATTTTTTAAGATGACAAACCAAAAACACAACGCAAGTTGAACAGTCCGCGTATTCGTTAGGTCTAAATGGATTTTCCGAGTTTAGCCGCAGAACTTTGATGATTGCATGTTCATATTTCAGACTTCTAACTTAACAACAACCCAAGAAATAATCTGTAAGGTATACATGTTACGTATCAAATGTTTTTCGTTTTGTTCAGACAGCAGAAATAACAACGTTATGCCATTTAATGGAACCCATGACTTGTGATAACTACGTAAAGGGTCTTGTCATGAGATCCGATTGCGAAATATGTACACGCTGTCGCTTCGCTAAAGACAGACACATTGCATACATCTAACTATGTATAGAGGCCTTGTATGACGGTCGCTTACCCAGTCTGTAATTGGCTTAATGTAATGCAATGAGTTCTAAACGGATTTTTCGAGTTTAGCCGCAGAACTTTAATTGCATTTTCAAATTTCAGACTTTTAACTTAACAACAACCCAAGAAATTATATGTAAGGTATACATGTTATTTATCATATGTTTTTGTTTTGTTCAGACAGCAGCAATAAAAAGGATATGCCAATAATTGGAACCCATGACTTGCTAGAACTCCGTAAAGGATATTGTGATGAGATCCGATAACACAGTGTGTGCAATATGTTGGTTAAAGCTGTCTCTTCGCAGAAGACAGATTCTTCTCTGGATATAGTCCTTGTATAACGGTCGCTTACTCAGTCTGTAATTGGTATAATGTAATGTAGTTATCAGTTTCTTAGAAAACAGAGAGGGAGCGAAACTTGGAAACTACTTGGTCAGGAGAAATGAGACAGCACTCTGCCTAAGACGGCAGTCATTTCATGTTAAAAAACCTTACTCAATAATGCAATTGTTACATAGATTATCAAGGCTAGGTAACCCTTAAATATTGAGTAAGTCCCATTTCTTACTCAGATCACTTTAGATTTAGCAATCTGCATGATACATCATTTCAAACTTTAAGTTGCATTATATCAAGCAAATCATCTAACTAGGATATAAGTTGATTCGCTATTCAGAGTTTTTCTCTGGAATTTTCTTAATCCTTGACACAAGGTAGCACCACCAATTACATTTATTGCAGACTTCGTAAGAAAGTCAATTCTACGGGGAAAATGTAACGACGATTCGTTTGTTGTAATCGCTCTTTCTGTCCAAGACAATGAGACGAATTATACGAACTAATTTCACACGTGACTAGTCCGGTAACTTGGTCGACCAAGCTGAATTAACAACGCGTATACAACCAAATAAAAATGAATTTGCTGTTTAAACAAGTGCATCAATTGCAGTGCAATCCCATGTATTTGAAGCTAGCCAAATACTATTCTGCTTCGCAGTCATCATCCAAGATAAGATACCTATTTGTTGTCTTTGGTATATATATTGAATGGGAGATCCACTTGGACGAGCACTATAGACAGACATGGTACCCGTTCCTTTCCGTACGAGCTGCGTATATGTCATTTTGGGTCTTATTTACTATCCGAAACCATGCTTACAAATGTTCATTGGTGCATAACTAGTTCCAGACTTTTGTCAGAATTTACATATATGTCTATTTAACACATATGCGGTTAGTGAATACTGTGGTGAGACTGTATATATGCTGAGACTCGAATGAGTCTTCATTGAACGCAGATGCATTTATGTCCAATACTAACAACGTTATGCCTTTCACTATTGCACATATGAGTCGTTCCGCGCGAAAACCAACATTATGGACCCGGATCAATATAAGCATGCCGCGCAGGCTAACCCGGACAGACACTATTCGCATCCTGTGGATTTTCTCTTTCAGGAATCTTTACTCTTTACCCTTTGTCCCCTGAGACGGAATGTGTAGGTCCGGATTAGCCTGCATGGATTGCGCAGGCTGATCTGAGTCGACTCATTACACAGAGGCCATACTATTGGTTTTTCTCGTGGAACGGCTCATATTTCTAATATTAAACGTCAGCTTTATATGCATCGGTTTTTAATAGCCTCGTGCACGAACATGAACGAACGCATATTGCACACTTCCTTTGTGAGGCTTTGTTTTATACTTTTTGCCGAGCCCCGGTAGCTCAGTCGGTAGCGACGCGGGCTGTCAATCCAGGGGTTGTGAGTTCAAATCCCGGCTCGGCCAACTTTCTTTCCGACGATTGACAAAAGTCAATGCGACATGCGTCATTCGTCTTCCACCAATGGGCTAAGTCTATGTGGAAAAGCAACCAGTTGCTTGGGAAGATTGTTGTGTGGAGTACTGGTGTGAGAAAACCAGGAAATGCATGAGTAGGTGAACTGGCCGCCGTGATATACGAAATTGTTAAAAACGGCGTTAAACCCCAATCAATCAATCAATCAATTGTTTTATACTTTGATAAAGCCCCCAAACATAGTCGTAGAAACGTTAGATTATAGATATTCAATGATTTAATATCATCTTTCTCCTGTGTATGTGATTGTAAAGCACTGTTAGCGTTACGTGAGGACAGAATATCAATTAAAGCTTTCCAAAGCAGTCGATGATGGATAATAAGGGTACTATAGGGAATGTATTATACTCATAACTTTGCATCTCTTTGTTGACTCCTCTCTTTAATCCTTTCCCTCATATAGACGCTTTCTGACGCCTCTGCAGCAGACGGCTTTTTGAAAACATAGTCACAAAAGAAGAAATTGCTCAAAACGAGCAATATTTCCTTTTGCAACAATGTTTTCAACTTTTAGTCATAGATTATCCATTCAATTATAGAGATTTTTCTATTTTTTGACAAAATATGTTCAAATTCGTCTGCTGCAAAATTGTCGTATGAGGAAAAGGGTTAAGTTACTTTGGTATCTTGACTCATTTTTGTTTCAAGTTTCCAGCCTTATCGTTAAGTCAATTCCCATAGTTGTTGTTGACACTTAACACGAGAGGATTACATAAACAAATTATGCAGCATGATGGTCTTAAGCACTTAAGCGTTTTTCTGATACAGGCAATAGTTTGATCCCTTTACATGAGACGACCTTCGGAAATACAATAAATGACAAACTGAGGAGTTCATTAACTCTTTCAGCGCCAAAGGCAATATTGATGTTTTTGCAAATAATACTGATTCAGGCGAGTCAGCTCGTAACGAGCTGTCTCACCTGAACTCAGCATTGTTTGCCTTTTAGTTATCAAAATAGTCCAAACTTTTATTACATGAGAAATGGAGACGCCCGATTTTGAACATGGAAGAGTCAACTTTAAACAATTCGGCGCTGAAAGAGTTAAATTAATGACACTAAACATAAACATGGCGACACAGATTACACATAATGGTACAATCACTGTAATTCTGAGAAGTTATGCTGTTTGTAATTGTTTGGACTGTGTCAATTAAAACCAAGAGCGCCGCAGATCAAACACCAACGGTCGTCTGGTTTTTCTAAGTGGGAAAAGGAGCATTACTTAATACTTCTTAAAGCCAGAGTTATGTGACTTGGTAAAGACATGCGTATTGTTCCTAGAAACATGTGTACCAAGTTACATTTGAAAATGTTGAACGGTGTTTGAGCTATGAGGTAAGATTAAAGTGTGTGAAGACGCAGAAGACGCCAATAGTAACGCAATTCAACGACTTTCCTTCTTTAAAGATTTTTTTACAGTCTGCATAGCTCCCCGTGTTTTCGTGTTATTGTATGTGGTTACCGTAAAGACGCCCTAGTCATTTTATCACTGTCTCCATGATCTCCTTGCTCTTTTGTACGATATTGTTTTTAACTATTCATTTTGAATCGTTTATTTATCTTTTATTTATAAGGTTTCGTTGACACGGTCACCTTTTTCAATTAACGAAGTTCTTTGGAAATTCTTGTCATCATTGAAAAGATGGTCATGTCATTGAACGTTTATATTTACAACAACAAAAAATGACCTTACATTCTTTTTAAGCTAAGTATATATATTTGGATTTTAGAAATGACCTGCTGATTAAAATACATGTAGAGCTATACATACAGAATCAACATGGGTTAGTGGAATCTTATAATGTTTCTTTCCCTCTCTTTTCTCTAAATTTGTTACAATTGACATTTAGTCATACTGACAGACTGTTAGTACTCTAAAGAACCGCACAAAATCCATTAAAAAATAGCAGCCATTTTGAACGTAATGTCTTTCGGAACCGACCCTATCTGTTCAAAGGAATCTTGATGTACAGATTCAATAATTGGATATCATGTATCATTTGTTGTAGTAAGTATTTCAGGTTCATTCTACCACGCAATAAAACAGAATCAATCAATGTGTATGTGTGAACACGCAAATAGATTGTGGCGTACATCTCCTGTTTATGGACTTTATATTGAAGAAACCAAACAATGGCTTTGTTCAAAACGGTTTCAACTACAGTTTATTTCTGATACAGTTACACGTGTTTCTGGTTAACTCATTGCAATAGGGGATATGACTGTATGGATACACCACCGTATTTTCATCTGAGCTTTACGGCAGAACACTACGAAAATGGTGTAAACGGTTGCGTCAGAAGGTAATGCAAAGGCTTAATTATTAATGCTCCGTGTTTAATCGTCTGCTGGATTTGGAAATCAACACTTCTGTGACAGATGAGTAGGGTGATATAGTTTACCAATTTGGGATATCAATGTTTTGAGTTGACCCAACCAAGTCTGTGTTTCTTCTGACCCATTTTACCTGTACTAAAATTATCATTCTGCAGTTCGACCGGCATTTATATAGGCCATTGTTGAATCCATTTACCAAGAAAAAAACATTATTTTTTTATAAATAGACTAGATGAAAACGGCTTCTCGTTCTTTATAATATAGGATTGATTGGCATGATGGGGCGATAATATTTCTTTTCTTTTTTGGTGCATGTTGTTACACTGAAATATTTGACCATCGTATCTTATTGTTCTATTGACGATGAGTTTCGTGTGTACGATGGCATTGTTTTGGTGATTTTAACTGCTTCTGTCTAAGACAGTTTGTTGCTAAAGTAAATTAAACAAGATAAACAGGGTGTACATTTTCTAGTGATCATGGTATGCTCATAACAATATGATTATACTTGTATAAATCATCATCTTGTATGGGAGTGCTGACATATTATCTCATTATTACATACTTGTCTTAATAACGAAATAACAAAGACTATCGCAATGAGCCCACAATATAATCTATTAACGGGAAATAACGTAATGGATACAGCCTATGTGTTGTACATAGTATCGGGCATTTTCAATTTATTTTTTAAAATGGCGCAAGTAAACCTTTATTTTTTTCGTTTGATAGAGTTACTTTATTTTTTCACATGGGAACTAAACAGAAATAAACACGTTCGTTTAAATTAGGTAAATATTTAATTTCGAACATGGAATATATATTACAGTATTCAGTAATATCAGGGCGTGCACCTGATTGTTTCTTGACTTCTCAAACCAGTTCCCGATGTAAAAACTCTTGGTATGGAACATACTGTCTTTCCACGTTAACTACTTAAGTAGCATTTTGTTGGAAGTACGCTGGTCGCCATGATGTATGACGATCATCCGTAAGGTTAATGAGCATGTCCGAATGCTGCAGCCCTCATTTAACTTAAACGACCTCTTAATTGAGCTCAAGTAGATGGGGTGGTATTGGTTTCATACTTTATATATTTTAATTTCGATGTAAATATAAGGTGTTAGACCAATATCGTCTTTGCTGTCCGCTGCGATGTGACCTTATCTGATGAAAGCGGCGTAAAACCTAAAACATAAAACAAAGAAAACAAATACAGCCCTCTTTTCTCACCGACTGAGCTATCGCGGTCCGTATAAACTTTTTAGAATGGAGCTCTTTTTTTGTTAAATCAGAAGAGCATGATAACCGCCATGATTGCGTAGTCAATGTACCACAGTTCGGTTCATTGACCTACTTTATAGTCACGTGACATCACGATATCATTGTGTGCTTCATTAGATAATTGAACGGCGCTCAAATTACCACAGACGAGCGTACTTATAAGTAGACACGATAGATCGACGATGTTCATTACTCGTTATTCCTATAACCATGAACTCTTCGGCGAACTAAAACAGGATTATATTTGCGCCAGACTTGTGCTGTGTTTATTACAAGAGCTCAGTTAAAGTTTTTCCAACATACGGACGCCTGTTTACACCTCTGCAGCAACCGGAAACATTGTGACAAAAGAAAATGTTTTCAAATGAATAAGCTGTTGATTTGTTGTATGTGTGAAAGGGTTTATGGTATAAGGTGTATACATATAATTTTATTCTGTTCAAAAGAAACTCGTACTGAAAGATTGAATTGCAGAACAAAATGTTACAACAGTGTATGTCAACAAATTACAATGTTTTGCAGTTAAACAATAAAGCATCCAATTCATTATATATAAAACCATATTCACATTCCGGTTAGACAGTTTAAACTGCGGCTTGGCCCCTTTTCATCATAGTGTGTATTCGTTAACTTTATAATCCTTGTTGCCAATGAAACATGGGTATGTCCTAAGCAATTAAGTTATAACTGGTTTAGTAGTCCAATGTTAATATAGGAATTGTACAAATTGCAAGCGTCTAAGATTTTTTCTACCTGTCTCTTCTGAACTTTGGAGCATGATATTCTCGATCAAATAACAATCAAACCAGTATCTCGCATTGCTAAAGAGATTATGTAGCTATTAAGCTAACCCTTATGCTCATTTACGGAAAGCTTAACACTATAATCTATTCTACTGATTATGAACAAAAACAGCATTTTAAAAAAAGAGATCCAGATCAGCCTGCAGTCTTATCTTTACCTTTTCGGTCTGTTATGTTCCCGCTTATTGAGTGATATATAGACCACACTGCTATATGTGTTTCCGATCACTTATTGGAGATCAATGAAGATTGCTCTCAATGTTTTAATTTTCCAAGGAAAATGTAAACAAACATACCGAACGTTGACTGGTCTACAGTCATTGTAATCTGACAGATATATTGAATTGACACGAATGTGTGTGTTTGTCTCATTCCAGTCGAGTCATCATCATCTATATGGACGCTATGGTGGAACTATGAAGGGATTTCAGGGCCGACAATGTGGGGAACCATGAATACAGACTGGTACATGTGCAGCCGGGGTAAAAACCAATCACCCATTGACGTAGAGCCGAAAGTTCTCCTCTTCGATCCGACGCTAAAGCATATAGAGATTGAGGGGGATCTGGTAGGTGTTTTATATACTACTCAGAAGCAACGTCATAGCAACGTCCAATCTTGTTAAAACTGGACCTAAACCCCGCTCGTTCGTATATACTATATAGATATGAGCCATCCCGCGAGAAAACCAACATTATGGCCTCTGCGTAATTTATCGACACAGATCAGCCTTCACAGTCCGCGCAGACTGATCTTGGTCGACACATTCCGTATCGGTGGTTAAAGAGGTATAGAGTAATGATTCCAGTAAAAGAAAATCCACAGGAGGCGAAAAGTGTCTGTCCGGGTATGCTTAAGCTGATCCGTGTCGATATTTTACGCAGAGTCAACAATGTTGGTTTTCTCGCGGGATGGCTCATATAATAAATACCCTCATACAGGGTCCGCTCAGATTGAAATTTGCGCCTGACAATCAAATCCTCGCTTAAAAATCGTTCGATATAAAACGGGTTAGATACCCGCTATAAATAAACGAGATAGAGAAGCGGTAATTGTCGAGTTATCCGATTGTATAAAACCGAGCATTGGTTGCATTTTTCGATTTCGTTGTTGCTTGGGAAGATTGTTGTGTGGAGTACTGGTGTGAGAAAACCAGGAAATGCATGAGTAGGTGAACTGGCCGCCGTGATATAACTGAGAAATTGTTAAAAACGGCGTTAAACCCCAATCAATCAATCAATCAATCAATCGATTTCGTTGAACAAAAATCGAGCACGTGCTCATGAGTATTTTAATGTATCGGGTCGATTCGAGACGACTATGTTGAGCGGTGTCGTCAGATTCAATATCGAAATATTTTGGACTTATTTTGATGAGATTTAGAAACATTCCTCAGAAAACGTCTATATGAGGGAACTGAAACTTTAGGTTGAGCTGATATAGCAAAGGGTGCAAATGCCCGTATGTTTTTCTAACTATCTGTAGAAATAAATCTTGATTGGGAATATGCCGTTGTACTGTAGAAAGATTATAAGCATGCAACACGATTGTTTGCTTTATTGTAATATATGTGGGTTTTTTTAGTAGTAAGGAAAGCCATAAAACTTAAATATATTTAGAACTATATCAGTGACTTTAACCCTTTTCCACTTACAACAATACTGAAGCAGAGGACTTTAAAACAAGCAGGGTGAACATTTGGAAAATCGCTATAAATAGAGTTGAAGGCATTGTGACATGATGAGCTACTTTTACTATTGCCACGTTTTTTAATTTTCAAAAACCGCCTTCTGCAGAGGTGCTAGAAAGTGTCTGGCTCTAAATCTATAAAAGTTTAATCTGTATTCAGAATTTGTGCTCAAGTATCCGATTGGTCAGAAGCAAATAATTTCTCGAAATTGACCAATCAGAAGTCTTATTTTTGAACACGGAGAACGTTTTAAGAGTTTTATAGTTCCGGGCACTGTATGTGGGTTAATATTACCTGGAATTATGTCTTGAATGCCTTTTACCAATTATCTTTGTAAATTTTAGGATTTTCCGGATTTAAAAAAAATAAATAGTTAACGTTCTTCCTATGTAACCGATTGGCCTTTAAAAGAGACACTCAGAGAGAAGACCAATCCCATTAACATCAGACAAAAATACTTCGCTGTACGTATATTGGATCTGACTACCCCATCATAAAGGGAAGTCTCGAATTGACCTTATACACTTAAATACTCATGAACAATTGCTCGGTTGTTATGTCCAATGTAATCGTACGATACAGCAAACGCACGTACTACATGTATACAATCAGAGCACTTCCAATAAAAGCTTCTATATATATTTTAATACTATGGATTATTCTACCTATTAATTACCGAACGATATTGTAAGCGACAATATGATTGGCTGTCGCAAAGGTCAATCTGAGACGACCTGTATGGGGCAGTCATCAGATCTTTATACCAACTAGCGAAGTTTAGGTCTAGTTTTAATGATATTGAGGGAAGACTTACGCTAGTTTGTTCATACACGCGTAGAACCAATAGTTAACCAGAAACCGGGTCGGAGTAACTTCATTTCAGTTCAGGTTCCTTCTTGAAAATGCAAAGGTCATTGAGAAATCAATTATTCAGGGAGAACTGTTAAGCGCACTTAAGTCAGTGACTGGAAAGTTAAAGAGCCAAGCCTTTCTAATAAATATATCCCAGCCCAAATATAAAATTGCGACTAAACTATCTTAAATAGAACGCGATGCCATTCCCCCGTGTCGCTTAAAGAAAACGCAATGTCTCCGACATAATTAATGACACGTCTTGTTTGTTTAGCTTACTAACGTGTTATACGAACCATTTAAATTGGACCGTGTCTTGCTACTTTGGGGTCTTATTGACTCAGAAGTTTGGCATCATTTAACTCTTTCAGCGCCAAAGGAAATATTGAAATTTTTGCAAACAATACAGATTCAGGTGAGTCAGCTGTCTCACCTGAAATCTGCATTGTTTGGCTGTGAATTATAAAAAATATTCCAAAGATCCTATAACATGAAAATAGAGTGGTCCGAGTTTGAACATGGAAGAGTCTACTTTAATCAATTCGGCGCTGAAAGAGTTAAAGGTACGTTTTCAATGAACAGGGCTAATATTCTAATGTTTTATTTGTAATAAGAAGTTCCGTATAGGTATATTATTTATTATTGGGAATACAGAGACTTTTTTGTAATAAGAAGTTCCGTATAGGTATATTATTTATTATTAGGAATACTGAGACTTTTTTGTAATAAGAAGTTCCGTATAGGTATATTATTTATTATTAGGAATACTGAGACTTTTTTGTAATAAGAAGTTCCGTATAGGTATATTATTTATTATTGGGAAAACAAAGACTATTTTGTAATAAGAAGTTCCGTATAGGTATATCATTTATTATTGGGAAAAGATTGACTATTTTTAGACTGTGCTTACGGGCGATCTCACCTTAGTTTTCACAGCACGCCGATGTTATGAGACCAAAAGTCGACATCGCCGCTCAATTGTATTTACGAGACATACAAAGTGCAAGCAACGAACAAATACTAGACGAGACACATGTAGATTTCCCCCTAACAACAAGCCCGTACATGTATAACATGCCATCTTAGAGCCAATCTTAAAACTTAAAAGCTAATATAAAGGGAATATACGTCGCGATAACTTAACGTCGAAAAGAAACTATAAATTACTTCGAATTATTGACATGTTCGAATTATCGCTGAATGTATGCTAAAGTAATATATTTAATGTTATTTAAGTGTTTAGTAAGCAAGTCAGTGATAAAAGCATATCAAGAAAACACCACAGCAGCACTTCTAATTGATCCTATGAGCATGAAGAATACTTATACAATAAGAACTTCAGTTAGGCTATGTTCTAAAGATCAATTACAGAGAATGGTTCCGAGTAAAATGATATTTTCTTATGTTCACATGTTATCTCCAGTTAAGTGTGTATGTATGACCTTTTGTGTCCATAAAATGTAATTCATTAAGTAAAAAAGAGGTAAAAAGTCGATCGATTTTTTTTACTAAATTAGGAACTCTGTCATAAGTCGAATTTAGGATCATACGCTCTTGTAACTAATAAACCGTCTCGATGGTGTTGTGGTCGAGCGTTCGCCTGGGGTGTGGTGCGGAAGGTCGCGGGTTCGATCCCCGCATGGGTCATACCAATAACTTTGAAATGGTAGCAATGCCCTTCTTGGTGCTCAGGGTTGCGGGGTAAGCATTACGACTGACCGCCTGGTGTTAGGATAAACGGACCTGTAGTACTGGTTACTTTACCTGGATACGCCGTGATATAACTAAATACTTGATGAAAACGACGTAAAACACCAAACAATCAATACGTGTACTAAAATGTTTACCGAAAACATGACTATTCCAGTTGTACCACCTCGTAAAAAGTCTGTCCCACTTATCTTACTTGTTCGATTCTGCAGGGTATTTCAACCCTTTCCCACATATAGACGCATTGTGACGCATCTACAGCAGGCGACACTTGAAACCGCTAATATGGCAAAGCAAGAAATTGCCTATAATGATCAATTCCTATTTTGCCACACTGTTCAATAACTTAAATACAGATTCAGGTGAGTCAGCTCGTAACGAGCTGTCTCACCTGAAATCTGCATTGTTTGGCTGTGAGTTATAAAAATATTCCAAAAATCCTATAACATGAAAATAGAGCCGTCCGAGACCGAACATGGAAGAGTCTACTTTAAACTAATTCGGCGCTGAAAGAGTTAACCCTTTCCATCATATAGACGCTTTCTGACGCCTCTGGAGCAGACAGCTTTTTGAAAACATAGTGACAAAAGAATAAATTGCTCAAAACAAGCAATTTCTCCTTTTGACACAATGTTTTCCACTTTTAGTTATAGGTTATCCATTCATTTATAGAGATATTCTGTTTTTTCACAAAATATGTTCAACGTCGTCTGCTGCAGAATTGTCGTATGAGGGAAAGAGTTAAAGAGATGTTCCATTTGTAAACCTACATGTACATGAGTACTGACTGGCTGTAAATGTACGATTTTCGGACTTTTAACAATTCACAGATGACAAGAAGCGGCCATTTAAAAAAGAAACTCCATCTAGCGTTGTGAAGTGAATACAGCGGTTTAGGCTTAACACATAGCTGACTGGTTAATGACTGACATTTTATCGTAAAACATAATTAAGGGGAATCCCTTTTAGACGTCATCCATTTGTGGTTTTGATAACTACACACCGAGTCTAATTATAAAGCAATGTTCCACTTGTCTTGTACTCTGTATCGGAATAAGAGCTTTGCATTTCAAAACAGGTCCATAATAATGATAAATACAATATTAATCGACAGATAGGAAACGGCCAAATGTAACTGTGCTCGTCAGCAATGCGGCGCAGGGGAAAACTATCAAATGAAGTAAACTTAACGAACTGTGGAATAAGATATTAATAATCTATTAAAAAAATACGTTGCATGTTTATGTCTAGACTGTGATAATAGACCAGTTATTTTGGTTGGATCATTTTTCTTTGACTTGGATTAAAAAAAAAGATGTTATCCAGTTTTAGACATTCGCGCGTTATTTGTTACCAAGGACATTTAAAACGAATTTCAAATCGCCGTTAGGCTTACGTTTGACAGGCAATGAATTCTGAGACGTTAATTTCACTCTGTTACTACAGAAAGAACTCAACATTGTAATGTTCATTACTTGAATTTGTATCCATCCACCAAACGCTATTTGTGCAAGTCACACTTAACCATGTTTCAGTAACTGTAAATGGTCACACTGTTTGGTTGACTGTTTTTGAAGTGGTGTCAGTTTGGTCATGGAGTTGTATACCATGTTCAACAGTATTTGAGCCATCCCGCGAGAAAACAAACATTATGGCTTCTGCGTAATGTATCGACCCAGATCAGCCTGCGCAGTCCTCGCAGACTGATCCGAGCCGACACATTCCGTCTCAGGGAAATAGAGGTATAGAGTAATGATTCCTGAAATAGAAAATCCACAGGAGGCGAAAAGTGTCCATCCGGATAAGCCTGCGCGGCATTCTTAGGCTGATCTGAATCGATGCTTTACGCAGAGTCCACAATGTTTGTTTTCTCGCGGGACGGCTCATTTCCGTTTTATCGATCACTGGATTTTATTGGATGACGGCGAGGGGAACAATATGTGTGACGCTTCTCTTACTTGAAAGTTAATTTCGAACATTATGAATTTTCTGACGACAAAATGATTTGTAAATTTGAAAATAATTACACTACCATATCGGTTCTAACAAACGTTGAGGTTAATTTGGGTTTTATATAAAACTGGTCAAAGACTGCCTGTCTATACAAATGTAAACTTGAGCCGAATTACGTGAAAACCAAGATTGTGGTCCCTGAGTAAAGTATCGACCCGGATCAGCCTAAGCATGCTGCGAACGATAACTCGGACAGACACTTTTCGCCTACAGTGGATTTTCTGTTTCAGGAATCATTACTCTATACCTCTATCCCCCTGAGCCTCCATACGTGTTGGTTTGCTCGTGTAACGGCTCATTTGATTGATATGCCTATAACATAATAACTTTATTAATCCGAAACAAATCCTTACTTTTCTACTGCTAAGTGTGTTAAGATATTACATGAAACGTCTGTATTAACAAGATTAAAGATGTTATAAAAAATAGTTCTCGAAAATAGGGTCTACTTTAATTCAATTTTCTTCGCATATTTGTTATTGAAATATATGTAACTAGAATCGGTCGTAAAACTTTACTTTAACACCGATACATAATAGTTCATTTAATGTTATACATGTATTATACCAAATCAAAAGGTTGATTAGAGATTAATGTCATTTTTAACAGTGTTTCAGTTAAATTATCGATGTATTTCACAACCTTCTTGTATCAGTACATCCTACACCTTTTTTTAATGGTAAGTGATTTAAAATTCGTTGCGAATATGTCGGCCCATCCGGCCTATTATATAACATGTAAAATGTATATATATATATATATATATAGGATCTGACATGAGTTGTCATTTCATATGAAGTTTTATTAAACGAGTTCAAGGAATTTGTTATTAAGCGAGCCTTTGGCGAGCTCACATGACGAAATACAAAAAAAAAATCGGGTTTTCGTAGTCAGAAAACAGTCCCAACATGTAATACGTAATAAACCTTTAACTAATCACACAACAAGTATGACCGATAATAGTCCCTGTACCTCGTCCATCTATCATGACGGTTGTGTTTACCGGATACACGTTCTCAGCCATTTCGTAATCATTCGCGGATGAATACATAAATAGTGATTCGGTCGAGTTATATAACACACATTACATATAAAGAAATACATAATGGGTATATTAGATCGGATACAAGCATTGTCATGTGATAACTATGTGTATGTCATATCATATTTTTGTTGTGTTAATACTAGTTGTAAACGGTCAATGATGTATCAGAAATAGAGAAATGTTCAAGGGAGAGTGTGAACCTTCAAACACCACAGAGCAGTCATTAATCATTCGAAATAGAAGCAAGTATCGATAAACCCCAATTGAGTTTGTTTTCAAAAGATGAGGTATAATTAACTTTGTCTACTCTAGATAGAAACGTTTTTAGTATGTGGTAATATACATCTATAACGCAGTATAACTTACTTTTAACTTGATAACAAAATTATCTTCTTCTTTATTGAATGTGATGATTGGATAAGAGGTGACAGTAAATATATGTACATGTGGGTATTACATTATCACAAATGATGTATATCAAGAATTATGACAATGTACTTCATTATCACAAATGATGTATATCAAAAATTACGACAATGCTTTAATTGTCGACCACTTTGCTTAATTCTTTTATAATGTATTAGTACACTCACGATATTAACGGAAAATGAACCGAAGATCGCCATATGCGTGGTACAAGCGTGGTGGAAACGCCAGACATCATGATGTGGTCGCCATGGTCGCCAATGATCGCGGGCCGAGTCACGGCTCGGCGATCTGACCTGGAACGCGGTGAGAACGCGATGGGGTCGCGTAGGTCGTGAGACAAGGGTTGTAACATCTCCATGAACCTAGAACAACACGCGTGGCAAAGACGCTGCAAAAATGGTAACATTTGCGACGACTTCACTGCGTCCTCACCCGGCCCTCGCGTGTCTGCCACGACCCCACCATGCGTTAGGAGTCCTTATGGATTGCACCATGTATGGCGTTATTATGGGGTTCCCACTGCGTTTATAGAGTTCTTAATATTGCCATGGCGTAGTTACCAAGCTTTTACCACGCTCCTATGGCGACCATGCTTTTCATGTGCGACCTGCTATAAATACTGGTGTTTCAAAGTTCATACACCTGTGTCTGTCAGGGCGATGTAATGATGATTTCACCACTGTTTTACGATTGCACCACGTCCCCATGGGGCTCCCAGTGCGTCTATGGCGTTCTTATGGGGTTCCAACTGCGTTTATGGTGTTCTTGATACGACCATAGCGTAGTTACTAAGCTTTCACTACGCACCTATGGCGACAATGCTTTTCATGTGCGACATGCTAAAAAAAACCTGGCGTTTCAAAGTTCATACAGCAGTGTGTCTGTTGTCTACATGTTGTCGCGTGTAAACTACAACAATGGCATATTGTGTAGCAGCAGCAGGCAGACAATGATGCTGCAGCTGTAAACATCATCAGACTGCGGAGAAGGAGGAGGGCAAGGCAAATAAGATATTGGGTTAGACCATGGCTACGTAAAGTCCGAATATCTCAGTTGGTCACTTCAATCGGCTCATGTCTGAGTTAAAGCACGAATATCCTGAAACTTTCCACAATTTCTTCAGAATTCCACCACATACGTTTGATGAGCTGCTCACCAGACTTGCTGCAAGAATCATCAGGCATGATACCATTCACAGAAAGGCTATAAATCCAGGGATGAAGCTTGTATCCACTCTGCGCCATCTTGCATCTAGTGAGACGTATACCAGTATGAAGTTTGACTTAAAAATCCTTGCCAGTATCGTGTCTCCCGTAGTGAAGGAAGCCAGGCTCTAGTAGAGGAGTACGAAAATGAATTTATCAAGTGACCTACCACTCCTGCAGAATGGGCTGCAGTTGCTGAACAGTTCGAACGTCGATGGAATGTCCCTCATAGATGTTGTGCCCTTGATGGCAAATATGTTGCCATACGAAAGCCAGCCTATATCATAACTACCAAGGATTATTTTTAATTGTTTTGATGGGCCTGGTAGATGCTGACAATAACTTCCCGTGGATATACGTTGGAGGGGATGGCAACATGTCAGATGCCATGATCTTCAATGAATATAAGCTGAAGGAATGCCTAGTTGACGAATACCTAGTTGAATGCCTAGTTGTTTTTCCAAAACATTCACGCCTACCGAATGATGAAAGAAGCATGCCTTACTTAAGCCCTACTCGCAACGTAACCTCGCAATGGAGCAGAGGATATGTAACTACATATCCAGAGGGAGTAAGATATTGGAGAATGGATTCGGGATATTGGTTCTCCTAGGCACCATGCAACAGGCAAGGCTCAGTGTGGATGCATGTGTCTGCCTTCACAACTTGATGCGCATGCGGTTACCTACCCGGATGAATGCAGCTTTGGATCACGAAGATGGCTACAACGATGTTGTCCCTGGATCACGGAGGCAGCATACCAATATGTATGATGTCAACCAAGCAAAAGGAAGTTCAAAACATCTTTGCCCAGTACCGTAGCTTGCTAAGCCCACAATCCGCCTTTCTGCCCCTTGTCTTTGTACGAAGCCAGCATTTTGTTATATAAGAGGGGGTACTTCTTCAACCATTTAACCATGGCTTCTTTGTATCCAATACCAAGGTCACTCAAGACTTGCTCTGTATCAAATGGGTGTATCACGCTCTGTATCAAATGGGAGTATCACGCTGACTAGTCACTGACTGGGTGTCAGACTTTGCAGCTTTATTCCTGGAGACCATCTCTGGTGATGAAACTGGAGCTGGCGGGGAAAATGCTGTCCGATATGCCGATCTTTCTGTGCCACTGTCACAGCCTCGGCATCTTGTACCTTGTTTCTTCGGCAGCTCTTGCTCAACAAACACACAACTATATATCGCGATATACGTAAAAGACGCGTTGTAAGAACCCAATGAGCGTGACAAGAGCACCGCGGGATCCCTGGAGATCGCCGTTGCCAATTCCATAGATCTTAACAGAATAACTATAAGCGCGGAAGGGTCGTGTGGCGAGCTCGCAGTGACAACGAGGTATGATCGCACAGGTCATGGTAAGAGCGCGGAATTTTTTCAAATTTGAAATTTCTTGGATCTTTTTTCTCGCATTGTGTGTTCACGTTTGCCGGCGACCTTGTACATTTGCTGGTCGCCGTACGGTCGCGGATGGGGCTTAAACCACTCCATTATTGTATTAAGATCTCCATAGGTGCACTGTGAACCCCTCGGGGACGTGGTGCAATCACGAAACAGTGGTAAAATCATCGCTACATCGCCCTGACAACCCCATAAGGACTCCGGACGCGTGGTTGGGTCGTGGCAGACACGTGAGGGTCGTGGTACGGACGCCATGAAATCGCCATTGTAAATGTTACCATTTTTGAAACGTCTTTGCCACGCGTGTACTGCGCATGTTCTGCGTTCATTGAGATGTTACAAAGCTTGTCTCATGACCTTCGCGATCCAACCGCGTTCTCACCGCGCTCCAGGTCAGATCGCCGAACCTAGGAGTTTGTTTTGAGCATGCTGAAAACAAACGCCGTGACTCGGCGATCATTGGCGACCATGGTGACCACAGCACGATGTTTGGCGTTTCCACCACGCTTGTACCACGCTAATGGCGACATTCGGCCCATTTTCCGTCGCGGTTGCAGCGCTGTAAGGACGCGAGCCCAGTCTGACGGGGGTATTATATGTTTAATAACAATATAACATTATTTAATTTAATGAAGTATATTTATTATGCAAATACACACAGGACCTCAAAGTGATCAGTCACAATCAAATTTTAATGCATAGTATATGTATTTGTTCTTCGTTGCGATACACGTAGTAGACGCTTGGTAAGAACCCCATGAGCGTGGTTAGATCACCGATGCCCAGCTTATATATAACTCTCAATAGAAACGCCATAAGCGCGGAGAGGACATGTCGGGCACACCGTGAGAACGCGGTATGATCGCACAGGCCGCGGTAAGAGCGCGGCTGTTTTCAAGTTTGTAATTTATTGGGACTTTTTCACGTTTGCCAGCGACCTTGTACATTTTTTGGTCGCCGTACTTTCGCGGATGGTCGCCGTCCGGTCTGACGGGCTATTACACGTTCACACTGTCCGTACATGTTGCATATATCCATGTAAAGTTACCTATATACTTAAATGTACATACAAATAATTGCATAAAGGATACATGCATTAACACACTCATCACTTTACATACAAACACAATGAACTTTTTCCTATCTAATGTTCCAGTATTTAAGTTAAGTGGTTTGTAAATTAAAAAAGATAAACTAAATATAGAAATGGACAGAGTTTTTAAGAGAAGTCACATTTATTTCATTGAATAACTTAGAGAATGAATATTTATTTGCAGGCACTGTTCAATCGTAATTATATCGATCTCTTTTACAGATAAGTGGAACCCTTATCAACAACGGCGTAGATCTCACATTCGACTACAATCAAACCAAAGAGCATCGCCCGGTCAACATATCGCTGGGACCCTTTTCCTATAAATACACAGTTAGTGAAATCAAGTTACATTTCGGTATATGGGACGGCGAGGGTTCGGAGCATTCGGTGAATGGTCACTTTTTTGACGGCGAGGTAAGTTGTGTTATGATAGATAATTTTCGCTTATGCTTGTAATTATAATATGGAATACTGTTTAGCCGAGCGCTAAGGTAAAACACCGCAGATATTATAGATATAGATAAATTCGCTTTTGTTTCAATTTTCAAACAATGAACATAAACACTGCGGTCACTCAGTCGTTAATGTCACTTGTATCATCAAACAATAAGAAGATGAGCAAGAGTACATTTAAAAACTCGTTACACAAAACGTGTTTGTTTAATGAAGAAAATAATGCTTTTGATAAAACAATACTCGATTGTCATTTACTTTCTGGTCGCAAATTCCTAACTGTTGAGCAAAGCTCAATAGTGTTCAATATGTTTACACGTAGATTCATAGTAGTGATTGTTTTCGTTGACAATAATCGTTAAATGATAAACAGATATTACTCGTCACGCATGTTCAAGTGGATCTTGATATAACATCAAAGGACAAAGGTTAATCTTTCAGCACATTGTTTAAAATGCAAGAACTTCCTATTTTCAATTCCTTCTGCACGGGTACATCATTGCGACCAATACCATGATGCTTGGGTTATCTAACCTGAAACAAATGCTAAGAAAATATATATAGGATCTGACATGAGTTGTCATTTCATATAAAGTTTTCTTACACGAGTTCAGGAAATTTGTTATTAAGCGAACCTTTGCCGAGATTCATAACAAATTTCTTGGACGAATTTAATAAGATAAGATAAGAAATTATTTATAAACGTGACACGTGTGAAACATATTGTGATTAAAAATATGATAACAAATACTACACCCGGCACTTTGGGCCTATCAGTGCTCGTTATTTGTATACATAGATACATTATTCCATATAATGTTCAAAAAGATATTAAATCATAGACACATCTATTTATATGTCTATGGGTGAGTGTTAAATTGTTTAAACTTGATCGTAAGTTTTCCGTGAGCAGTGTAGTGGCAGAGCGTCCGCCTCGGTTGCGGTAGATTGCTGGTTCGATTTCCGGTCGGGTTAAAGCATAGACTATACAAATGGTAGTAATGGCTGCCTTCTTTGGCGCTCAGGTTTGATGGGTTAGCATTACGATTACGACTGACTGGCTGGAGCCAGGATAAATGGACCATTGGTACTGATAACTTACACAGGAAGCGTCGTGATATAACTGAACAATTGTTGAAAGCGGTGTAACATACCAAACAATGTATTAATGTAAACACTTTGAACACGTCGTCGTAAACTTTCCATGAGCAGTTACTAGAATTAAAGGACCCCCACAAATTAAAGAGCCCCGCGGCATATGCTTACGCTATGAAATGTTTTCTAACGTAATTAGTCCCATGGCAGTATTAATTGAAAGCTTTCAATACAAGCCCACTTTAGCATAGAGAGGTCAGGAAGAGAAATTAGACATTATCTCCTGGAATATAAATGGACTGGCTAGAAAAATATCAGATCCTGATTTTATTGATATTGTATGTAAACATGATATAGTAATTCTATCGGAAACATGGTTATCGCCAAACACACACATTAATGTTGAGATACAGGGTTATTGCTCTAACCATCTACTTGGAAATAAGTCGAGAAACACCAAGAAGGGGCGATATTCAGGTGGAATTACTATTTACTATAGATCTAGTCTACAAGATAAAATATATATCACAGATAAAAATAAAACTGCCGGTATTGTTTGGTTTAAAGTATGCAAAAGTCTGTTCCAATTTGAAGATGATGTTTATGTATGTTGTACCTACATACCTCCCAGAGAATCAAAAGTAGCACAGCAGCATGAAGATGATATTTTTAATTTACTAGAATCAGGTATTGAAAAATACAAGATCCTAGGGAAAATTCTACTGACAGGAGATTTTAATAGCCGAACTGGAAATGAGAAAGATTTCATTGATTTTGACAGGTATTTGGACAATACTACATGTTTACACACCTACGAGAGTAAACAAAGATCACATGCTTGACCCATATGGGACACGCCTACTTGACCTCTGTAAAACTACAGGTTTATTATTAGAAAACGGTCGTCTGCACAACGATGAATCAATCGGTGAATACACATTTATTAGTCACAGAGGGACTAGTGTAGTAGATTATCTCCTATTGAACTACAATGATTTTAAATATATAAATATATTTGAAATAGAACCTATAAATGATCTGTCAGATCACAGTGCAATACACTTTTGTATAGTAGGAGCAAGTGCGACCGAACAATCACGTGACAATAGTAAATCCCACGAGCCATATTTAGCGTGGGACCATTCTCAAATTCACACATTCCGCGAATCCTTAATGGGTAACATTTCCTGCCTAAATCGACTCACTATTGAGTTGCAAATTAATACAATCGATGATGAAATCAGCTCATTCACGTTATTTATGCAAGATAATGCTTTTAAATTTATTTAAAAAAAACCTTTTCATAACAACAACAACAACAACAATAGAAAATCGTGGTTTAATAAAGAATGTTATACAGCAAGAAAAGAATTTAATATAGCTAGAAACAACTTCCCTCGAAGCAAAAATGACGAAAATAAAATCAATTTGATTACAAGAAAACGTGCATACACATCTATTAAACGAAAATGTAAAAGAAATAATATCCAATCTGAAAGTAAACGTATATCGCATCTGGCTAAATCAAATCCTAAATCGTTTTGGAAAAACGTAAAGGCTCAATATCAAAAACCAAAGACAGAAACTTTTAATGTATCTATAGATGATATGTATATGCACTTTAATGATTTATATGACTCAGTACCAAGTATTAATCACAATAATGTAAAAAGTATGACAAACGATAACTACATATATGATGACGATCTAGATATCGAATTTAATACATCAGAGATTAAACAAGCTGTATTTTCTCAAAATAACTCAAAAAGCCCAGGTACCGATAAACTTATAGCAGAAGTTTTCAAACACTCATTTGATATCATTTCTCCTTTTCTTACTATGTTTTATAAATAAAATATTTAAAAACGGCTTATTTCCGGATAGCTGGGGAGAAGGTATAATTATACCTATATTTAAAGGTGGAACCCAAGAAGCAAAAAACTATAGAGGAATAACCCTCAATAACATATTATCAAAAATTTATTCCAAGTTACTTGTCACCAGACTAACTAAATGGGCTGATAAGCACAATAAATTAATAAATAACCAATACGGATTTCAGAAAAATAAATCCACTACAGACTGTATTTTCATTTTATATGCAATTATTACAAAAACCTTATCACAGAAAAAGAAGCCTTCTTAGACTGGGAAAAAATGTTTGATAAAATAGACAGGATGCTTTTATGGCAAAAACTACTACAGGAAAATATAAGTACTCAATTTATAAATGCAATAAAATCAATGTATATCGCTGTAAAATCTTCTGTTCAATACAAACAACTTATATCCGAACCTATGATATCAAAGATTGGAGTAAAACAAGGTGATCCAAGCAGTAGTATGTTATGCCTATTTTACCTAAACGATATCTTAAATAGTATTAATGATAATATAGATGGTGTAATAAATATTGATGAATTAAATTTATTTCTCGTTTTATTTGCTGACGATGCAATTATTTTTGGAAATAATCCAGAATCACTACAATCAATACTAAACGACCTAGAACAGTACTGCATCAACTGGAACCTTAAATTAAATACCAACAAGACAAAGGTAATGATCTTTGACCAACCTCATATGACTTATTTTTATACGGCACTAAAATAGATATTGTACATTCATTTAAATACCTTGGAATATACTTTTTCAAAAATGGAAACTGGTGTCGTACACAAAAAACAATAGCACAACACGCTGGACATTCCCTTCATAATCTGTTTATAATTTACAATCAATTAGACCTACCCGTAAGTCAGAGAATGAACCTATTTGATTCCCTTGTGTTACCAGTACTAACCTATGCAGCCGAGGTTTGGGGCTACCACTCTAGTACTAATATTGAATTGATTTTTTCTAAATTTTGCCGTCGTATATTGTGTGTTAAACAGTCTACCAATCTAAATGCACTATACGGAGAATTAGGTCGTGTACCAATGTACGTTTATAGAAAATTTATTATGATTAGATATTGGTTAAAAACTATGAATGAAAATAGTATCCTTTTTAAAGTTTACAATATGTTAAAAATTGACGCTGACAACAATAATACATATGATAAAAAAAACTGGGCATATCATATTAAAACAAATCTAGAACAAATAGGACTATCAAACATATGGGAAAACCAATATATCATGCATATAAATTACAATTCTATTAAACAAAGGATAACAGATATTTACCAACAACACTGGTATACTGAAATTAACAACTCTACACGACTTGAAACATATTGTTTATTTAAACATTCGTTCGAACAGGAAAACTATCTTGAAATCATTAAAGAACACAAATATAGAACTGCCTTTATAAAATTTCGAACTTCGTCCCATAAATTAAACATTGAAAGTGGTCGTTATAACAATATTTTAAGAAATGAAAGATACTGTATAAATTGTAACTATAAATTAATTGAAAATGAATATCCTTTTTTACTCATTTGTTCGAAATATTCTGATTTAAGATCTAAATACATCAAAAAATACTATTATACGTGGCCAACCCAACAAAAATTCATAAATCTGATGACATCAAATTCAAGAATTGTGTTAAACAAATTAGCTAAGTATATATTTTATGCCAATAAGACTAGAACGTGAGTACACGCGGTCTTATATGTACTGCTTTATATAGGGATACATGTATGGGTTAAATGTATATGTTATGCTTCTTTTTTGTAAATACACCTTCACTTAATTATTGTTAATATGTAAACTGTCACATTCTATTAAGGTTTGTAGATATATGTATATCAATAACCTATAACTCTTTATTCTAACATATTTTCGAAAACATTGTGAGCAAAGACGATCATATAATTAACGCCGTCGTCGCCGTATTTCCAAATCGGACTATCCCGTCTTATATTTGCCATTACTTGTATATTCTGGGAAAGATCTTGAAGCATCAGGCGAGAAGTGAAGATGGAGACCAAACTGTTTATATATATAAATATACACGGGTTGATCTTGACCTGCACTTATCGCGTGTGACATACAACTCGTCTACGAGCGACGAGGGGTTAAAAAGAAACTATTTTGTGGGTTAAATATTTATTTTTGTAATTCTCTTCTGTTAATCTATATTCTCTTAGTTATGTCAATTTGTATATGCTATAAAACAAGTATGTTTTAATGCAATAAAATATATATACAATAGACACTAAAAACTTACCGTTAAACACGAAAACCAATTTCTTTTCGACAGATAATTTACAGGACAAAAGCTGTGATAGACCTGTAATACTGTGCACAAATGTGTAATAAAACAGTCAAACAAAGTTGCAAAGATAAATAGATTTCCGTTGTTTCAATTATTCTGGCATATATGTTCAATTCTAAAATTACAATATAATATACGTTGCCTTAAGACATAAACATAAATAAGAGCTAATCATGTCTAGACTATTCCGTAAAAAGTACAATCCTATCATAAAACGGAATATATTTTCTCGTGAATAAACCGTACTCCAGGAGAATTTACTTCATGATGTTTATAAAACGTAAAGATAGTGTGTGACCACGCATCCAGAAACTCATACTTGATGATTAATTGATTGATTGGATTTTAATGCCGATTTTGTAAAAAATAGTTCAGTCGTAACACTGGCGGTAAGTTCAATTTCCCATGTGTTTCCAGACTTTCTAACACCAGTTCTGCATACAACGGTATATCCAAGCAATATTCTGTCTCAAGTGCTCATAGACTGTAACCACATAAGTGAAAGACGAATGACGCTGTATTGACTCTTTAGTTAAACGTTGAGAAAACGGTTAAATTGCTGAAGACACGAACTTCCTCCTTTTAATAATAATTATAATAAGTATTTCACAGATGTTAAAATGTATCCTCATATGTTTAAAAAGTAGACCACACTTGAAACACTATATCAGCTAAATTATTTATTTAAATCATTGATGCATACAATATATGTATGGCGCGAGAGAAATACCAGTTGCGAGTCCCATTACTATTTAAAAGGTGGCAAGTATGAAATTATTGGATGCAAAAGACTAGATTTTCTTTATTTCTAAAATTATTGTTTATCAGAGTTTGTTCTTTTCTTAATTTGTTTCAAGCCAAATAAACATTTAATATCACATTTAATATCACATATATTTAATCATTTAAGTATGTAATATTAGTTATATATATGTAATATAAATTGTTTGAGCATTCTTTCGAAATGTTGACCTCGTGTCAAGATCGAGTCGTTGTAACCTCGAAGAAAGTGAATAAAAAATCAGGAAAAGCTTTCGTGCATGTTTTATTCCATTGCATTCGAAAGAAATAAAGCATTCTATAGTATCCTTCTTTCTCCTACATTCGGCCCTTGCACTCGTTTCGTGATGTATAAGAAATCCAGTTTTGTCTGCATTACTCGTCAATGTTATGGAAACGCTTTTCTAAGTTTACATTTAACTTCCGGTTACTTCCCTTCATATTTCGGCAATATGAAACTAGGTCACGAACTGAGGAGAAAGCGTTCCGATAAACAGGCATATACTTGAGACATATTTTCAAAATATTTCTTATTTTTGTTTATGTTACCAGTTGATGTTGAATACCAGTCACCCCGACACTCATTTATACCGACACCCAGTTAAGCCGACATTAGTTTGTCGACCCGACACCCTATATTAATTTCATGTGTGAAAATTCGGTCGATATGAAGAAACGAGTAATACTTATCTAAAGTAAAATAATATTTTGACCACTCGATTCTTCATATCGAAATGCGCATGCGCGAAAATAGATGTTAAAGGTCACGAAACTAGGACATAACAGGATACTATATTTAGCTTAGAAACAGTTCCTATTTTTGCTATACATGGATTAACATTATTAAATGAATTATACACAAATCAAGACTCTTTGAACATGAAAATAACATTCAGTAAGTTAAAATTGCTATTAAAAGGAGAATTCGACGTGATTTTTATCTCGATATTGACACATAACAGTCTGCAGCAAGTCTAACAGGGACTCTTTTGTCTTCGTAAATAAAAGACAACATAAATGCGAGTCAAAATAAAGAAACTGTAAATACTTAAAACATCTGATTATTTATTTCATTTAAGATGTGTCATAACTAAGTGTTTTTAAATAATCACAATTGTAATATGTTCAAGACATTTAAATTTGTTTGTTTCTAATATTAACTCGTCCTCCCATATCATTTCCGAAAAGCTATTAAAAATATAATTAATGAAATAGAGTTGAAAATATAGTGCGAAACTCTATCACGTCACAATATGAAGATAGATGAGCGTGAATTGTGCAACATGAATCGTATCATCATAAGATACGTGAAATTGGATTGTTTGTACAAACCTTTTATTTTTTCAGGATAGAAGTTCCTTGCAAAATTGAGTAATATGTATAACCCGTAAATAAAGACTATATACATTAAATAATTGTCGTTGTTTATTTCTATTTCAGATGCAAATAGTCGCCTATAATTCCGATGTTTATCATAATTTATCTCATGCAAAATCATCTCCTAGAGGTGTAGCAATAATAGCCACGTTCCTACAGGTAAGAAATCTACTTTAAACGTTTCGTTTGTATTATGTTTAGCGTCGCTTTCAACAATATTTTACATTATAACGGCGTTTCCCGAGTAAGTTACAAGTACAATCGCTACATTTAACATAAAAACAGCGATTCAGTCGTAATGCTTAACCCCTTTGTCCTGAGCGTCACGGAGGGAAAGTCATTACTATCATTTTTCAAAAGTCTTTGATATGACCCGGCCGGGGATCGAACCCGTGATACCTCCCGATGCCGATGTTGACGTTCTACCACTACACCACTGAGGCGGCATTCTGGTCCCTATACAGTGAATTGCAAAGTCAGTTAGCGTCTCTGTGAATCTGTCAATTGGAAACTATTTAAGATGTTTCGTTATTGTTACCTTCACATAAATTTGTGAGCCGAGCCCCGGTAGCTCAGTCGGTAGCGACGAGGGCTGTCAATCGAGGGGTTGTGAGTTCGAATCCCGGCTCGGCCAACTTTCTTTCCGAGGATTGACAAAAGTCAATGCGACATGCGTCATTCCTCTTCCACCAATGAGCTAGGTCTATGTGGAAAAGCAGCCAGTTGCTTGGGAAGATTGTTGTGTGGAGTACTGGTGTGAGAAAACCAGGAAATGCATGAGTAGGCGAACTGGCCGCCGTGATATAACTGAGAAATTGTTAAAAAACGGCGTTAAACCCCAATCAATCAATCACATAAATTTGTGACATAAGGATGTATTGCTAGAAATTAAAATGATGCAGTATGCTCTCTGGTTATCTGGTTATCTTATTGTATGTCCACATTGTGAGTGCTGTAACGAAGTATATCGTCTTTAAAAAACGTCAAAAGCACTTACGATGACAGGGGTGCAGTTGTAGAGCGTCAGCGTCGACCTGTCATACTTAAGGTCCTCGCTCACTCGGACATGGCGTTGCTTCATTGACAATAGCATGTGCATTATTTGAAATATTTAAAATAGAAATTCATTAAATTAAATTTATTTTTGAGGTTCAAGTATATTGATTATTATAAGAAACAACGGATTTTTCCTGAAACCTTTCTAACACCAATATTACGTGTATGTGAAAACAGTGAAAGACACACCCGTATGCCCGTATAAAATGTTTTGTTTCTGTTAGCTTCCTTCCCAAAAGAAATGAATAAAACATTTTGTGAAGACAAAGTGTATCCTTGTTGCATTCACAGTCAACAGAGGCACTTCAGTATCGACCGAACTGGTATAACGAATTTGAAGCACATATTTGAAATGCCTTCCATTTGTCACCCATCTCCATTGCGGAATCAAAGCAGGGACAAATACTTCGCTATACGTATATTGGAATAGCAATAAATGTCTACATACACCTTTTTTAAGGTTTGCAAATACACATGTCCTTTATACTAGAGTTAACTCGCCAAATGGCAATATTGCCGCGTGCGAGGGTAAACAACGCCAACAAACAACATCGACAACTAGAGTAAAAAGGTGATCTCTTTTATATTTGCACCAAGCTAAGTCGGTGCCAGTAGCTTCACAGGTTAATTGGAATAATGTTACACATGTCCATAGAGACTTAATGTTTACTACAAATTGGTTTAGATTGACAGTTTTTATGTAACTATTTTCTACCGTTGAATCTAGACGGGGGAAAAGTCAGCGCAGACTGATCCGGAGCGAACTGTATACGTGTAAGCTTAAATTGAAATTACTTTGTCTATGTTGTGCTGTTACATTCGAGGAAGATCCGCCTTACTGTTGTTTATACTCATATTGTCCAATTTTCACAATACCACACGTCCGAACGATAGAAAAAAATGTTCAGTTTCTATCACTGGACAACACACACATAAAGCGATTTGCCTATCCCCTATATATAATACATATCATTTCAGATAGGGAATTCAAAGAATAAGGAGTTTGATGCGATATCAAATATAAGCCAGGTTATTTTATTTAAAGGTAAGTGTTTGTGTATATTTTTACTACCTGAACATTCGCGTTCTTTACATGGGTCAATCACTTAGAGGGTTTCAATATTCTTTTAATATTCTCTTTTATGTTGTAGTCCAACATTCTACAATGTGTTCGTGTTGCAATGTTTTTCCAATAAACAAACGAAAAAGACATTGTCTTCTTTGCCGAAACCTGAATATGTTGTCCGATAGAGTTTCTACATGGTCATATACATTGAATGTGAACTATGTATATACGTGCCTGTGCTACAATTCCCGTATGTATTCCCCTGACGAAACAGTGCAATAATAATGTGCCTGTGCTGCAATTCCCGCATGTATTCCCCTGACGAAACAATGCAATACTAATGTCCCTGTGCTGCAATTCCCGTATGTATTCCTCTGACAAAACAGTGCAATACTAATGTCCCTGTGCTGCAATCCACGTATGTATTCCCCTGACGAAACAGTGCAATAATAATGTCCATGTGCTGCAATTTCCGTATGTATTCCCCTGACGAAACAGTGCAATACTAATATCCCTGTGCTGCAATTCCCGTATGTATTCCCCTGACGAAACAATGCAATACTAATGTCCCTGCGCTGCAATTCCCGTATGTATTCCCCTGACGAAACAGTGCAATACTAATGTGCCTGTGCTGCAATTCCCGTATGTATTCCCCTGACGAAACAGTGCAATACTAATGTGCCTGTGCTGCAATTCCCGTATGTATTCCCCTGACGAAACAGTGCAATACTAATGTCCCTGCGCTGCAATTCCCGTATGTATTCCCCTGACGAAACAGTGCAATACTAATGTGCCTGTGCTGCAATTCCCGTATGTATTCCCCTGACGAAACAGTGCAATAATAATGTGCCTGTGCTGCAATTCCCGTATGTATTCCTCTGACGAAACAGTGCAATACTAATGTCCCTGTGCTGCAATTCCCGTATGTATTCCCCTGACGAAACAGTACAATAATAATGTGCTTGTGCTGCAATTCCATAATGTATTCCCCTGACGAAACAGTACAATAATAATGTGCCTGTGCTGCAATTCCCGTTTGTATTCCCCTGACGAAACAGTACAATAATAATGTGCCCGTGCTGCAATTCCCGTATGTATTCCCCTGACGAAACAGTACAATAATAATGTGCCTGTGCTGCAATTCCCGTATGTATTCCCCTGACGAAACAGTACAATACTAATATCCCTGCGCTGCAATTCCCGTATGTATTCCCCAAACGCAACACCGCATCCGACTGATAAGATTATCCCTTCCCCACATACAGACGTTGTTGACGCCTTTACAGCAGACGACATCTTAAAACATCATGACAAAAGGAGATATCGTTCATGATGATAAATTTCTACTTTGGCTGCAATGTTTTCAACTCTTTGTAATTTTAGACTTTGAATTAAAGAGATTTTTCATATTTTTTCAAATTTATTTTCGCAGTCGTCTGCTGCCGATTTGTTATATGTGTGAAAGGGGGTTAAAACCTCATACCCTATCACACCAGTTTCGACTCTGAAGTAATTGTAATGCAATTGTATGCCTTTGCAGCCGTCGTACAATTGAAAGATCCAAGCCAAAGAATACGTCTTCATTTGGTGTTATATTAAGTTAAAAGGTATTAAACGTTCGTTCGGCTGTGTAAATCTTCATTTCCTCCCGAAATCACGCTTCTCCTCATACACCGACATATCAAGGAACACTTTCTCAGACGATATCCCAAACCACTAGTAATGACAGTGATCTCTATAACATATTAATGTACGTATACAGTAAGAAAGTTAAGGTAGTAGGTTGAAGAACAATATGGAACTTTAATAATTATATCGTTTTTTTAGATTTATACATTTGAGGATATTTTCTAGTAATATTTTCTCACGAAGGAAACCATTTTATCGGAGGAAATTACTTCAGATGCTTTAAAATAAACTTAAATATCTTAAACGAAATATTTCCTGACTCAGAGTTTGAACTGCAATGCTTAATTAAAGTGTTCAGAAATTGTATCCTTTGATTCTTCAAATATTAATCCCTAACCACTGTCAGACAAGTTATGCCGAATATACAGTAGACGATGTTTGAAAGCATTGTGATGGTCGTAGAAACGGCTCGTTTTTACATATTTGTTTTATGCTGAAAAGTCTTAACTATAGTTTGACCTACAAACATTAATGCTTAACTTTGTTATACATATCGAGGGCTTGGCGTTAAACGATTTTAACTAAAATTGATATTTTTTTACCAAGGTTAATCACCTCGCCATAAAGTCTTTATAAGCGTTAAATCATTTTTCTTGGTAAACAATGGAAAGTTAGGTGCCATTGCTCGTTCTGAGCAATGGCACCTAAATTTGCATTGTTTACAAAGGGGTCAAAATTGCCCCTAAACCAGGGATCTCAAAATAGGTTTTTAGTTACAACCGTTTCACGCCAAGCCGTCGATATGGTCAATTGTTGGTTTCGTCCCAAAAACGTAAATGCTGGATAAATCATGTGAAATTGAGGGAGAGCATGCATTCAGAACTGTCTCGGTAAATCCAAAATAAAACATTGGGTAGGATGAGCGTGCTGTATGAAAAGTTAAAATAAATGTATTGTATTACATGAACATAAGCATTTAATAATAAAACGATAGTAGATATAAAAAAAAATACACAAACATATCGGCAAGACATGACACATTTATTGTTTGACAGTTTTAGTTCTTATCTGCTTTGTTTTGATTTATGTAGACGAGGAAACGCCATATGAGCCGTTCAACGAGAAAACCAACATTATGGACTCTGCGTAATATATTGACCAGATCAGCCTGTGCCATCCGCGCATGTTATTCCGGGCCGACACATTCCGTCTCAAGGTGATAGAGGTTTAGAATAATGATTCGTGAAACAGAAAATCCACAGGAGGCGAAAAGTGTCTGTCCGGGTTAGCCTGCGTGGCATGCTTAGGCTGATCCGGGTTGATACTTTACGCAGAGTCCACAATGTTGGTTTCATCGCGGGACGGCTCAATTATAAATAAATCATCTGATATCCGGATTATATCATTTCATAAGCGTTTAACATGTCTTAATGTCCAAATTTCAAACCCTGACAGCAAATAAAAATACGTTGTTAACTAGTACGAATCTTGTTTGTTAGTAAGTTTAATACCATTTCGTTTTCCAGGTCAAAGGGCGAGACTGAAGAATCTTAGTATAGTCAACATGCTACCTAATATAGACAATTACATAACTTACGAGGGATCTTTAACCCAGCCTGGTTGCCAGGAGACCGTTACCTGGGTGATATTAAACAAACCTCTAACAGTGACCAAGCGTCAGGTAAGACGTTTCCTATTACGCATCAGTTTGTAAAACATGTTGAGTGTCTGGTCAAAGAAATAATTGTTTTTATTAAAATAACCGTGTTCATACAGACATACAGCAAATCTGCATCATGACTTTCAATACATCCAGGCAAAAATTTGAAATAAAATCTATATATAAAAGTTAAATTATTGAATAGAGCTGAAAAAATTGTGACAAAATGAGAAATTGCTCATTATTAATGTTTTCAAACTTCATCTGCTGCAGAGTCATCAGATAGCGCCTATGTGTGGGAAGGGGTTTACTTTTAATTACACAATCGCATACAGTGAAGGCTCCAGTGGTCCCGTGCATATGAACGGTGTGTTCCCACTTTCTCAACCTTTAATTATTCCTATAGAGGTAGGGGTTGGGGGATGTATTGTTTGGTGTAACAATAGGGTTGATAGGTGATAATTGGCGAAAATTGCTATACTGAAAAGTGTGTGTTTCTAAATTTGTGAAAAATGTTCATAAATATAAGACGAACACAAACACAAATATAGAGCTGGTTTTTATTTGCAATATTGTACTATAGGCCTACTATGGAACAAAGAATTGGGAATAACTGATGAACATGTATAGCACAGAATAGATATGAATAGCACATCTTAAAATATTTTTGTGTAGACGGATTGAAAAAAACATATCGAGGGCTTTGCGTGAAACGGTTGTAACTCAAAACCTATTTTGAAAACCCTGGATTAGGGGCAATTTTGACCCTTTTGTAAACAATGAAAATTTAGGTGCAATGGCACCTAAATTTCCATTGTTTACCAAGAAAAATGATTTAACGCTTATAAAGAATTTATGGCGAGGTAAATAACCTTAGTAAAAAAATACCAATTTTAGTTACAACCGTTTCACGCCAAGCCCTCGATATATTAACTCATATTGTACATATTCACTTTAATTTAACTAAGTGAGAAGCAGCATCAACATACGTCATGATATCCATTTCGCCAGTTCGCAGTTTGTGCTTCAGTCTGATGAGCATTTGCTCAAGTTCACGGTATACCCGCTTCCTTGGTCGCTGCTTTCCACCGTTATCAGCCTGCTTTTTCTGGACCAAGTCTATCAGAGTGTAAATATTAGGATGGCAGTGTCGTAGTTAGTTGTTTATTTAGAGGTTGGGAAAGTGGGAACAAACCATATGAACAACTTAGAATGATTAATAGATTGAACAAGACAGCATCATGCCTGACTTTGATCACGTATTATTTAGTTCTCGTAATATTGGTGACATTGGTGTTCCTTTCAAGAACAATGTCATTTATTAACAATCTAACTACCTCCTGTTCACCGAAATGCGTAAAATAAAGTATTTATCCATTGAAGGTTCTCAAAATGTAAAACGATACTTTGCACAGTTGCTATAAACAGCAGAAGTGGCTGTCTTGCGAAATAGCGTTTCATTTCCACTGAATTCCCTCCTCGTACCACTACGAAGCCCGGTAGCTCATTAGGTAGAGACACCGGCTGTCAATCCAGGAGTTCTGAGCTTGAGTTATTTTGTGAGAAAATCAGGAAATACTTGGGTACGTCAACAGGCCGCCGTGATATAACTGATACATTGATTAGTCTTCTTGAACAATATAACACGAGGTGACGTCAGTATGTAAATGATATTCTAGTATAGTAATCCTTTATTCAATTTTACTATTGAGATATTAATCATAGGAAAGTAACATTTAAACGTTGTTAATGCAAACTATAAGTCATCCAAATGATAATGCAAATCTTCGTAATCTGCTGTTGGTGTATCAAGAAGCTTTTGACTATTTAGAACGTACCTTTAACACGGTTAAATAACTGAGTGCCTAGCCAACCCATCATAGTACGTCCACGTCAAGGTTTTTTCAACTACACATATGGCACTATTCTAAATTTTAAATCACTACACAGTAGAGAAAAAATGAATAAACATACGGGGCGCATTCCATCAACGATATCAACTATTACAATTATATTAGAAAAAACATTATTATTTTTAAATTCCCCATCGTATGTATTTTGTACATAATGGCCATCGAGTTTTAGTCGAACTCAATTACGAAGCAAAAGAGCCGACTATTGCAAAACGCATCTATTTCAACGGACGTTGACCGAACAGCCGTCGAGAAAAGACGCAATGTAAAATAGTTCATACAATTATTGAATGCTCAAAGTATACGCATGTCGCGTGAATAAACTTCGTAAGTCAATGTAGAAAGCATGCTTCTTGTTAAACCTCCGAAGGTCAATTTTCGTGTGGTTCGACTAAAATATTATAAAGGGAAATACCAGATAATGAACGAGACGTTTGGATCTTCTATCGTACCAATTTCTCCGTGGAATCATATTGCGTGATAATCTCCTAACTAAATTTAACGATCGCAATTCCCTAAAGATATGTGGTTTATTGTCTTTTATCACTTTCATCATAATGTTTTGTAATTCGAGAACTTTGAAGAAGCGTCTATTAAAAGAAGATCCCGCTTAACCCTTTTCCCTCATGCAACAAATCTGCAGCAGACGACTTTGAAAACATAGTGACAAAAACCTGAAAAATCTCAATAAAAGATAGCTTAATTGTTAAATAAAGTTGGAAACATTGTGGCCAAAGGAGAAATTGCTCATCATGAACACTTTCAAATGTTGGTCACAATGTTTTCAAAAGTCGTCTGCTTCAATTGTATCAAAATGAGTCTGCATGTGGGAAAGGGTTAAAGGCTTAATGGTGATACACATAATTCCACACGGGTCTGTACTTGCCTCTCGTATAAGCTTAACGATCATTATGTTATGATAAAGCAATGGTTAACCAAATCACCCTTTGTATAGACCAGTGATGTATAACAATTATCGGTTCACACCCTCCAATGCAATTTGAGCCAGTAACTTTAGAAAATGTATAAGTTGGATTTTTGTGAACAGTATATATCCAGATCAGTATAAGCATCTAAAGAGTCTGATTAGGATATACACTGTTCATGTATTACTAACACAAACTCGTTAGAAGATTAATTCAACTTGAGAAGATTCTGGTTAGACATAGCACGTTGAACATATGATCTGAATCTACAAGGTTACGAAATGCCAAATCGTACCTTTTCTCATGCACTTGCTCATTTCTAGTAGTAGGCCTACATTTATATACGGGATATATTTTTTCATTGGTAAATTGGTGATATTCTTGTTTGATCGAAAAAACAAACAAAAACTTCAAACTGGTATTTAGACTGTTTTTACGGTATATGGCATCACGCATGTGTAGGTGTAGAGAAGAAGATAAAAACAATATAAAGCCGTGTAATTCTCATGTTTGTTTTGTTGAATCCTTTCCAACATACAGCAAATCTACAGTAGACGTTTCTGAAAAGAACTAAGCAACTATTTAGAATATATCTATAAATGAAAGTATTATTCATGCATATAGTTTAAACAGTTTTGCTAATATATAAATGAAAGTATTATTCATGCATATAGTTTAAACATTTTTTCTTATATATAAATAAAAGTAATATTTATGGATATAGTTGAAACATATTTTGCTAAGAAGAAATATCTCAACATGCTATTGCTACAATGTTTTCAAAAGTTGTCTGCTGCAGAAACGTCAAAATGTTCCGGAATCTAAACACAAACCATTCGACAATCCGCCAAGGGGACAGTGATTAATGGTTTAATAATTATACATTGTTTGTTTGTTCCGTGGTGTTTGTCTCCTCTTTCATGTTTAGCACGGTGTTTCCTTGGTAAGTCAACAGTAATAAAGTCCATATATCCTGACACCATCCATAAAATGGTCTGTCTTAACCCTTTCCCACATACAACAAATATGCAGCAGACACTTTGAAAACATAGTGACAAAAACCTGAAAAATCTCCATAAAAGATAGCTTGATTGTTAAATAAAGTTGAAAACATTGCGGCCAAAGGAGAAATTGCTCATCATGAGCAAGTTCACCTTTGGCCACAATGTTTTCAAAAGTCGTCTGCTGCTAGTGTGTCAAAATGCGAGCCAAGGAGGAAAAGCCATTGCTACGATTATTCAAGTATTCTTATAAATACTGAAACACATGTACGAGTGCTATATCATGTACATACAGAACGGAACGAATGAAGACAGAACAACGTAAACAACAAGGAATATGTTGACAATAGCAATCAAATATTTATTTTCTGAAAATACTATTCACTCACTCGCTGCCCAAAGGCAATTAAAGGTTTTTGCAAACAATGCAGATTCAGGTGAGACAGCTTGTAACGAGCTGTCTCTTCTAAAATCTGCATTGTTTGCCACTTAGACATTACATTTTACAAATTTCCTCTTGGACGCAAAATGGAGTGGCCCAATTATAAACATGGAAGAATCGACTTTGTGAAATTCGGTAGTGAAAGGGTTAATTTATGTAGACCGTAGTCCTCTTGATTTACATATATGAGCCAGTGCACGATATAAGGTTCTCGTTGGCATTTGTGAACAGAATAGCCTGATGAAACTGATCAGGTGGACAAGCTGATCTGAAGCCACATTGTTTAAAATGTACTAGTGCATGTCCATTTAGTAGTCTGAAAATATTTTGTCACAACGGTTTTTTTTTAACCCTTTCCCTCATACGACAATTCTGCAGTAGACGACTTTGAACATATTTTGTCAAAAAGTAGAAAATCTCCATAATTGAATGGATAAACCATGACAAAAAGTACAAAACATTGTGCAAAACGTTTTGTGCAATTTCTTCTTTTGTCACTATGTTTTCAAAAAGTCGTCTGCTGCGGAGGCGTCAGAAAGCGTCTATATGAGGGAAAGGGTTAACTCTATTCAATAATTAAACTTACATTTATAGAGAGTATCCATATAATAGCCTAGATGTTTTGAAAATTGTCTGCTACATATATGTTGTATGTGGGAAAGGGTTAAATGGGCTCAAAGACAATGACCGTTGAAAAGTCAATTAAATCATTGAATCGTTTTCCGTTGATGTATTTATTTTAGTCATTGAAAGTTTGTGAAATTATTTGGGAACAAAGCAACGGGCAATTCCTCTTTGTATTGGGTGAGGAGCGTTAAATTATTCTACGGAATCAATATCAATTCAATTACATGTACTTTAAGAGCAGGCAAATCAGATTTAGGGATATAATACATGAAACAACTGTCTCACGCAACTTCTCGGACTTAACCGCTAGCTTCCGTACATGATTATGTTTAGAAAACAACAGAAATCCTATAGGGGAAATGTAGACGGTGTTAAACCCTTTTCCCCTACAAATTGAAACAGACAGCTTTCAATATGTATTGACGAAAACAGGGAAATATCTATAAACGAATATATAAACATTGAATAGAGGTTGAAGCATTGGTAGCAAGTTCGCCTAATTCCATGGTGTTTTCAGAAATCGTCTGCTGCAAAGATATCACGCTTTCGCTGCTTATATGAAACGATTATACCCATCATATTCGTCTTGTTATAAGTACCTTAATCAAAGTAACAACCATGAATTTGTTTTGTAGAATTACAGTATCCGAACAGACACGTCCCCAAGGACACCTCCCCAAGGACACGTCCCCAAGGACACGTCCCCAAGGACACGTCCCCAAGGACACGTCCCGATTATAACATTTTACGATTTACATTTATTTCATTTGCCGGCCTTTGTTTCTTTGTAAAAAAATACGTTCTCTAGTGTCATGTTGATTAAATTGTTAAACATATTTATTGTTGAACCATTATCATGGTAACTAATGGCCGCGATAGCCAACTGCGCATTAATTCAACAACCGATGGCGATGGTTTACACATACGCGTTAGTTCATTTGTAAACCATTGGCTTACCCTTTAACCCTTTCCCTCATACGACAATTCTGCAGCACACGACTTTCGACATATTTTGTGAAAAAATGGAAAATCTCTATAATTGAATGGATAACCTATGACTAAAAGGGGAAATCATTGTGGCAAAAGGAGAAATTGCACGTTTTGTGCAATTTCATCCTTTGTCACTATGTTTTCAAAAAGCCGTCTGCTGCAGAGGCGTCAGAAAATGTCTATATGAGGGAAAGGGTCGACAACGAATACGGTCAAATCTTTCTTTCTTAAGCCGATTAAACAACAACACCAGTCAAGTATTTATTAACCCGCTTCATCGACAAATACAGTCCACTGTTTCTTACGCCGCTTCAGCAACAACAACAGTGAAATATTTCTAAAACCGATTTAGTAACAAATACAGTCAAATCTGTTTTAGCTCGACTTTTCGTATAATCAGGAGGCTACTGCACTGCCCCGGCGTCGGAGTTGGTTAAAGCTTTTTACAAATACTTATATCTGCTATACCATCAGACAAATTTACTTCAAATTGGCATACTTGCTTCTAATGCCAATATAGACAACTGCAGTAGGTCACATAACTATGTCAACCATATTTGTAGAGTTATGCCCCTTTTTGTACTTAGATTCTTTTGTAGCAAAAACATAAACTAAGCTATTACTTTGCCAATTCTCAATATTTCTTCAAATTTTTAAATTATTTTGTTTATGACAACAGGGTTGCGTTAAGGTCACATATGAGAAAGTTCTGCCCCTTTTTGTCATGATAACTTAAAGTCAGCAATAATTTTGGCATTCCATATTTCTTCATCAATTTTTCAAATTGTATTCCTTGTGACAACAGGGTCATCATGTAGCCCCTCTACCGCTCCCCCTCTACATGTACCCATCCCTCTACCGAAATCTTTCGAATTCTTAGCCCAACTATTCGATGAATACAGGCCGAGACTATTGCATTAGCCGCAGGTTACATTTGAGACAGGCTTGATTCTAAAATCATTCAAGTACATTGGTCTCATGCCAAACCAGATCAACGGTTGAAAAGGAATTAAACTTTCTAAGTATTAATATGGATTTTAAAAAATGGAATCTTAAGCTGGAATTTACTCTTCCCATATGAACCATAACGTAACAATAAATTTCCTTTCGACTACCAACATGTAGACTAATTAGATATAAAAACCAATTCCGTGAAAGTTTGGTTTGTGGTCGTGGTTTCACAATGTACGTCTCGATTTGAAATACTTACTTTAAACATGGTAGTAATGGCAGCCCTCCTTGACGCTCAGTTATGCGGGCCTATAATAACTACAGACTGGCTGGCGTCAGGATAAATTTACCCGATGTAGTGGTAACTTACCAAGGAAACGCCGTGATATAACTGACGATTTGTTGAAAGCGGTGTAGAAAACAAATCAATCAATCAATCATATAGATTTAGATTTTAGCAGATCAAATCCGTTTTCCTATTTTAACATTCTACAACTTAAAGAGGCAACAATTTATTATTACGCCGATTAAACTTTTGTGTTATGGAATAATCTTTTTTTTATTTATTGTTTATTTTAAGCCGTTTTCAACAACATTATTGCTGTTATATAATGGCGACAATTCACTTATTCATGATCCTTGGTTAAGCAAACTAGTACTAGACTAAGACATGTGCCATGTTTAAAGATCATTCCACCACGACCGCTGCGACCGAGGAGCGAACATGGGGCACCCGGTACCAAATTCCCGACGCTAACAACTCCGTAACGACGGATTACTGTCATGAAATAAGGCACGGTGATAAACTTTGATTAATACTCAAGAATTCACACCGACATGAAACATGAAACAGTCTAAATAATAGATGTAAATCGATATAATGATTCTCCAATTTTTATGTTTTACAACTTACAACGTCTTTGCTTCCAAATATATTTGATTGTATGGTGTTTTACGCCACTTTCAACAATTGTTCAGTTATATCACGAGGTTTTCTTTGTCAGTTACCAGTACCACTGGATTGTTATCATGGCACTATCGATCCGTAACGCTAACAACCCCAAGATCCCGAGTGACAATACAAGGAGGTAAACTACCTACTCCTACGTTTGCGTATATGCGACAAAATGTCGACTGTCTTACATTCGCAAACTGTCGCTATCTTTCGCGTCTCTTTTGGCTCGCGAATAAACCGTCGCGCATTGAAATATTAACGTTTACCCTCCTTGTGACGAGGAGGGAGAGGGGAGAGAGAGAAAGAGAAGAGAGAGAGCGAGAGAGAGAGAGAGAGAGAGAGAAGAGAGAGAGAGAGAGAGAGAGAGAGAGAGAGAGAGAGAGAGAGAGAGAGAGAGAGGGAGAGAGAGGGAGAGAGAGGAGAGAGAGAGAGAGAGAGAGAGAGACGAGAGAGAGAGAGAGAGATATGAGAGAGAGAGAGAGAGAGAGAGAGCAATAACGTGAGAGAGAAAACAAAGAGAGAGAGAGAGAGAAACAAAAAGGGACGGATAGGGGCCGAAAGACTGACAGAGACATACAGAGACAGTCATAAAAAGGATGAGAAAGACAGAGAGACAGAGACACAAAGAGAGACAGTGGAATCAGAGAGAGAGACACACACACACACACACACACCACAGAGAAAGAGAATATATCTTTTTGTGTGGCAAATATGCAACAGATTCTACTCGATTTGGTGTCATCTGGGACAGGGTAAGCGTTGAAAAATAGGTTACAGATTTGATTATTGATGAAATTTGGTTTCGAAAGTTATATTTAAGTTTAATGATTGGTGGATAAGTCGTCATTCTAGGCATATGCAGCCTGACCCATAATTGAAATAGTCGAATGATGTAGAGACATCAGAAAGTACACATATGTGGGTATGGGCTAAAGAAGAATCAAGCTTTACCAGAAAAGGGTGCGTAACAATAGCCTAATAAGCATTTAGACGATTTCTTATTCGGTATTGTCAGACATTTTCTAAGAACCCGATGTGAATAGACGTCACAAATGATATTACTGAACATTAGGAAACTCTTGAAAATGTTGGTAAATTGACTTTTTTTATTCGTCGGTCTGCTTGTTACGTTATTTCCTAGATCTTTACCTGATCGTCTGACTTCCACGTTTGCTTACATGAAACGAACATACATACGCTTCTTTAGGCAGCTGCAGCAGATATTAAAAACATTGTAGCGAATGGAAAAAGTGCTCATAATGAGCACTTTCTCCTTTTTCAAGATAATTTTAGCCGTGTTCATTAATTCTACTTTCATAAATTGAGATTGTTAATATGTTGTATGTTGTACGATGATTTAAAACTCGTCTGCAGATTTGTTGAATGCGGTAATGGTCGAAGGGAATTCTACAATCAAAGCACCCCTCATGTTTCCTGATTTCGTATCGCATTCACTTCAGTCTGGCTACAATAAATACTAGTTCTTTTTTTTACTTGAACTATGTTGGGAGTCCATGCGATTTATCATGTCTCATTCACTTCAATAAGGAGATACTGAATTGTGGTTCTTCTTTAACTTGAACTATGTTGGCGCGATGTGAACCGAAAATACGTTGAACTAATGTCAAATGTTCATGAATAAAGTAACCACACGTGATCAATGTGCTGTACATTCCATGATACCGATTCCGATGCTTTATTCCTCACAATGAAATAACACCAAGAACAGTTTTCAGTTTTATTTCACCAGCCTCGTTTATCGGTAAACGCTTCATTCCTCACGCGAACATTCAATAGACCTGAAGCATGCATATTCATGGGCTTTGTTATGCTTAACCCTCTCCCACATACAACACATCTGCAGCAGACGACTTTGAAAACACAGTGATAAAAACCCTGAAAAATCAACATAAAAGATAGCTTAATTGTTAAATAAGGTTGAAAACATTGTGGCCAAAGGAGAAATTGCGCATGAGCAATTTCACCTTTGGCAACAATGTTTCCAAAAGTCGCTTGCTGCTATAGCGTCAACATGCGTATGCTGGTGGGAAAGCTTAATATAGACGCATTGATAGATAGCGAACCATGACTTATAAACCATGATCGGACTACTCGAATGTGCGTGCTGATCTTTTTCTACATTATTTGTCAATCCAGTGGTTGTGAGTTTGATCCCAAGCTCGGCCAACATTCTTTCCGTCGTTTTACTGTGACAGGCGTCATTAGTCTTCCACCAATGGGCTAACAGTCTATGTGGAAAGCAAGTGGATTACTGGTGTGAGAAAGCCAGGAAACACGTAAGTATATTAACTGGCCACCGTTATATGACTGAAGAATGATGAAAACGGCGTTAAAAAAACCACCCAATAAATCAATTAGTATATCAATAGTATTTGCACTTGTAGCCGAAACTCAAGATAAATAGTACGTACATGCATTGTCTAAATTGACGAACAGAAAATAAATGATTAAAACCCGATTAAGAACGCATTACCGATACTCTACACCACAATGCCATTGTGTCCATTTTGTGTTTTGTGTTGATAGGTCAAAAGGATGGTCATAAACCACGCATAGCAATAGTGTTTCTGATGGGTTTTTACGGCCTTGGAAGTTACTTAGTCGGTGTCATAAATATAAAATAAACATAAATCAAAGTCGTGTTTCTGATGCATATGCCGATATTGAGAGTCCCGTGGTCAATGATAGCCCTGACATGTCTAATAATCGGTCTGTTATTGTTTACTGTACGCTGTCACCGTATGCGATAAATAAACGGCATTGAAATTACTTTTATGTCTTAACCCCCATACGACAATTGTGCAGCAGACGACCTTGAACATGTTTTGTCAAAGAATAGAAAATCTCTATAATTGAATGGATAACTTATAATTAAAAGTGGAAAACATTGTGACAAAGGAAGAAATTGCTCGTTTTGAGCAATTTCTTCTTTTGTCACAAGGTTTTCAAAAAGCCGTCTGCTGCAGAGGCGTCATAAAGCGTCTATATGAGGGAAAGGGTTAAATCAATTAAACGTTTCAAACGACGTATTCCTTTCTTCTTTTACACGATAAGGTGGACATTCGGATATTAACCAATCACTCAATCAATCAATTAATCAATCAATCAATCAATCAATCAATCAATCAATCAATCAATTAATCAATCAATCAATCAATCAATTAATCAATCAACCTTTTTTCTATTAAACTGGCATTTACCCTTTCCATACTAAATATTTGAAAATGGCGTGTCCAATTTTGCATTTATAAGAGTTCCATAGCCAACTTTGGGAATTCTTAGATGAAAATGTTGAGATGAGCAGCCTGGAAGCTGGTCTGATACTTTACTGGTGGCACAGATTTTCACGGAATCGGTTGGAACACTCAAGCGGTTAAAGGGACTGAATCCCATATCAGAAAAAATCGGGAAAAAAAGAAAATTGTTAAAAATTGCTATTACCTTGATGTTTTTGCATGTAAGGCATTGAGATTTGCTGACTGATGTACTACAATATATGCACACTATTAATATTGCGGAGATTTTTCGTTATTTTGCATTGTAAAATCTACTGGGTTAGTAACCAAGTAAATCTAAAAATATCGCTGTATATTTATCATGTTATCACTACAACCGAATTGACAATCTCCTTCCCAGAGTTGTTGTTCCTTACACTCACGCATACATGAATGTAATGAGTCGATAACAACGGAGCGGAGCGGACGTTTTTTTAACTGCTTATTTCCTATGAAATAATGAAAAACAAGACTTGTACGACCTTCTACAACATTCCGTTACATACATATAGACGTATTTTGGATTAATTAGAATAAGTATAAAATATAACGATTTTGGACCATTATGGTGTTCAGTCCCTTTAAAGTAAAGAGTTGAGTAAACAGAGAAGTGTTTTAGACCGAGAAAGCGTGTTGTTAAGTTCAACCAAGTTTCAAATATCACTTCCGTTTTAACGATCCAGCACGAAAGCCATACCACACGCTTCCTAATTAAAAAATAAATGACCAGATACGTTTTTTTAAGTTGAGTACCGTCGGAGCTTTTCACCATTCCATGCGGAGAGGTAATTAGTCCCCCCCTAAAACGCAAGATCACATGGTCCAGCCGCGGTGTAACATTTCCCTCTACATCAGCGTGATAAGTACGAACCAGTTATTTTGCCTCCTTTTAAATTATTCATACGAAAGGCAAAAACCCTTGTCTCGAAAATTGATATTCTTTGTGATCTAGTAAATAAGATATATGTATGTGCATACCGCTTTGAAAGGTATAGGACATGATCGCATCTACTAGGGGTTTGTGGCGTACATATCTTGACGAAGCTCTGTAAGAAGCTCAAAGATAATATTTTAGAAATCATATCACACAGATACATGTATTTTTGCTCATGACACTACCGATTAAAAGGGATTTCATTCGAGTGACCACCCTCAAAGGTTTAAGCACGTAGCTGGCACAGCGTTTACAATTGTATCCAATATTCCCCCGGGGTAACTGGTTGCGGTGGAACACACACGCAGTCCGGTCCGTCTTATACCACACACACACACATGTATCTGTAGCGTGTGTGTGTAGCTTATACGAAGAACGTAGTGTGTAGAAGCGGCTCAGAATGGCTGATGCATACAGAACAATCCTTCGATATTAAGTTTATTATACCCATATTAATATTTCGCTATACATGTTGCAAAATGCCGTATGAACGCCCTTTAACGTTTCAGTTACCCTTTCTGAGAAATCTTTCACGTCGATTATGAAGTAAGACTATTGTAAAATCCCTTCCAAGAAAGTCAGAAAAACGCACATACAAAAACTGATTTGAGCCATAACGTACGAGAGTCATTTGAGGAATAGGTGGATCTGGATCTGCTCTGGTTGCTGGCTTTCAACAGCGCTTCTTATTTAGCAACTTATACGCCCTTATGATACAAAACGCAGCACAAACTCTTTGTTATAAACAGGTCGCTCTTCTGATGTAAAAGTCATGACACATATATGCTTAACCGACCGTCCTACTTATATAATAGGCATGAAATCTTTTTTACTTGAATGGACTGGCCTAATTTTATGATATTCATCAAAAGTTTGTCCTAAACAGACCTCCCTTTTGATAAATTCCGTATCAACCATCTTTCTTAACAAGGAATCCTGTTGTTACAATCCGCACCAAACATCTGATATAAACAGGCAACCATGTCGTTATATTATGAACCATACATCTGATCTTAACAGGCCACCCTGTTGTTATAGAACGCACCATACATCTGATCTTAAAAAAAACCGCCCTGTTGATATGATACGCACCAAACAACAGTTCTTAACAGGCAACCATGTTCATATAATCCGCACTTAACATCCGTTCTTCACAAGCCGCCTTGTTGAAATAATACGCATCAAACATCTGTCTTAACAAGCCGCCCTGTTGAATCAATACGCACGCAACAGCTGTTCTTACCAAGCCGCCCTGTTGATACAATATACACCAAATATCCGTTTTTTACAAGCCGCCCTGTTGAAACAATAAGCAGAAAACATTTGTTCTTAACAA
>JASEVX010000006.1:39867481-40101058 GCA_031761405.1 Serripes groenlandicus | reverse complement strand
GCATTAATGTGAAGGCCTGTGTGGAAAAGATTTTCTTTAGATAGTATTAACCAAATATACGACTAAACTCGAAGTTTAGTAGGATTTGAGTTTTTGTTAAGCCCACTATATTCCACTTGCTCAGTTCACTGCATTCAAGCTCTATACTGGTAATGTAGATTTCGCACAAAAGCTCTGCTAGAATCACATGAGATTCTCAAGGATGGTAAGGAATTAATCAAAGGGGTAATCTTATTTTCAATTATGTCAACACATTTGTGAACAAGCATGAACTACATATTATTTGACATGATGCGAAATGTTGTGTAACATAAGGCACTTGTACTTAATGATATCATATTGATATCGTAGTTGATAGTATGATATGTCAATTTAACCCTTCCCTGTTTATCGTCATTAATATTAGTATAACTATTATTTCACAAGGAAAATTTCATAGTTGGTAAAATCCTTTCTGCGGTGTTTACACTCCACTCAGTGATGAAAAATATCCAATGTTAAAGTATATATCTGAGATAGCCCTTCTTTAACACTTTCCAACTTTTAGACGCATTTTGACACATCTGCAGCAGAAAAAGTATAGAGATTTCTTCAATGTTGCCTATTGTTTTCAAAGTCGTCTGCTGCATATTTGTTTTTTTGTGGGAAAAGGTTGACTATTAGTAGTCCCAGGGTTAACCAAGTTTGGAATAAGGTTAATTTCCCGGAGGATTGGAAGATAGACTGTGTGATTCCTCTTCATAAGCAAAACAAAAACAAAATATTCAGTCTTATCAGCCTCTCATCACCATGTTGGGAATTGTTAGAAGGGACGATTAAAAGCATGCTAAAAAGTATTTAAGAAGAGAAAAGGCCCTTCAATATGGCTTCAGACAGGGGCGCAGCCATATTAATCAACTAGGTTAAACTTAAAACAGTAAGTCATCTTTCCCGACCTCAAGGTCATTTTGCAAGCTTGCCTCGGGTATCTTAATCAAATTATAAAATCATGGATGCTACAACTATCTTCGGGCCTTCCTGTTGGACAGAATTGATTGATTTATTTATTGTTTGGGGTTTACGAGTCGTAATGCCATTTCCAACAATTATCAAGTCATATCACGTCGGTCGGTTCACATATTCATTTGTTTCCTGGCTTTCTCACACCAGTTCTCCACCAAACAGTCTTTCCAAGCAACTGGCTGCTTTTTCACATGTAATGTAAGCCCATTGGTGAAAGACGATTGACGTTTGTCAATGTGACTTGTTTCGGAACGAATATTGGCCGAGCTGAGGTTCGAATTCCCAAACCCTGGATTGACAGCCTGTGACGCTACCGACTGAACAAACGGGACTCGACTTGATGGACATTAGAGTATGGTAGAGGTTGGTTGAGGTTGCTATCTTTTATCAATACCAAAACTCTAATATGTACACCGCAGGGTGGCATAGTATTCCCTTTACTTATCTCACTGTAAATTAATTATTTCCTAGTTGCATCGGAGGGAAAATGGCTTCTTTTCCGTATATTTGAAGACGATTCAGTCAGTTGGATAAGAAGAGTCCAAGTTCAAATCCTGTACTGGGGTATCTTAATCTTTGGGCTGGGCCCTAAAATGGGGCTTCAAAATTTTGCAGGCTGATATTGTAGTTAATAACCGGAATAAAAAGTTCGCACCAAGAAGCTAAGATTATTTCTAGGAATTAATCTAACGAAAGGTTAATTTATATTAATGAATTGGTCGTAAGATGCCAAAAGGACTTAGCTCAAATGGATTAGTTTTCGTACGAAAGCATCATCTGTCAATACATTTAAAACATTGCTTTTATTAGACATAAGAAAGCCATGTTATTTTTGGTGACAAAATCTGTCTTTTTAAATATACTGCTCAATAAAACCAAAGAATTGAAGTTAAAGGTAACTAATCAATTTTGAGCTGGTAAAATACATCGATATGGTCTTTGTTCACAGATTGTCTTTATTTGCTGGTTCATTTAAGAAAAAAAAATGAACAATTTGGATATTAAAAGTGTGGCTGCTTTAGACAGGAAGTTGCTATTCTAATGTGGTATTTAGCAGATTTTCGACGACTGTACTTGGATTATCTAGATCAGGCTCCAAAACTATAAAAATTTAATCTTTGCTCAGAAGTTGTGCTCTAGTACCTGATTATTCAGGAGCAAATTCGTTCTCCAAAATGAATATTCAAAGCCTTATCTTGGAGCACGGAGATAATTTCTGAGCACTGAGAACGTTTTCAGAGTTTTATGGAGCACTTGGAAAAATGGACTGAGATACATGCCGAGTGGTTACTCAGAAGGCGCTAAAGACTAATTACTGTGCAGACATTAGATTAGTTAACCTTGTTAGTGGTTTATTTTTGGCGTTGCACTCAGAGAATAATTCACATCTCAACAGCAAAAAGTAGAAACCGAACAAAACAGTAACTTGGAGTCGTTTTATGCATTGGTTCGACAAACATACAAAAAAAAAAGCCGTTTTATTTGGGTTTACATCGGAGTTATCTTATTCACGATCCCTTGGTAAAGAAATAGTACTAGACTAGAACACTTGCCTTGACCAATGGCACTCGATCATGACTGCAAGCTGGCAGATATTGACAAGACGTTATAAAATGATAGAACAAATCTATATGTTGAAAAGTAAAACTTAAATTGTATTTTGTATATGTTTCTCCAACAAATTTAGAAATACCTCAGTGAATTGATATTGCAATTTAACTAGCACAAACCCATTTTAAACCCATTTTAAACACATTTAAGAATATGTATGCATCTAAAATTGAGGTACAAATATGGATAGGCCTACTACATTCACTGAAAGGAATTTATTCATTGTGAAATTAATGGAGAATTGCACAGAGCTATAGAATGTTCATAATTTTAAAACCTTTACAAATGTTGAAAATGCAGGGCTTCAACAACAGTGCCATAACAAAAAGATAGTATAAACATATAAAACACAGGCACTATTGGTGTCAATCTGATTGAACTCCAACTAAAATACTTCGATGTACGTATATTTGATCTAACTTCACCGTATAAATGGTCGTCTCGAATTAACCCTGTAACTAAAAATCATGTGCAGGTGCTCGTTGTTTTGTCCAATGAAGTCGCACGAAACAACCAACGTTTGGTTTCTATACATACGAAACACTCGGAAATCAACTTCTCTATCTCGTTTATTTATGTGGGTAATCTTTTCAATTGTATACAAAGCGATTGTGTAGGCCATAAATTGATTGACTGACGCAAAGATCAATCTCAGACGATGCATTTATTAGATCTCTATACCAGCGAGCGATGAAATGAGGGTTTGTTTGTATTAAACATCATTTCCAGTAAGTTCAAAGTCTAGTTGTGTCACAGGTTTAAGAGCGGTTATCGGACTCAGGAGATAAACCACTTGGATAATACCACTGTTGAAAAGAATTTGCAAACAATGAAAGTCTATCACACTTTGTACAGGTTGCATGACCGCCAAGGGAAACAACTTACGGTGCAATTTTATAAATCTGCAAGCTTTGGGCGAGTTCAATCATCATTCATAGTAAGCCAAAGCCTAGTATCGAAAATTGCACTGCGAATGTACCTGATCGAAAGGGTTTAAGTCGAACAATTGTTTACTGTCATGGCAATGACATTTTTTTCCCGTTATTTATAGGCTTATTCAATAATGATATTTCCACTGGATTTGTGAGACAACAGGAATAAATTGTAAATATGCTGTTTGAAAGCATACAATCCACCCCTTAATTGACAATTTACATGGCCGAGGTGTTTAAAATCGCCTAAAAGTATATTTGCCAACGTCAACATTTTCAGGTTTTACCTGAGACGGCTATCTCAGTGTGTGTATACCACTTGACTTTTGACGTCATATTTGCATGGTCAGACAGCAATAATTGCTTTTGATAAGAATGTAAAAACAATTTCTTCACCCTTTTTAATGAAACATGGCGCAGTCTACGCCGCTTATAATGTCCTGTCTCCGGGGTTTTACAGGAGTTTGATTGGTGGTCTAGTTTTTTCAAACACTTCGACGAACCTGTTCTCAAAGTCCAGTTTTGATAATGCTCCGGCTGTCTGAGATATTAATAACTTTTGAGAAAAGGTTCATCGAAGTGTTCGAAGAAACTAAACCACTAATCAAACTCCGTTGAAAACCCGGAGATAGAGCTCTCTTAACAGCGTAGACTGCGCCATGTTTCATTAAAAATGATGAGGAAATGTAAAAGTTACCTTTGTTTTTACATCTAAACCGAAGTAAAATATTTCTGTCAGCCGTAGCATTTGTAACGTCATAGTAACGTGGTATACACACACTGTATCTTGTTTCCAGAGAAAGTACCACGACCAGAGCAAATTCTGGGTCTGACCAAAGTCGCTAAAATGACGTCATTTCCTCTAACCATAGTGAGTTCGACCACATTCTGGTTAAACCATAGTAGCTATATTCGCCCGATATTTCCTCTGTCAAGTGAAGTCACGGGGTAAACTAGTCTGAATACATAGAGTACGCATGGAACCAGACAAGGGTGAAAACAAATTGAACGCATTTGTCTACAAACGGACGTGTACTGTATGTAGTGTTTTGGAGATAGTATAAGCGACTTAGTGTTGATAAATGCCATCTCTTTCAGAAGCTATACATGTACATATTAAGTTTGAAATACATAGTAATCGTGGCTAATCGCGATGGTATTACTTTTATTATTATAGCAATACAAACATTTTCATCCACACTAATTACGAATGTTCATATCAAGCTTAGATGAAGGAAAACACAGGAAAGACGCTACATTTTCATATTTGCACATCGTCATTTTGCATCATGTTGTATGTAGCATTAACAAAAAACATAAGTATGATGAGTATTTAACTAGTAAGAGACGCCGATTGAAAGTATCTAAATTACAATTCTATAGTATTCTATGTACATGTATATATTAATAATCGGAAAAGTTAGAATGTTGGCTGTTTTCCCCATAGGCACTCGATGATCATCACTGATGTGTTCGACCAACCTCCGTGATCTCCGTCTATCGTTCAAATAAAACACTCTTTTTATACACATGAAAATTCAGCATTATATACAGGGCATGACGAAAACCTCGACATACGAGCGATAATTCCATCATAGGAACGCATTAGAGTTTTGTACGCATCTTTATTTGTAAAGAGTCTAACCACATCCGTTTGTTTAAAACATGGGGAGGGATTGACATTATCTTATATTTAAGGTCAGATAACGCCAAATACATCGGCGGTCATGTAGTTCAAATAGTCCCTTAAAAACCTTTGTTTGCATAGAAATGAGTGTATACCATCGCCAGAATGCATTGAATATATGACATTGAGTTTAAATTCATTGTAAAAGTGCATATGATGCACTGGAAATGATTGATTTGATAACTTAAGTAGAGAATGCTAAACACCGGTTTTGTCCGGGCCCGATTTAGTCCAATTTATGTCGGGTGAATTCATAATGCACGACTTTCCCCAACGCCCCCCCCCCCCCCCCCCCCCCCCCCCCCCGCCATTTTCTTTGGATTGTTTTAAAGTTAGAGGTAACTCTTTCCAATGATATATGGTGTTCTATATGAGAGAAACGCTTAGACAGTGTGACACTTGAGGGCTGAAACTGGTTGATTTACATGGACAAAGAAGTTATTTGGTGTATTGTGACCTTAGTACGGAAGTATAAATCTTTATTAAAAGAGAGTTTTGTTTAAAAGGTTTTACAATGGTATATAGTCGGAGATCACGGAGGGTATAGGCTTACATACCATAGAGTGCCTATGTCCGTTTATTTTCCTTTGAGCTGTTTTGGACAAGATGTCCTTTGCAAATGTTTTCGATCCGATAAATCTCAGAAAGGCGTTGATTATTAACTCGCATTTGTCGTTCAAACTTGCATTTTAGATTTAGAGTATACAGTCGAAAATTTCTATCGAAAGGAATGTCAACATGACATTCATCCGTGCAAGTAACCGAAAAAATAAAGATTTGTAGATATGTTCGACAATAAACAAGAAGAATGATATAAATTATCATTTCATTTTTTTTTTCATTTTCCAAAGAATAAACAGCAACAAAATAACATAATGTGTATCAACTGTTCGATATGAAAGCCGTCCCTATTTAAAACTTGAAATGGCGACCGCAGCGCCAACTGCTGTGTAATTCGGCTCACATTATGTGGTATTTTACACATCTCTGTATTTACCAGAAAACTAATTTAAGTCATAATATAAATAGAACAATTATGTGTTTAAGTGCATTATTGAAATGTATTTCCGCTTTTGAAAATCAAAGGGTTATTTTGATCACTCGTGGTTTGATCTCTCGTGGCTTCACCACTCTTGAAAATATTATAAATTGCGTTGCACCCGATGAAACAAAAGAAACCCCTATGCCATTGTCAAGAAATGGTAATCCGAACAAACATGACACGCCTTTAACCCTTTCCCTCATACGACAATTTTGCACCAGACGACTTTTAACATATTTTGTTAAAAGATAGAATATCTCTATAATTGAATGGATAACCTATGACTAATAGGGAAAACATTGTGGCAAAAGGAGAAATTGCTCGTTTTGAGCAATTTCTTCTTTTGTCACTATGTTTTCAAAAATCCGTCTGCTGCAGAGGCGTCAGAAAGCGTCTATATGAGGGAAAGGGTTAACAAAAAGGAATGTATTTATGTTCATTAAACAACCTTGTCAATCTTTATAGAACTCCAAACCATTTAATGCAGGGGTTTTTCCCTGGTTTTGTGTGACGGTTTCGATTTGTGAGACACGTTTGTGAAGCTAATAATTACATTTACGTTTCAGACACTGCACAGTAGCACGTTTGATCACATTTAAGTTAACATATGTACTGTATGTTGACAAGATGATCAATTTACCCTTTACTCTTTCCCCCACATACAACAACTTTGCAGCAGACGACTTTAACCCTTTCCCTAATAAAGATGCTTTCCGACGCCTCTGCAGCAGACGGCTTTTTGAAAACATAGTGACAAAAGAAGAAATTGCTCAAAACGAGCAATTTCTCCTTTTGCCACAATGTTTTCCACTTTTAGTCATAGGTTATCCATTCAAATAAAGAGATGTTCTACTTTTTGACAAAATATGTTTAAAGCCGTCTGCTGCAGAATTGTCGTATGAGGAAAAGGGTTAAACACATATATTTTTGAATGAAAGCCGAGTCAAGATAAATAAATTATATACTGCAGGATGACCAGACGTACAATTTGATCACATTTAAATTAAAATTAAAATATGTACTGCACGATGACAAGACAAACAATTTGATGACATTTAAATTAACATATGTACTGTATGTTGACAAGAAGATCAATTTACCACTAACTATTTCCCACATACAGCAACTCTGCAGCAGACGACTTTAAACACATTATGAGAACAACAAGGAAAATCTCTTTAAATGAAAGTATATTCTGAGTTATGTATTGCATAATGCCAAGGAGAACAATTTACCTTTAACCATTTCCAAATTGCATTAACTCTGCAGCAGACGAATTTGAACACGTTAAGACAAAAACATGGAAACTCTTTTCAAAGGAAAGTATAATCTGAGAAGAGAATTGGAAATATTGTGGCAAAATGGGAAATTGCTCATCATCATCTTTTTCCTGTACCATACGCATAGGATCTGACACGAGTTGTCATTTTATATAAAGTTTAATGACAACGAATGCCAGATTCTTTTTATCACATGACGAAACACAAAAAGAAAATCTGTGTTCCGCTGTCAGAAAATAGTCCCAACATATAATACTTAATAGACTGTTAACTAATCATACACAAATATATTGTTACGACCGATAATGGTCCCTTTACATCGTCCATCTATCGTGACGTTTGTGGTTACCGGATACACGTTCTCAGCCATTTTGTAAAGATTTGCTGATGAATACACAAATAGTGATTCGGTCATGTTACATATAAAGAAATACGTATTTGGGTATATTACATCGGATACAAGCATTGTCATGTGATAACTGTTGTGTTCGTAATTCCATTGTAAGCCAATCTTGAACTCCCTATCCTATAGGCCAAAGATAAGCAAAATTTAATTCCGTAAATGTACAAATTGTGACCTTCAATTGTCAGTCTTTTCAGTGTGTATAGGTAGAGCACAAAGCATCATCGAAAAGCGTAACCTTTCAGCTTAAAAATGATCCCAAAGTAAATTTGGGTTATGTTTTATGTAAGAAGGAAATCACTTCGAAGATAGTTCCCGTCATTCTTTCAAAAAGTTACAGTGCATCCATTGCATATTTACAATTAATTGAAACTCATTATCACAGATGCAATGCACCCAGGTAAAGGTATACACTCATGTCTAGGCAAACACAGATTTAAGGAACATCTCGGCTGTATATCAACATTTCCTACCGATATAGTTGGTATACTTTGAACTATATGACTAGCGTCATTCGTCTTCCACCATTGGGCTTACAATATATGAGGAAAAGCCGCCAGTTGCTTGGAAAGTATGTTGTGTGGATAACTGATGTGCGAAAGCCTGGAAACACATCAGTAGGTGAACTGGCCGCTGTGATATGACTGAATTCTTTTGAAAATGGCGTTAAACTCCAATTAATCAACCTATACATAGATACACCAATTGAAATGTAAACAGGAAAACCAATATTGATTCTAAAACCCGGCAGTTTGTGAAACAATTATATTAGCACTCTTATCCACTATCGGTATCCCAATAAAACGTCACGTTAGTCTAATGATCTATGCAATATCGGTCATCCTACTCTTACAGGCCAGCTATTCAGACTCCAATATACAATACAATACAAAACAATAACTTTATTCGTAATATAAGGCCACCGACCCACAATACATTTACAATGTAACAATTAGTTAATGTGAGTAACGTACAATAACTATGATATATGTGTACACCTCAGTAATGGTGAAGGCAAAAACAGTTTCAGTCATTCCGGTCTATAGATTGGCGATGTCCGTCCGTCTGTCTGTCCTGGTGACCGAGTACTTGTGGGGTGTTCTAAAGCCCACTCACCACCTTTATAAAGACACTTAGATAAATATTGTTTTTGTTTGTTTTATAACGGGTATCTTATTTGCATATTAATGCTATTCATTCCGTAAAAGGGGAATAATTACGGAATGAATAGCATACTTGTGGGATGCAACCCACATGTTTGAAACAAAAGAAATAACCCCACTATTAAGTCTGTTTTGTTTGTTTCAAAGTCACTTTAATTCATTTTGTACATACCAGTAGAAAACTGAAAAATACACAAAAGACAATGGTCAAGTCAGATCCCCATAGAGCAAAGAGCAAAAACCAGTTGGTACGAATCGATCATTTTGAACGAAACGTGAAAACCCGGGTACGAATCCAATGAATTTCAGAAATCTATAAAACACAGATGAATTCGTGAAAACAGCGAAGTACTAATTACGGAAAGAAGCAGAGACAACTTACTCTATGGGAACCGATGACACCTTGTCGTCTACCAAATGAGAATAGCCCAAAATCGCCAAGCGATGGATGACATGTTGCATTTCCAAATGCGTTTTTAACATAAAAGGCGGCTAACTATCAAAGGGAAATAACTTTTCCCCAATCAATAATCACAGTACTCAATACTCAATATGGCAGACATAACACTCCCCGTCTGATCTCAATCACTTATATATATACACAATGTTCAATAAACTAAACTTAACTAAATTATCCCTAATGCGACTTCTGAAAATAATGCTCTAGCATTGATAATTAACTGATTAATAAAGGTACAGGTATGCTTAAATTGTTTTCAATACAAATTGCCTGGACATTGGTTTATGAGGACAAATAATTTCAACCCTAACATAATTAGTCTTGTATGAGAGGAACAACCTCACTATTGGTCTCTCATATATACATGGTTTTCCATGTTTAATAATTCGTACTTTCAACTTTCGGACTAATCCGTCACTACTTGGAAATACTTCACTAACCAGTCCCATCGGCCAATCATGGCGCATACATTCTTTATCACGGAGAAGCACCAGGTCTCCTGTTTTAATGTTTTCACCTAAAGTTTTCCACTTTTTTCGCGGTTGGAGTGTCGAAAGAAATTCACATTTCCATCTTTTCCAAAATGTATTGGCAAGTATTGAACAGTCTTCCATTGACTGCGATACATGTCTTTAAGGTCAATATCCACAAACTTAGTAGCACTTTCTGTTGCCTTTTGTGTGAGGAGAATCCCTGGTGTCAAAACAAAAGGCGAATCCGGATCAGTAGACACAGGAACAAGAGGTCTTGAGTTCATTATTGCTGTAACCTCGGCCATAAAAGTAGCATCCAATGGAGGAGCTACTTTTGCATAGCCTGCGTCAAATATAGCTTTCATGAACTTCACGAAGTGTTCACACTTGACAGGATTCTTGCGAAGGCTTGCTTGCAGTGTCAAAGCTCTCTTCATCACAACATATTTATTGTTTGATAATATATGTTTTGGTTTTCTGAATGGAAATGGAGCAGTCCAATTTCCCGATGGGTCCTTTGAAAATTCATTTTTCATTAGTTTCATAAATTTCCCGTCCTCAATAGATGGCCCTGTCATATTATCGTACCGTTCTCTTCTAAAGAGGTGGCTATCACCGTAGTTCACTTTTAAGTTCAACGCACAATCGTCAAAGATAGACGCACGTCCACTTTGGGTAATCGAAGTCTTCATGACCGAAAGGTTTTTAGGTGAATGTTTGTTGTTGAGGCATACATTGCCAACCAAAACCCACCCTAACAATACCTTCTGGGCAAATGGCGTTCCTTTAGGTCCGACACACTGATCCTGAATATGGTGAGCCTCTGGCACGTCTCGTCCTATCAGTAATATTATGGGAGTGTCGGGATCCAATGGTGGGAGGACCACATTTCTTAAATGCTGGTGGTAGTCAGTTATCTCTGATGTTGGTATCTCTGACCTTTCGTTTGGAAGCTCTTCACATTCGATTATTACTGGTAAGTCTAGTTTTGTTGAGCCATCATACGCTTCTATAACGAAATTGGATGCACGTCGACCTATCATTGAGCATCTGCCCGCACATGATGATAACGAGTATGATGTAGCAGTAGACCAAGGAATACTCATCTTATCGAAAAACTCACCCCTTGCAAGTGTTGAATTACTTTGGTCGTCAAGCATGGCGTATGTTTTAATCGCAAGATCAGGCCTTTCTGCCGGGTACACCTTCACAAGAACAATTTTAGAACATGACCGTCCACTTAATTCACCACATATCGCAGTACATCTGGAGACTACGGACGTCTCCCCGCCATGCTTTTCTGACATTGTATATTCTGGAATAGGCCTAAATAATCTGTTTTGAACTCCTTCAATGTGTAACGCTGTAGCATGATCGCGTTTACCACATGTGTCGCATTTAACTACCACCTGACAGTCTTTAAAAATATGTGAAGTATCTCTGCAGCACCTGAAGCAAAATGTGTAGTCTTTGAGGAGCTTCTTCCTTTCGTTTAGTGTGAGCTGTTGAAAAGCCTTGCACTCATTTAAACTATGATTAGCATCGTGCAATATACACTGATTAGTTCGACCTTGTGTATCCAACTCGGTCTTCTTTACTCGAATGGTCTCTTTGCGAGGAACTGATATCTCTGTTTGATGGTTACTGATTTTAGGTGTCTGATTGTTAGAATAAACAAACCCCAGGTTATTGCGAACCCTGCTCATTTCATGAATAAAGGCTACAAGCACGCTAAATGGAGGGTATGAGGCATTGTTTCTGTCATTAAAACTTGAGGCGCGCGATGTCCATTTTTCCTGGAGGTTATATGGTAGTTTGGACACAATTTCTCTAATGCCACACATTGAATCAAAATACCCAAGAGATCGTTGATGAACTGGATCTTCCATCCGCGATTGTATTTCATCAATCAAGTCTGCCAGGTCATACAATCTTTTCGATTCCTTGTTTGATATATCAGGAAAGTTGGACAGACGCGCTTTTAGGGCTGTTTCAACAAGCACAGGACTACCATACCTATCGTCAACACGACGCCATATTTTCTTAACTGCCACGTCTGGCTTTCCCGAGTTTGCACATCTAATGCTTAATGCATGTCTTTTTGATTCTGGACCCAGGTAATGTATAAGTAACTCCAGCTCTTCCCTTGAATTCGGTTTAAGTTCGTCCTTTAGTGCTCCAAAACTACATTTCCATTCCTGATAAGTTTCTGGCGTATCATCAAAAACATCTATTCCAGTGCGAATCAACAGGTCCCTTTTAAGAAGAAAATTGGAAATGTCCATTACACCAACTGGTGGTGACGTCACATGCACAGGCATTGATGGATTCTTATGCTCAGACCTGGCTGGGTAAACATGCTTGTCATGGAATGAACGTACATACGGTTGTGATTTAGCGCGTGACAACACTAATATCTGGATTAAGTGGTAATGGCCCACTAGAAATGGTAGCTGGTTCAGGAACTGAGGGTTGATCATAATTTGAAGGTTGGTCATAATTATGTCTCTAATCATCTGGTTGCAACCTATTTATTACTTGTTGAATGTCATTATGGGGTTGGAAAGACAATGATGCTTCTGGTTCAAACAGTTTATAAGGTTTAGTCTCAACTAAGTGTTCATTTGACTCATGCTTTTTCTGTTCATTAAAATATTTATCAAGAATGATACTTGTATCTAGTTCACCGTCATCTCTTTCGTCACTTAATTCAGCTTTAATACCTTGGTATTCAGCCGTAGCAATCACAGCTTCCTTTTCAGCCTGAAGCAAGTCCATGTCTACTTGAAGTGTAAATGCCTGCATCCTGAGTTGTGCTTCCTTTTTAGCATACAAAAAGGTTGCCTCCGCTGCTTCTGCCTTAACACGCTGTCGCAATAAGATAGTTGATGCACCTGAACTATTTGATTTGTGAGAAACAGTCTTGAGTGACCTTGATTTAACAGAGGTTTGAAATTTAGCACTTAAATGTATCTGACTTTCAATGGAACGTAATCGCTGGTCAACCTTTTCATTGTAAACTTGTCGTACCAAGGCATGACTTGATTGCTCTCTTGCACTGTCGTCCGTATTTACGAGAGAAAGTAAATTTAAAAGTTCATTGCTTTTATCACAATATGTCTGAAAAGTATCATTGATATTAGCACACAATGAACAGAGTGTATTTTTACTGTCAGGTAAGTCTTTATATAGATATGAATCAAGCTCTTTACCTATCTTGGTAAGCCTACTTGCACATTTATGAATTTGATTTTCCATGTAAATGACACCTCTTTCAGTAAGTGTCCGTTGTCTATCACTCCTTCGAATAGGCTTGTCTGAAGCCTCCGTGTCGTGTACTGTTGTTGTATCGGACATCTTGGCCTAAGATGCAATACAAGTTGTTATCAATCAATATATGTAGTACCACACTCTATCTTCTTCTGTATCGGTGTAGAACCAGATTTTCTACTATTAAGTCTGTTTTGTTTGTTTCAAAGTCACTTTAATTCATTTTGTACATACCAGTAGAAAACTGAAAAATACACAAAAGACAATGGTCAAGTCAGATCCCCATAGAGCAAAGAGCAAAAACCAGTTGGTACGAATCGATCATTTTGAACGAAACGTGAAAACCCGGGTACGAATCCAATGAATTTCAGAAATCTATAAAACACAGATGAATTCGTGAAAACAGCGAAGTACTAATTACGGAAAGAAGCAGAGACAACTTACTCTATGGGAACCGATGACACCTTGTCGTCTACCAAATGAGAATAGCCCAAAATCGCCAAGCGATGGATGACATGTTGCATTTCCAAATGCGTTTTTAACATAAAAGGCGGCTAACTATCAAAGGGAAATAACTTTTCCCCAATCAATAATCACAGTACTCAATACTCAATATGGCAGACATAACACCCACAAATACACTTCATGGGTACGTCCGTCTGTCTGTCAACAGTTTGGTTAAAGTTTCAGGTTGAGGCAAAATCCCAGCACTGGAAAGGGTTACAAACTTGAAACTTTGCCTGAAGGTAACCAGTAACAAGTTCTACTGATTTCTATGGTTACTTTGACCTTGACCTTGGTTTATCGATTTTCCAGGTAAAATTGCCGACAATCCGGCCTTACCGTCTTCAGCGGTTTCTTGTTATCTAATTTAATAAAGTAGTGTCAACTTTTGGTTTCTTCAGTCTGTATCATCAAACTACATATACACGGCAATTTGATTGGAGAAATCAGTTGAAAGTTGTTGGTTTTAAAAATGATACCCTAATCAAACTCTGTATATCATTGATACATATAATGAACAGGGGCGTAGCTCCCTTTAGGCACTGTAGGCACGAGCCTATACATGTTTTCTAAAAATTGCCCCAAAATGCAGCTGCGGCGATACACATCTGCGTAATGTATCGACCAGATCAGCCTGCGCTGTCCGCGCAGACTGATCCGGCCGACACATTCCGTATATGGGGGGGTGGGATAGATAGAGTAGTGATTCCTGAAACAGAAAATCCACAGGAGGCGAAAAGTGTCTATCCGGGTACGCCTGTGTGGCATGCTTAGGATGGTCCGGGTCGATACTTTACGCAGAGTCCACACTGTTGATTTTCTCACGAGACGGCCTAAACATTGATTATTGCCAAGCTACGTCCATGATGATTATTATAACAACTGTTAAATTCTGCCTTTCCAAATTACTATATTTTACAGTTGAAAGCGTTGCGGAATCTACGCCAACGAGATCCCAATCACCCTAGCACTTTGATGGGAGGAAACAACCGACCTGTCATGCCCCTTAATCGACGTACCGTCAGAACCAACATCAATTTTGTAAGTACACCAGTGTTTCACTTTCGAAAAATATATCATATGAGCCGATTCACGAGAAAACCAACATTATGGACTCTGCGTGAAGTATCGAACCGGATCAGCCTGAGCATGCCGCGAAGGCTAATCCGGGCATACAATGTTCGCCTACTTTGGATTTTCTACTTCAGGAATCATTACTCTTTACCTCTATCTCCCTATAGACGGAATGTGTCGGCCCGGATTAGCTTGCGCGATCTGCGCAGGCTGATCTGGGTCGATACATAACGCAGAGTCGATTATGTTCGTTTTCTCGTGGAACGGCTGATATATACTTGAATAGCCACGATTCGCCCCAATAGCATATGTGAGCAAAAGTCTCAACCATGGATATTTATCTTTAAAGTTTTTATAATGTTCAGCATTTTATTACTTTTAACTTTTGTAACATATAACCAATCACATGTTTCGAACATGTTGCTGCAAGAATTTAGCGGGATGTTGGTTAAACTAAAGCAAAGACAAGACATTTTGCATTATACAAGGATTCTTAATTCATGCATTTATTTTGAACTTTGTATACTGGTAAATGTGAATAGTAACCTAATTCGAAAAAACAAAAACATTAATTGTAATATATTTTGTATCAGTTTACATCAAAACACATCTCATTCAAACCACAACTAAGATTTGCTCGCTCGCATAAAGATATAATATACTACCTCATAAAGGGCGTATCAGATTGACCTTTACGTCAGCCAATCAAATTATTGCCTAAAAATCGTTAGGTATAAAATAGGGAAGCTATCCCATCCATATGAATAAACGAGATAGTAAAGCGGTTATAATCGGGTATATCGATTGTATAGAATGGGGCGCTGTTTGCTTGTTCATTGGACAAAAATCGAGCACCTGCTCATGAATATTTAAGTATAGAGGATCAATCAAAGACGACCTTTTGTGCGGTGTCGTCAGAGCCGGTATACTTCTACCCTAACTTACATTAGGAGTCGTTAAATGTTATCGTAATGTCAATCGAACCGCATTCCTGTATACTAAGACCATACTTATTCCGGATGCAGCTGGTATTTAAGTGACATGGCACATTATCCATGTGTACTCCGGTCACATCTCCTCAGTCTGTCCCATAAGTTATTAAATAGTAGATCTATTTTTAAATTACATTTTTATTCAAAACATGACATACTTAATAGCCTTTTGGATTTATGAAATGCACCTGGCGTTATTTCATTTGATTTACATGTGGGGGAAATCCTCGGTCATAGAGATCCTCATTTAATCAAACAATGAAAATGAAAATGAAACATACAATGATGAAATAATCTGATATCCATACAAACCATGAGTGACGTCTTCACACTGTTTACCGTTCAAATTGTTCTTTTATACTTTACTATTCCGAAAACTTTAACCCTTTCCCTCATACGACAATTATGCAGCAGACGACTTTGAACGTATTTTGTCAAAACATAGAAAATCTCCATAATTGAATGGATAACCTATGGCAAAAGGAGAAATTGCACGTTTTGTGCAATTTCTTCTTTTGTCACTATGTTTTGAAAAAGCCGTCTGCTGCAGAGGCGTCAGAAAACGTCTATATGAGGGAAAGGGTTTTAAAAAAAAAGGTAGTAATGTCTGCCCTCCTTGGCACTCAAGTGTGCGGGGTTAGCATTACGACTGACTGACTGGTGTCAGGATAAATGGACCAGTAGTTCTAGCAACGTACCCAGGAAACGCCGTAATATAACTGAACACTGACTGACTGGTGTCAGGATAAATGGACCAGTAGTTCTAGCAACGTACCCAGGAAACGCCGTAATATAACTGAACACTGACTGACTGGTGTCAGGATAAATGGACCAGTAGTTCTAGCAACGTACCCAGGAAACGCCGTAATATAACTGAACACTGACTGACTGGTGTCAGGATAAATGGACCAGTAGTTCTAGCAACGTACCCAGGAAACGCCGTAATATAACTGAACACAATTTTGAAAGCGGCGTGAAACATCAAACAATCAATGCTTTACTATTTGTCTCTTCCTAGTACTTGAGAATAACTTCCGTTGCTTCTGTTATATTATTCTTTGTTTTATTATCAATGTATTGTTACTATTTTTCAGCGAGGTGGCTGTTCCATGGCACAAGATATGCAGTATCAGCGTAAGTTCTACATAACTCTACCATCAGGCAGACTAATTTGACACGTCTGAAGAAAGACGACCTTTGAAAGCATATTGTGACAAAATAAGAAATTGTTCATGATGAGCAACTTATCCTTTTCAACTCTATTTAGCATTCATACTTTCATTTACAGTTATGATTCATATTTTGCACGTGATGTTTTTAAAGTCGTTTGTTTCAGATGTAATCTATGTGGGTAAGTGTTATTATATATTGTTGTTGGAGACAGTGGTAGATCGCCAGCAGGGACGTAGCTCCCTTTAGGCACTGTAGGCACGTGCCTACACATCTTTTCTCAAAATGCCCCAAAATGCAGCTGCGGCGATACACATATGCGTAATGTATCGACCAGATCAGCTTGCGCTGTCCGCGCAGACTGATCCGGCCGACACATTCCGTCTAAGGGGGGATAGATAAAGTAGTGATTCCTGAAACAAAAATCCACAGGAGGCGAAAAGTGTATATCCGGGTACGCCTGTGTGACATGCTTAGGCTGATCCGGGTCGATACTTTACGCAGAGTCCACAATGTTGATTTTATCACGAGATGGCCTACACATTGATTATTGATTGCCAAGCTACGCCCCTGGCCGGGCTTGCGATAAAAAACGATCGGGGACCATCAGGACAATAGGTAGAGAGTAATGCTTGAGTATCCAGGAATCAGATAACAAAAGTGATTAACAACAAGAACTTGCACAATTGTTGTTACATAAATAAGGTTTTAAATAAACTAGTAGTTTATGCAACGAATAATGCAGAATAAACATAGGAACATCTAAGATTTCCGAGGGGGTTTACCATACGGTTTTCAATTCCGCGGACAGCGCTAGTGCCCAACAAACCTTATTTTTTATATTTTCAAAAATATACCTCGTGATAACTGCATCATTTAACTAATCATTGACATACATGTAACTCCAGTCAGCTTTGCATTAGTGTGTGTTTCATGAAGGCTGTTTCAGATAATATCACACGTATTTAAGGTATTATTTTTACCCACTATGCTAAGTATGGACACACACATTGGTCTTAAATTTAAACCACGAAGTCAGTCGTAATGCTAAATAAAGCATTTAAAACAAACACGTCGAGCCATGTATGATTTTACAACTTAAATTTATTTTCAAAATGCATTAAATCAAGGATAACAGACACTGTGCAATAAATTCCTTTCCTTTTTATAAATTAAACACCTATTACAGGACAAATATCTACAACTTTCTTACGCAAAAAATAATACATTTGCAGCGTTATTGATTGCATTTTAATGCCCCTCGACAAAAAACAATCTTCGGTTGTCATCTCGAAGTTGTATATTCCCTTAAGTTTTGATTAAAATGGATATATAAATGTTGAATCTAAAGCACCACGGTGCTTTCAAAAACCGAGTTCCGTTGATTGATCACGAATCAATTGATAAAGTGATGATTTTAATGTTTTTTATCTGACAAATGACCCGAATATTACCAGCCGCTACAGACGAAAACATATCTTGTTGCCCATGCTACATGTATTAGTGAAAATTCGTGGGAGTTTATTCATATGCAAAGGTTCGACAGAGATCTGAATGTCCGTCGACGCGTGTATTAGTTTAGATGGTGTTTGACGCCGCTCTCAATAATATTCCAATTATATCACACCGTTTCCTGGGTAGGTTACCATGACTACTGGTCTATTTATCGTGACACTAGTGTATCTGTCTAACCTCACAATCTTGGGTAGGTTACCAGTAATACTGGTCCATTTATCCTGACACCAGTGTATCTGTTTAAGCTCACAATCTTGGGTAGGTTACCAGTAATACTGGTCCATTTATCCTGACACCAGTGTATCTGTTTAACCTCGCAATCCTGGGTAGGTTACCAGTAATATTGGTCTATTTATCGTGACACCAGTGTATCTGTTTAACTTCACAATCCTGGGTAGGTTAACAGTAATACTGATCTATTTATCCTGACACCAGTGTATCTGTCTAACTTCACAATCCTGGGTAGGTTACTAGTACTACTGGTCCATTTATCCTGACACTAGTGTATCTGTCTAACTTAACAATCTTGGGTAGGTTACCAGTAATACTGGTCCATTTATCCTGACACCAGTGTATCTGTCTAACCTCACAATCCTGGGTAGGTTAACAGTAATACTGATCGATTTATCCTGACACCAGTGTATCTGTCTAACTTCACACTCTTGGGTAGGTTACCAGTAATACTGGTCCATTTATCCTGACATCGGTGTATCTGTCTAACCTCACAATCCTGGGTAGGTTAACAGTAATACTGATCTATTTATCCTGACACCAGTGTATCTGTCTAACTTCACAATCCTGGGTAGGTTACTAGTACTACTGGTCTATTTATCCTGACACGAGTGTATCTGTCTAACCTCGCAATCCTGGGTAGATTAACAGTAATACTGATCTATTTATCCTGACACCAGTGTATCTGTCTAACTTCACAATCTTGGGTAGGTTACCAGTAATACTGGTCCATTTATCCTGACACCAGTGTATCTGTTTAACCTCACATTCTTGGGTAGGTTACCAGTAATACTGGTTCATTTATCCTGACACCAGTGTATCTGTCTAACTTCACAATTATGGGCAGGTTACCAGTAATACTGGTATATTTGTCCTGACACCAGTATATCTGTCTACAATCCTGGGTAGGTTACCAGTAATACTGGTCCATTTATCCTGACACCAGTGTATCTGTCTAACCTCACAATCCTGGGTAGGTTACTAGTACTACTGGTCTATTTATCCTGACACAAGTGTATCTGTCTAACTTAACAATCTTGGGTAGGTTACCAGTAATACTGGTCAATTTATCCTGACACCAGTGTATCTGTCTAACCTCACAATCCTGGGTAGGTTACTAGTACTACTGGTCTATTTATCCTGACACCAGTGTATCTGTCTAACTTAACAATATTGGGTAGGTTACTAGTACTACTGGTCTATTTATCCTGACACCAGTGTATCTGTCTAACTTAACAATCTTGGGTAGGTTACCAGTAATACTGGTCAATTTATCCTGACACCAGTGTATCTGTCTAACCTCACAATCCTGGGTAGGTTACTAGTACTACTGGTCTATTTATCCTGACACGAGTGTATCTGTCTAACCTCACAATCCTGGGTAGGTTAACAGTAATACTGATCTATTTATCCTGACACCAGTGTATCTGTCTAACCTCACAATCCTGGGTAGGCTACCAGTAATACTGGTCTATTTATCGTGACACCAGTGTATCTGTCTAACCTCACAATTCTGGGTAGGTTACGAGTAATACTGGTCTATTTATCCTGACACCAGTGTATCTGTCTAACCTCACAATTATGGGTAGGTTACCAGTAATACTGGTCTATTTATCCTGACACTAGTGTATCTGTCTACAATACTGGGTAGGTTACCAGTAATACTGGTCTATTTATCCTGCCACCAGTGCATCTGTCTAACCTCACAATTATGGGTAGGTTACCAGTAATACTGGTCTATTTATCCTGACACCAGTGTATCTGTCTACAATCCTCGGTAGGTTACCAGTACTACTGGTCTATTTATCCTGACACCAGTGTATCTGTCTAATATCACAATCCTGGCTAGTCTACCAGTAATACTGGTCCATTTATCCTGACACCAGTGTATCTGTCTAATCTCACAATCCTGGCTAGTCTACCAGTAATACTGGTCCATTTATCCTGACACCAGTGTATCTGTCTAACCTCACACTCCTGGGAAGGTTACCAGTAAAACTGATCCATTTATCCTGACACCAGTATATCTGTCTAACCACACACTCCTGGGTAGGTTACCAGTAATACTGGTCCATTTATCCTGACACCAGTGTATCTGTCTAACCTCACAATCATGGGTAGGTTACCAGTAATACTGGTCCATTTATCCTGACACCAGTGTATCTGTCTACAATCCTGGGTAGGTTACCAGTACTACTGGTTTATTTATCTTGACACCAGTGTATCTGTCTAGCCTCACACTCCTGGGTAGGTTACCAGTAAAACTGGTCTATTTATCCTGACACCAGTGTATCTGTTTAACCTCATAACCCTGGGTAGGTTACCAGTAATACTGGCCTATTTATCCTGACACCAGTGTATCTGTCTAACCTCACAATCCTGGGTAGGCTACCAGTAATACTGGTCCATTTATCCTGACACCAGTTTGTATGTCTAACCGCACAAGCCTGGGTAAGTTACCAGTAATACTGGTATATTTATCCTAACACCAGTGTATCTGGCTAACCTCACACTCCTGGGTAGGCTACCAGTAATGCTGGTTTATTTATCCTGACACCAGTGTATCTGTTTAACCTTACAATCCTGTGTAGGTTACCAGTAATACTGGTCTATTTATCCTGACACCAGTGTATCTGTCTAACATCACAATTTTGTGTAGGTTACCGGTAATACTGGTCTATTTATCCTGACACCAGTGTATCTGTCTAACCCCACACTCCTGGGAAGGCTACCAGTAATACTGGTTTATTTATCCTGACACCAGTGTATCTGCTTAACCTCACAATTATGTGTAGGCTACCAGTAATACTTGTTTATTTATCCTGATACCAGTGTATCTGTTTAACCTCACAATTCTGGTTAGAACACCAGTAATACTGGTTTATTTATCCTGACACCAGTGTATCTGTCTAACCTCACAATTCTGGGTAGTTTACCAGTAATACTGGTCCATTTATCCTGACACCAGTGTATCTGTTTAACCTCACAATCCTGGGCACCAAGGAGGCAGAGGCATAACTACGGGTTTAAAACATTTTGTATGACCCGGCCGGGAATCGAACCCGCAACATCGAATCTATACATCACTTAACGGTATACACTATATAGATACAACAAAAGTCACTTACATGTACATGGACAACACGCTAGTTGAATATCACTTAAAAGTACATGGAGCAAATGTAAGTTTGTAAGACATTTCTTAAATCTTATGTACAAAACGTTATTTGGATTTCACTTTAAAGGTATATGGGCTTAAATTAAGTTTGACTTCACTTAAAGGTACATTGATATAATATTTGTTGGACATCAGTCAAAGCTACATGGACAACATAATACTTGGACATCACTTAAGGGTACATGGACATCATGTAAGTTTGACATCACATAAAGGAACTTGGACACAACTTAAGCTTGGACAACACTGAAAGGTACATAGACAAACACATCACTTAAAGTTACATGGAAATAATATTACTTGGACATCACTTAAAGGTATGTAAAGGTTCATGAACAAAGTGTTGGTTGGACATCACTTAAAGGTACATGAACATAACGTCGGCTGGACATCACTTTAATGACAAGGACATTTTGTTAGTAGGACATCAATTAAAGGTAACAACATGTTAGTTGGACATCACTTGTATAGTGTTGTCAATCGTTAAATATATGGCTATTTTACATGAGACGGACAGAGAAGACTATGTTGTGACAGCGCAGATACACAGGCTCGTCTGTTCGCTAAAACACAAATCTAAAATATATAGGTCCATTATTATATAATAATTATGGTTATGTATTTTCAGTGAATGCAAAGTTGAAGGTCAAGAAGTAGAACGCAGTGTGCTACTCTAGTAACATTACTAAACAGGAAATGATAAATCAACGTGAATTTTACAGTCCACGACCGCCGCATGATGATCCACGTTTTATGCCTGGCCTTGGCGAGGACATCAAACTATTGAGGACAAGTCTGTTTAACAAAAAATAATCGAAATCAGGTTGAAAGACAGAGCACCGGTTGTCTGCCAATCCAATTTCCAGCAACTTTTCTTCAATCCTGCATAACATCCTTCGATATTTCTACAGCGTATGGTCTTAAAAATCAGCTGCCATCCGGACTTCACAATCGAATCAGATTTTTGGTCGACACTCTACAGGATAGATATGTTGTGGGTTGCGCTCCAGTAGTCCAAGACAAGCTGTAGCGCATTACTTAAAAGTGTAGAAAAAACTCTGGCTGAAAACTCATTTTATCTGATTTATATACACTCAGTTTGACAGAGGGTTCTTAAAATGCAGGTTTTCGAAAAGTGAATTTCCAGATTGGACTCCGCAGACAAGCAGTGAGATATGGATATACATTGTTCTCAGATTTGTTTTGTTTGGTGTTTCTAGATCAAAGTAAAAAAAATGAACATGTTCGATTGGTGTAAAGATCGGTATTTCAATATACATCTGAGCAAGAAGTTATGGCTATTCTTAACGTTCGGTTTTCTGTTCACCGCTTTGTTGTTGATAATAATGTACTAAGTAGTTCTCACTTTGGTACTCTTAGTAACACGTTATGACATCTGTTGTTTTCGTCTAATGAATTGAGTAGTACACAACACAACGGGATGATAATTCGTCTTAATAGTGTATCACATGTCCGTAAGACGGGATGCCACTTGAGGATGATGTCTCCGTCGACTGATCGGAAGACTGGGATGCCATTTTGTGATAACGTCTCCAGAAAAAAAAATGCCACTTGGGGATTGCGCCTAGGACGACGGCTCGTAAGACAGAATTAATGCCACTTGGAACGTACGTCTTCGTCGACTGCCCTTAAGACTGGTTGTCAACTTTGTGCCACTTCGGAATAGCGTCTTCGTAGACTGCCAGTAAGGCAGTGTTCCAATTGGGGATCGGGTCTCCGTCGACTGCCCGTAAGACTGGATGACAATCGGGCATCACGTCTCCATCGACTGCCCGTCTCCGTTGACTGCCCGTAAGACAGGATGCCACTTGGGGATCGCGTCTCCGTCGACTGCCCGTAAGACAGTATGACACTTGTAACGGAGTTACATCAAACACAACTAACATTTCTACGATTCCTGTGTTTCGTTAAAAAGTTATAACTATGTCTCTACTTGTGTTAGGCGAGCAATGTAAACTCTGGTGATATTTTGTATAGGTCTATGCAAACCCGAGTCTTCAGAGTTCGCAGATGCTCTTATTCCTTTTCCACATGCAGACGCATTCTGACGTCTTTGCAGCAGATGAAAACATTGTGGCAAAAGGAGAAATTGGTCCTGTTTTCTCCGTTTACCATGTCGTCTGCTGCAGATTTATTGTATACGGGAAAGGTTTAAACTTCAAATGGCCATACGCGGCCAAAATGTAAGGTACCGACAATGAAAGCAAAGAAACTAAGTGAGATGTTCATTTTTTATAAATGCAAGATGTATAAATGTGAGAGACAGTCGCAAACATACAATTGAGTAGATCAATCGCCGTGGATCAATCATATTCAAAATAATGCAAATACAAACAATGTTTTGAATTCGATAATTATATTATTATTCCGTGGAATCTTCGTATTAAGATCCTTACTCTGTTCCTATGTATACATAAAGATGTGTTGATATGTTTCGAATAATTTTACGCTGACCCGATAAGACAGTCGGGGAGAGAATGTAGGCCTACCACAAATGGAACAATAGCAGTACAGTAAAACCTGTGTTAAAGACCACCCTGGAACAGCGATTCCATGTCTACAGCAACCACATTTTAAGTTCCCCTATTATTCATATTCTGGATAAATGACCCTGGAATTAAACGACCACATGTGAACAAAGACAATATTGTTGTGTTCCCATGGGTGGTCTTTATACACAGGTTCCATTGTATATCTAATACAGGGTCTTAAAAACATAGTTGAAAAGGGGCGAAACTGCTCATTTAGCTTTCATAATGCTTCATAATGCTTCCATGTCCAATACAGTTGTAACCTACGGAGGCGCCGAATGTTTACCATGTATATTAAACCCTTTCGCTGCCAAAGGCAATTCAATGTTTGTTGCAAACAATGCATATTCAGGTGAGCCAGCTCGTAAGGAGCTGTCTCACCTGAAATATGCATTGTTTGCCACTTAGACATTAAATTTAAGCAAAATGTCATGTTGGAGGACGACAACATGAGTGGTCCAGTTTTCAACATGGAAGAGTCGACCTTGTGAAATAGTCAGGGAGTGATTAGTTTAAACAATTCTACATGTAGGGAAAACAGGGTAGTCACACCAGCATTAAATCACAAATTTCAATTAAGAAATACAGAATGTAGATAATAAGCGTCACTAAAAAATGACCGAACAGCATACAGGTAACCTTTTTTTCAAAATACATCAAATCTGCAGCAGACGACTTTTAAATTTGTTTCAGGTAAATTGAAAGGCTCTATAAATACAGGTATAGCTTATTAAAGTCGTCTGCTGCTATTACGTCAAAATGCGTCTTTAGGTGCGACAGGGTTAAAGAAAGACAAATTTGTAAATATAAAAGAGCTTGTAAAAGATCAAACATGATAAAGTCTCTAACGAACTGTGTAGTTGTTTAATTAAGATTAATCCTGACCCACTTGCATTCGCATTTTTAGCAGACGACTCTTGACACATTTTTCAGGTATATTTAAAAAAATACATTAAGTAATAGATGTAGGTTTATATTAATCAATAGTATTACCTAGATGTGTTCGAAGTCGTCTGCTGCAGCGTTACTGTTACTGATCGGTTAACAAATATCCGGCTGGATTCTGGTATTTTCATTCCACGTTCTTACAATTACAGTAACAATTTATCCATTTTTGAGAGGCTTCTATGATGCTTATACGACTAGACAGGGCGAACATGGAATATTCCATTATGACCGCACGGATACGTAGGCTGACTGGAATCTTCCCTTGTTACCGAACAACCATGGTAGCTCAGTCGGTAGCGAATCGAGCCAGAGGCTTTGACTTCGAACCCCAGCTCGGCCAACATTCTTTCCGACGTTTGGCAAAAGTTAATGCGACAAGCGCCATTTGTTTTCCACCAATGAACAAATAGTTGTGTCGAATGCACTGACGCTACCAGGTTATTTCTAACACCAAAATGTGATCGTTGACATTCCGATGTCATTGGTGTCCTACTATGAGCGTGTCCTAGTCAGTATGTTTTTAATCTTTGCATAGTGTATAAATTCAAATAGTTAGGTGTAGGTGTTTTAAACTGTATATACAAAGTAAATGTATAATCTATTAGATAGATATGTTGATTTGTTTTCTTCATTTACAATTGAATTTATGCATAAATCATGTTAAAATAATGGTGCTATTTTAAGTTATGTAATTAATAAATATTTTTTCTTAAAACTGAAACCGTTTTTATTTAGCCAAAGCTCCCTGTCTTATCAAGTATCTTTGCTTTGTTTATGGGTGAATAACCGGAAAAAACAGCCGGATTTCAAATCGCTAACGATTTGTAGAGTAGTAATGCTCCACTTCTCACAATGAATTAAAAGGCAAACTACAACTACAAATGTATCCAGGTTAATATAAAGTTCATCAAAAAAATAGCAAAGTTTCAGACTTGCGTTCAACAATCAACATAATCGTGTTACCCGAACGCCATTGCAAGTTCTAGAAGATAGTCAACTGGCAAATACTAATACCGGATTTCAAATCGCTAACGATTTGTAGAGTAGTAATGCTCCACTTCTCACAATGAATTAAAAGGCAAACTACAACTACAAATGTATCCAGGTTAATATAAAGTTCATCAAAAAACTAGCAAAGTTTCAGACTTGCGTTCAACAATCAACATAATCGTGTTACCCGAACGCCATTGCAAGTTCTAGAAGATAGTCAACTGGCAAATACTAATCCCCCCTTCCCCACATATGATATATCTGCTGCAGCCGATATTGAAAACATCTAGGTCATAAATATGGAAACTTTCTATAAAAGAAAATGTTGCAAACCATGTGGCATTCATTACATAGGAGGTGATTATAATGCGCAATTCTTACTTTCACTACATTGTTTTCAAAAGTCGTTTGCTGCAGAATTGTTGTTTGTGGTTAAGGGTTAAGAGCAGTCTGACAGGCTTCATCCGTGATCGCCATGTTATCATTTGAGGATCGTTGCAGTTCTAGGTCAGATGGAAGCAATTCATTTTCCATAGGCGACCATTATAGCGTTTGAGCTATGGCTCTTTCCCAACAGTAGAACTAACCCAGAAACCTATATTCAATTAAAGTTCATTATTAAAACTACCAAAAAAGCACAAACAACTCACATATAAACCACCTTTTTTTTTGTTTAGCTATTACGTCAAATTAATGGTCACCCTTATCTTATTTTACTTTCAATTTCAGAAAATACATGTTGTTCTGAAAATGGCTCCTAAGCTCTCAATTAAGCTAAAATCAAACAATGTTTTGATTACAAATCAGTGAGGGGGTATTCAACCTTATTAAAAACACTTTCAACTTTCAACAAAATCATTATGGCCCAATGGGAGACCGTTTCAGTCTTATGAATTCATCTGAAATCCCCTAGACAAAATTGTCTGCCCGGTGCAATCAGAATTACTTCCCTTTGACCGTTCACCGGTGTACATGTACTGTTACAATACACCAAATAAACTCCTTCTTTGTTTCCATGTAAAAGGACCAGTTTCAGTCCTCAATTGTCACACTTGCTAAGCGTTTCTCATGTAGAACACCATATATCATTGAAAAGAATTACCTCTAATCTTTAATACAATCCAAAGAAAATGGGGGTTCATGCATTATGCAAGAAAGAATTCACCAGGCGAAAATGGTTACCGTCATTTTGGATCAAATCGGGCCCGGACAAAACCGGTGTTTAGCATTCTCTACTTTCACTTAAAAACAAGGTCAAAATCCTAAAAGTAAACAAATCAATCATTTCCAGTGCATCCTATACACATTGACAATGATTTTAAACTCAATGTCATATATGCAATGCATTCTGGTGATGGTATACACTTATTTCTACACAAACAAAGTTTCTTTAGGGACTATTTGGGTAGATCAGCATGTCAGCGGATGTATTTGGCGTAATATATGACCTGGAGAGTTTAGGAAATCTGATTTTTTGTTTCAATCTCTCCAGATTTCTTTAAGTAATAACCCTTTCCCACATATAACACATCAGCATCAGGTGTCATTGAAAACATCTCGTAAACATATAGAAACTCTCTTTAATGACAGAACAATAATTGAGTTGAAAACAATGTGACATTAGGAGAAATTGCCCATGATGGGCCATTCTCTCTAGGTCACAATGTTTTCAAAAGTCGTCAACTGCATATGAGCCGTCCCCCAGATCAGCATGCGCAATACGCACAGGCTAATCCGGGCCGACACATCCCGTCTCTGGGGGGGGGGGGGGGGGTGGAGGTATACAGTAATTATTCTTGAAACAGAAAATCCACAGGAGGCGAACAGTGCGGCATGCTTAGGCTGATCCGATGCTGTACGCAAAGTCCAATACAATACAATACAATACAATACAATTTCTTTATTGCCCCCTTTCTAGGAGATATTGTAAGTACATGTACAATTTTTCACGATTAACAGAAATACAAACAAACAACAATACAGGTTAAAGATTATCCATGGTTGGATTTGTGAAGGAGAAGAAAAAGAAAAACAGCAAAACAAAACAAAAAAAAAAAAAACTAAGAAAATAATGTATATCAATGTATATACACGCATGACTGATCGTCATTTACATACTATGTATAAAGCATGTATGCAGTTTTGCAGAGAATACATATATAGTGCTCGTTTGGTGCAGGCACATACCAGTACTTCAATATATCGCTTTTAACCAGAGTAATACATTTGAAGACATCGGTATATGTATCTAAAAGTACAATGGTTATCCAGCTCGTCAAGATATGGGAATATTGGCTCGCCTAATATACGTAGCGTAAATATTAAGCTATCCTGTTCAAAGAGGTCATCGGCAAATGTAGTTCCATATTTGGATGATAATTCCAATTTTAAGTGCGATTTCGCTTCTTCTATTAGAGTACACTCAGATAGAATGTGGCCCAGCTCTTCCTGAAATGTTTTGCCGCATTCAGTACAGACTGTATTACATGTTAAGACGGGACGTGACCATATTTTAGCTATTGTATTCATGGTTGATCTGAATGAGCTAGATTTGGATACCTTGTATATTATGCAAGGATGGATATACGGATGCAAAAGGCGGAAGAAGGCACAATCTGGGTTGTTAGACAAACGATCATCCCACATTAGCTGTTCTCGTACACGAACTGCATTACGGACAGTATTCTTCCATGAATATTTAGAGGGCAGTGAGTTGTCACAAAAGAAGTTATTTAGAATAGGCTGCAAGTTGTACTTAATAACTGTACGGCATATGTCAGGGATAAATCCAAGAGTGACGGAATTTTTGTCTGAGAGGTACATGAAATATTTTCTAATGAATATTTCCTTTGTAATGCAAGCCTCTGGTAAACACAATATTTTGTGTAAAAACATTAATTTTCTTGTCTCATTAAGACTGCTTATTCTAAATAGACCTAGCATAGACTCTGCAATATCCGATCTAGTTCTTTTTGCAAATCCCTGTAATTTCTTTGCAACAAAATGTTGGAATATTACGATCTGTTTGAAGTCGGTGGTCGTCATATTGTTCCAAAGTTCTGATCCATATAGGAGGATGGGTAGTATAATTTTGCAATAAAGGTTTGCTGAAACAATTGGATTTACTCCCTGTGGATTAACCCCCTGACCAACCATCGAAAAGAGAGCGTTACGAGACTTTTGAATGCGTTCCTTTAAACGATTACCTAGTTTCAGGTTCGAATCATGGATGATGCCTAAATTTGTCATCGATTTATCTTGTGGGAGAAAATGTTGCCCATACAGGATTCCAACCCTTGGCTCATAACGCTTCTTGCTGAACACAATGACGCTTGATTTTTAACATTTACTCTATTCGCCATGATTGACAATACCGATACACCATATCAATCATGTTTTGTAAATTTGATGGGGATATGGCTAACAGCGCTATGTCATCGGCAAAGGATGGATTACTAACCGGCGTAGACATGATTTTAGTACCTAAGTTACAGTCCTGGAGATCCGTTTTCTCGTGGGACGGCTCATACATGTCTCTGAGAAAGGATTAATTAAAGCAGGCCATAGGCTGTATGCTGACAAGATTTACGATTTACGCAGCTTTCAACAGTATTTGAGTAGCATCTTTCATGGATAAATGATCAGGGCTATTAAACGTAATCGGTAAATTAGTCCTAACCATGTATGTAATTGAAAAGAGGCATCAGAAAGCGTTTTGTAAGTGGGAAAGGGTTAATCGATACAAGAGGTACACGTTTGTGTTAAATTATTAAGAATGGTTTATTTGTTTGGTGTTTTACGCCGCTTTCAAGATTGTTTCAGTTATATTACGGCGTTTCATGGGTAAGTTTCCAGGCCTTCTGGTCAATTTATCCCGACACCTGCCAGTCAGTTGTAATGCTTACCCCGTATTACTACCATTTTTAAATTCTTTGATATGACCTGATCGGGGAGCGATCCCGTGACCTCCCGCACTCGAGGCGGCCGCACTACAGCTACACCACCGAGGCGGTTAAGAGGAAGGAATCCATCCCAGGACTATTAATTCTATAGGCACTTAAGCAATCCCTTCGCAAGAGGCAGACACATTTTGCGACTTTTGAAAACGTTGTGACAAAAGGTGATTTGCTCATCATGAGCAGTTTCTTCTTTTCCAACAATGATTTCTTTTTCTGTTCATCAATTATACTTTTTCTTACGTTCAGCTTAGATGTTTCAAAGCCGTCTGCTACAGATGACTAGTATGTTAGAAAGGGTGTCCATTATGAATTATTAATTTATAGCAGGGACTTAGATAAGAGGGATAAGTCACTAAGTTGCACCTAAAATATCATACGTCCCAACATTTGTAGCAAGTAAAACTAATCAAAGCACTGAAGTGCTGACGGCCTGGGGAAAGTTTGATAATAAGGGAAAATGTGAAAGGAAATAACAATTGCAGCTTATGTTTATGTTATTATTGTTAAGAAGTTGAAAGATCATTACAACAAGTAACTGTAGGATTGCAAGCAATACCATAATCCCCTACCGGTTTGCACGTTTTGACTTATTAATATTCTAAGTCCAAAAAGGGGCATAACTCATAAAAAAATTGACGAAATCCCATGAAACGCGAACTTGATCTGTGACACATAATTACAAAGCCATATACAAAATTTCAGCTCAATATCTCAATGCATGTAGAAAAGAAGTGCGGAAAACTGATTTGTCGGACTGACTGACAGATGGACTGACGGACGGAGTGCAAACCTAATAGTCCCCTTCGGCACGCCGGTAGGGGACTAAAAATAGTAAATATTATGAAACATGCCAATTTGAAAACAGAAGGACCTTGTTGGCTGTATCGCCAAGTATACACATTTAAGACATGAAGAAACAAAAGAAAATTTGACAACAGGTTTAGGCAGAATACTTTGAAATTTCTGCCTTATTATATTGAGAGTTATTGAGAAATATGTCAATGTTAAATCAACTTCCATCAAGTAGTAATAATTCTCTAAACCATGTACTAGACCGGGAGAAAGTGTTTGAACAATGCAAAACTCATCAAGACAATTATTCTGACAAAGATTCAAAATGCAACCTCCAGAGTGTTATCAAGATTTTCCTTCATTTGGCCAAGTGACCTATTTTTTTTACCCGGCATGACCCATATTCGAACTTTACCTAGATATCATAAAGATAAACATTCTCACCAAATTTTAAAAAATGTGGTTTCTACAGTGTTGACAAGTTTTCCTTCAAGTTGGCCAAGTGACCTAGTTTTTAACCCGGTATGACCCATATTCGAACTTGGCCTAGATATCATAAAGATAAACAGTAGATGTATATTATATAGTTCTGGGACATTTTCATTTTTCCTACCATCTTTCAGGTCAACTTTAACTTTTTAACCTCTTTATGGCTCAATCTCTAGGGTGCGGCTGCGCCCCACTATTCATTTACAAAAAAATCGATTTGGTTGTATGATAACATGTTTTCTTTTCTCTCGTGGGATCCTCGTGTGGGGTCCTCTCTCGCGGGGTCCTCTTTTGCGGGGTGCTCGCGGGGTGGAACGAAGTGACCTTCTCCTACCAAGTCCTAAAGTGTCCATGTGACAATTTGTGTACGCAATCTTCTAAAATAACCCTCTTGTCATCGTTAGCTGACAAGGCGACCTTATTTATTTCCTCCGTAAACATCTGATGCCTATGGCTTCTGATCACGTTCATTTTTCTGAGCTGCGATTCTCTCGTGAATAGACATCTCTTGTAATCCTCAAAGGTTATCGACTTGTTGACGACAGGCTTTTTTACACCTTTGCACTTCTTTTCTTCTTTTCCTTCCATCATCTTATACGAGTACAGCTTTGCCCTGAGACCTACGAACTCCTCTATAATTTCACCACCTGCCTCATCCTTAAACATACCTACCACTTTTTTGTTCACACCAGACTTGATACCAGATGGGTGATCAGATGGAAAGTTGCTGGTATCAAACAATCTTGTAACGTCATTACTTATATCCTTATAAAAATATTTTGTTTCAATCTCATATGCTAATGAATCTGTATCGGTGAATAGCAGTTTAGCATTTGTTCCATACTTTGTTTTGATATAATTGTAGTGGAAATCATACATTAAGGTTTTGCTCAAATCGAGGATAGACATACCTAGGTAAACCGGCTTATTAAATACGAGCTTAGTCTTTTTCATGTGTATGGCTACTAGATTTTCATCAAAGATAGTATAGTGTCTATAGTTAGGCTTGGATGCTAGCTTTTTAGCCTTACCTATATCATTTACCAGCTTAATGTCAACCCTGTTTCGGATGTTTTCCATCGTTTTCCCAAAGACGGAATTGTTCATGAGCTTGAAGAAGTCTTTTTTCAAACTCATTGTTTGCCTTTGCCCTGAGACTTGTGTTTAGGTCGATGTATTGTTTGAGCCATGCCCTTTCCCCAAACTTGATACCCTAATGGATCTTTGTAATATTTAATCCTAAACTCTCATACAGCTTGAGGTTTTCATAGTGAGCAACATATTTGTATTTATCATTGAGATTTGGAATTAATTTATCTACCTTGTTTACTCTTATACTTTCCGGAGCAAGAAGATAATCATTATGCAAGTCGTGTAAGTTTTGAGGATACTCTAGATCAACCTCTAAAATACACTTTTCATTTTTCCAATCAATTAATTCATTTTTGTTCATCCACTCAAAACCTTTGGTTGGAAGGGGTTTGCTCATAGCCCAACCGTAAAGATTGTTGGCATCTAGATATGGAATATATGTCGATGACTTCTTTTCATCATAAGCAACCCCCATGTAAGAGTTATTTGCTTTTCCATGTCTGTTGCTAATCATTGAGATTCCCCCACGAATACCTTGCTCAATCATGAGCAACATATCAGGATCTGTCAACAACTCTAGCTTTACATTGGTAATTTTCAAAGCAGCATCCCAAGCTAGGCCAGGTGCTGTATAATACCAAGCAGGATCTAAGGAGTAGTTCTTCATAAATACATCTCTAAAGTTTTCAAATACATCTGCCAGAAGCAATACATCTGACGTAAGATAGAGATCATGATAGTCTCTCATCGTCTTACATTTAAACTCTTTCCAGACCTTTTGTGCATGTGCATAGTCTTCGTTTGAAATACCATCGCCACTCAACTTGGAATAGAACTCTTCCTTTGAAGGTAACTGTGTTTCGGTCAACTTTTCAAGACCATCGACGTAGTCATATGGATAGACGCCCTTACGTGAAAGCAAACTTAACTGCTCACCTTGGGAACGAGTTTCCCGAATTTGCGGGCAAATTTCATGAAATTTGATTTTCAAGTTTACAAATTGATCTTTCTGAAGGTTACCTACTAGTTTATCTAGACTAGAAGCCATAAATTTAAAACTGTCAATAAACCGCAGCTGATGTTTTATAGGTTTTTCTTCATTGGTCTTTTTATCCAGATAGGTATCAACAACAACCTCTTTGGTAAAAGATATATACTTCTCTTCGTTGTTTGGTATACAATTAATGTTTCCTTCACTCTTTCCAAGATTCTCGATGAATAAATGACTGTCATACCCACTCAGGTTGTGGAATATAACGGGAGTAAACTTTGGTTTCCGGTACTTGAGGTTGCAAGTGTTATGAGCAGCTCCTCAATACTTACCAGAGAAATGACAGTGATCTCTTACCCTATCAGTGTCTAAATCTTCTTGACATATCCAGCATGCTGTCGCCTTTTCGAAAGCCTTTTGCTCATCTGGTGTAATGATCATCTTTGCATGTCCACATTTATTGTAGATGTCTTTAATGCTCTGTTCCAGGCTGTCAACAAAGATTTGAGATACATCCTCATCTTCAGATTGCTTTGTGTAAATAACAGGATTTTGCGTCCCACTAATCCTTTTGTAAACCTCATCATCAAAGCATTTGATGTAGTAGCAGAACCCGCTAGGTGTATGTTTTTGATACCGTTTGGTGTAACTGTTTTCTGGGTTGGGCTGGGTCGTATCCAACTGTTGGGTAAAGCTTTCAAAGTCAGCATATACTACAAAGGGTATTTTCATCGACTTGAAAAAATGCTTAAAATTTAAGGTTGATCCTTCCTTCGGCATTTCAATCTTTACAGCATCATTTGAGTCGCAGTACTCTGTATGCTTACCTACGGAATCCTCTGGGATAAAAGAGTTAAGGCATCGGAGGCAGTAATGTCTTATATGTCCATCCTTACTCATTTGGATGGACAACAATCTGCTCATGCTTTTAATGAGACAGTAATGTTGTTTTCCCCATCATCTATAAGTAAAAGGTTAACGCAACGCGTCGTATACTGCGCCTCACTAATCCTAAGAGGATAGACGTCTCCATTTTCATAACCGAAGACATTGACGGAGATGGTGACATTTTGTTTTTTCAAACCTATCTATGGTTTTAAGGTCAATTGGGAATGTGATCTTGTCCCAGTTGAGTTCTTCCGATTGTTGTTTTAATAGTTTTGAGATACGCTCCTCATGACATTTTACCGGATTCAACGCTCTAACAACACTCCACTTGAAGCACATATCATCCTCGTTTTTCATGTTGATGATTGCCTTCTTTAATGCAAGCTTTCCAGGGAGTGGGATATAAGAATTACCTCGTAGTGGTTGATACTTGACTTTATGCAGCTCCAAACTAATGATCTCTTTGAAGATCCAATTACTACCCTGTCTTTGAAAGTTTGATAATGCTTCCATAATCCTATCAGTAATTGTGGTACATAGATCACTCAAATATGTTCCTTCTAGATTAACCTCAATATGAGAGTGAAATGCTGAAGGTTCTGAAATAACATCACCTGTTAGTATACTAGTTTTCTCCATCATACAGTTAAGGATTACTTTAATTTTTGTCATACGGTTCGCGGAAATAAGTTTAACAACATTAGGTTTTACAGCTTTTAAAAATGTTTCTGGAATGTAACCGCTTCGTCCTTTGATCTCGTATTGCGTAGCAAATCTGTTTAAAGCAGACCTACTTTCCTGAACTTTGAAAGGTTTCACTTTCTTGTATGTATTTTTTACATGCTCTTTAATCTCATCCAATGTTTGGACGAAGGTTTGTGGCTCGACATAATCACTAATCCATTAAGTGAATTGTGTTGCCTTGTTTTTGATAAATTTACCGATTCTCTTGAACATATTCATTTTTATTTATATATATATATTTTATTTTATTTAAGCCATTTTCATTTTTTTTTTTTTTTTTCTTAAAATTAATCATCGCTTTCTAAATCAATTCCATCAAAAAATGTATAGTTGTGGAGATGTTTTTGTACCTCGCAGGTATACACTCATAAGTTGAACGTATTTCATCTTCTTTACATCGATTGTCATGTTTTTCTTAATCTTTGGGTAAATCGTATTACGATATACAATCGTTACCTCATCAAAATCCTCATTCTCTACTAGGTAGTAGTTCTCCTCATTCTCTATCTTCTTCATCTTCTCTAGATGCTCTTTTGACAATGTAATAGCGACAGAATCGTTGTTATACATACCCTCTTGAACAGCTCCCACCTTATCATCATGGTTAAGTTTTATCAACGCATGTTTAATAAAGATAGACGCAGACTGGTGCTTGGGATGGTCAATTCTTTTAATTATAAATCAATTCCACCAACAACATCGCTCTGTTTCTTTTTTCCCTTCTTCTTCTGCTTAGGTTTTTCAACTTCATCATCGCTCTCTTTCTCAACTTCAACAACATCGCTTTCTTTCTCAACATCAACATCGCTCTCTTCCTCTTTCTCTTCCTCAACATCAACATCGCTCTCTTCCTCTTTTTCTTCCTCAACATCAATAACATCGCTCTCTTCCTCTTCCTCTTCCTCAACTTCAACAACATCGCTCTCTTTCTCAACTTCAACAACATCGCTCTCTTCCTCAACTTCAACAACATCGCTCTCTTTCTCAACTTCAACAACATCGCTCTCTTCCTCAACTTCAACAACATCGCTCTCTTCCTCTTTCTCTTTCGTAGTAAATCTTTTTAAAGCTGACCTACATTTCTTAAATACAAATTGTGCCTGCTTCTTAATAAAACCTTTAACCTTTTCCTTAAATACAAATTGTGCCTGCTTCTTAGGGTGCGGTTGCGCCCCACTAAACAGACCTTTAACCTTTTCCTTGAATGAGTTGAATTGGTCCGAAATCACTTTCGGAGGAGTTGGTACATGATCAACTAACCAATTATACCAATTATTTAACTTATTTTTTACTTTCGAAGAAATTGATACATCTGGCTGTAGAGTAGCTACTTTCGAAGAAGTTGATACATGGAGCTGTAGAGTAGCTACTCCTATGTCTGATATACTTTCATCCATTAAAGACGTCGTTGGCACTGGACGTTGTATTGAATGAACGCAACGCGTCGGGCACTTTGTGCCAAGTGACCCTTCTAACAAATGTACTAACTCTGCTTTGCGCAAAGCAGAATATCCCTTTAAGTCACGTTCTTTAGCCATGGCCATTAAATGTTTCACAGTGTTGTTATTCATTTTTATTTATATATATTTTTTTTTTCTTTAAGCCATTTTTCATTTTTTTTGAAATCATGTAAAGAAATAGGTTATACTATAATTTAGTATAATCTATTCAAATTTAATCCTCATCAACTTTTATTAGGTACTTATTATTCCAAACCCTACCACTCCAAAATGTTATGATTCTTGGTGAGCGTTTGATGAAACAAGCTGCCTTGTAGATTGATGGGAATAAATTTATACTCCTTATTTAATTCAACATCTGTTAATGTTACATGCTTTGGGTTGTTTCGAATTGTCTTTAATTTTTCAAACCTTGGTTTAGGGTGCGGCTGCGCCCCACTAGCTTCAACTTCAACTTTTACTTCTTTTTTATGTTTAGGGTGCTGCTGCGCCCTACTAACTGGTTTTGGGTGCGTCTGCGCCCCACTTTCAACCTCTTTAGGTAAAAGATCTCTTCCTCTTAATAACTCTATCAATTTAGGCTTGTTGCATCGACAGTAGCCTTCTAATGTATTGTCTTTCAGGATCTGTCTTAGTTCTGGAAGTTTATTTATGATTTTTATTATAGATTTTATTTTCTTTAAGCCATTTTAAAAAAAATCAAAAATGTGAATTAGGGTGGCACTTTGCGGTGCCCGACGCGTTGCGTTGCGGTTGCACCCTACTAATATATAACACTCATCTTATTTCCGTCTGCCTGAAAAGAGAGCATCTTGTCTGAAATAACCATAGCAAAGGCTTGTGTATTAGCAGGTACATTTGCATTAAATTGGGCCTTGACTTGGATGTCAGTTACAGAGGTCTTCAACCTTTCACTCTGCTTGCTCACATCGAACACAAATAGTGGGTATAGATCCTTGTAATCACTTGGAGTGATGTTATGGTTAGTTACCATTTCATTCATGCTATAAAACTTGGATCTGAAGGATACGGCATCTCCATACAATCGACTAAACTGTTGCTTAGGAAATGAAGCATTGTAATCAACAGTTGGGTATTTACTTGAGTTCAACGTAACATACATATTCCTCACATTAAGATTGTCAAAAGCAGCTGGATTTGTCGTTTGATCACTATCTTTATTAGTTTGAAACGCAACAATAACCCAACGTGGCTTTTCCGATGAAGACTTAACACTCAGTCTCCATGTAAAGTTTGTGGATGGAGGCACAGAAATACTTTCACATTGTCTCATACGGTAAGCAACTGGTAGAGTTGCCTTAGACTCAGTTGTCTTGTAAAGTTGTAACTTTTCACCGTCAGCTGGTAACACGTGTGGCATAAACCAAGACACCTTATCAAGAATTACCTTACCAGCCTCTGGTAAGGTACCTGCTCCTCCTCCTGCATCAGCAGCGCTTCTAAAGATTGCACCATCGTTTCCTTTCCTAACAAGTGTTAGCGTTTGCTTAAGACCGTAAATGACCTTCCTATAATCTTCACAGAAACCGAAGATATGTTTTAGGGGGATTCGAAAGCTAAAAGTTCCTTTAGGTGTTGGGGATCCGATGAGATATTGTTGTCTAATTGCATATCCTGCATTAAACCCTGCGTTATCAGCATCCCACTTTGCACTAATTCCATTATCCTTACACCATAACTGATTCAAACCCTGACTTTTGCTAAAGTCGTTGGGGGTATTTTAACAGCCCCAACATCGTGGTTCCTTGTCCTGGGTAAAAGATAGATTCAATCTCTTGCGAAGAAAGCTGATATTTAATATTACTAAACAGATACATAATTGCATTGTTTGTAAGGGCAATGTTGTCAAGATTATTATATTGACCTCCTGTATCAGATCTTACAAGTCGACCCTCAACAATGAGATAGGACTCACTCGGATGAGTAAATAAATCCTGTGTCTCAATGTTAAGCCTGATTTCCCCAGGATTGTTTAAACTCGTACCCGTAACAGATTCATACTCATGATATTGATATTCTTCAATACTTTCATCTACTATAGATGTCTCGGTAAAATTTAGAATGTCCATTTTTATAGTAACAACATTTTTTCTTTCAAGTTAAAAAAAAAAAAAAAAATTACATTCTTACATGCTATTCATCCTTCGAACAAGAACTTGTATTGCAATAGCGTTTTGATTCCTATAGGGTGCGGCTGCGCCCCACTAACCCCAGAACCATTTATTAAGTTATTAATGTTAGGGTGCGGCTGCGCCCCACTATGACGTGGGGTGTGGTGTGAGCTTCTTTGCACCCCACTAGGTGCCAGGTTGGCGTATTTAGATAGGATTGCGTGCGATTTAGGATTGACTGCTGGGAGCGGCTGCACCCCTCTAGGGAGCGGCTGTGGCCTACTAAGCAACTTGGTCACCCCCTTTTTAACGAGAGTTGTACCCGCATCGAGGGCCGCCTTCCGTCCTAACTGTAAAGCCTTCTTTGCTCCTTCTTAACCAAATTCGAACTAACATTACCTAGAGTTTTCACTGCAGTGGATGAAAATATTCTTGCAAACACATCTGCCATAGACTCAAAGATTCCTGATCCTCCATAGGCATAACGGTTTTCATATCCCTGATTGTTTATAATTAACATACTTTTTTTTATAGTAACAAGATTCTTTTAAATAAATCATCGTCAATGACGTTTTGACTCTTCAAGTGATTCAAAATGGATAAAATATCATCGTTTACTCCAGTGTTTCCCGCTGACTTGCTTGCCATCAGGAGATCAAGCCTAGCCACCAAATCGTCTGCGTTGGGGAGACCTTTTGGGTGCGGTTGCGCCCCACTTCCGGTAGATGTGACGTTTTGCGCTTTTTTGGATACAAGTCTGCTATGCCACATCGTTTTCAAGAGATTTTTCCACTTCCAACTCTTACTCGCCTTTGGTTGGTTAGCATTAGGGTTATTACCCCTGTGTTATGTGTTGGTGCTGTGTATTATCTCAGCATAATTAGTATAGTCTTGATCCGTGTAAATATTAGAATCTGGTTTCTTACTCATTAATAATTCCCATAGACCTGGTGACCCCTCATATTCTTTATCTCCAATAAATAAACTCTCATCAACGATTGTCAGTTGCTGATCACCAATGAAGAAGTTGCCATGTTTGTCATATATCCCATAGGTCTTATCAACATCATCCTTTGATGCAAACTTTCTTAAGTACTGTTCCGCAATAGGACCAATAAAGCTGGTCTCTGTAGTAGGATCTTTTTGCTCTAACATCTGAATACTTGGAAACTGAGGAAACGTTATCGATTGGATTGCCATTGGAATCTCTTCAATCCCTTGTTTTATAGGCTTAAGCTCACTAAGAATATCCTCCGTCAACTCCCGTTGATTTGATGTCACAGGTTTAAAGAACTTTGAGAGATTACCTTGCATCTCCCGTTCATCCACGCGTTTAGAAATATTACTTTGCTGAATATTCCGTCTAGTTTTGAGGAACTCTTGAACAATAAAATCCCTCTTCTTCGGGTCTGTTATTTTTAAAAACGACATTTTTAATGAGGCTAGATTATCTTTATCACGTTTACCATCACGTTTTTCATCACATTTACCATCACGTTTTTCATCACGTTATTCATCACGTTTTTCATCACACCTTTGCATTGTTGTTCTGATTCGCACTGATTGCGTTCTTTCAAACATTTTGCTGAAATACTTTGTTGCTTCTTCACATTCTTGTTCTATGTTTTTTTTGGATCTTAGTTTCAACCCCTCTTTCATCTTGTTGAACTTGTCGAACTCAGAAGCTATCAACCTAATATCTTCATCTGATATAGAGTCGTCTATAAGAGCCTTTGAAATAAGATCTTGGATTGTGGCTAGACTTGATTCTGCCATTATCTTAATCTGTAAATGGATTTTCGCCTTTGAGGAGAGTTTCTTATTTATAAAACTTCCGCCGATGCTAAGTAATCCTATCCCTAGAGCTGTAGCTTCCATAGCAACAATTACTGGAGCTGCGATAATGGTTGAAAGTAAACCAATTCCACTTACACCAAGCCCTATAGTTACAGTTATGAGACCTGTATAAATATTAGATACGATGTTAAATACACGATGATACTTTTTACTCAGAGTCTGTCGCTTATCACGTTCATTTTCAAGCAACTTCTGAATTTCACTAATTCTCTGTAAACGATATTCATGTCCTAAATTGCATTCCATACTTTTATATATGATTATATGTTTTTAAATCATATAGATAAGGTAGTTGGGTGCAGCCGCACCTAGTGGGATGCAACCACACCCTTAACCTTCAAGCTTATCTTTAAGCTTCATAATCCATGATAAACCCCTTACTTTCTTTTTAATATTATTAACTTTTACATTAAGCTTTTTATCTACTTCTTCTTGATCATGTAAAAATTGTAACATAAATTTAATTTTTTCATTTTCTTTTTCTTGGTCATGTAAATGCTTATTAATATAAGCTCTCAAATCATCTACATAATGCTTGGTTGCAGCATCCTGATCATCTAATGGATCAACAACATTAGATATGTTGTGGGTATCCATATTGAGTGGACCTAATGCTGGCTAACTTCCATCCGTTCATAAAAAAATATTGTTTAGGTAAGTCCTACTTACCTCAGAGTCTGTTCTATAATAATCTCTAGAACTACGACAAGAACTACGACCAAATTTATCGACAGGCATTTTTTATATAGTTTTCTTTTTTTTAAATCAGATTGTTGATGTTTTGCAATCTATCTCCATCTGACAATAGTTTTAAAACATACAAGCATAGATGTCCACATATAACTGTCCCCGCCTTTTGAACTTAATGAGTGTTGTATGTAATTGCACCCAAATAGTTTATCAACTCAGTAGGTGGTTGTAAACCATAGCTATCAAACTATAACTTGTTTTTTCCATCTTTCCACCATGCAACCCAATGTGTACCACCACCAGTCCTAGTTCCATATTGATCATTTAGGTTGTCGTTGTCATCTAGGTTGAGTATACCACACTCCTCTTTTTACGCATAAACACCCCTCTAAAATGTGGTATTTTTAATAACTTGACAGCATCTATCAATTCTAGATTGCTTAATGGTTTGTTTAGTAGAACTAAATTGCCAACTGATATGTTCATTTTATATAAACTATATCTTTGTTTAAATATCAGAAAGGTCACTTCGTTCCACTCATGAATTAAACGACTCTGGATAACCAAATCACTTTACAAGAGGCTTTTTACTCTTTTTTCGTATTACCTTCTTAATCCTAAACATCTCCTGTCTTTTGAAGCTCCTGCTCGTAGAATGTACCTTGAATTTCCTCTTCGTTATAGTCTCTAATTTTGTATGTAACAGGGTTGGTATACTGAATCTCTGATACAGTAAACACCTCCTCAGTCCATCTCGGTGTGTACCCCTTCTCAAACGTCTTCTTCTTTTTAGTAATCCTAACCCTATTATCAACAGCAAATTTTGGTTCTGAGTGACTTGTTGGTACTTCGTGCCCGACGCGTTGCGTTGGCATCCCCTTATACAGATTCCTATACACACGAGTCTCATTCTTTTTCATACTAGCTTCTACAGGAGTCATCTTTATCGAAGAATGCTTTGTGATGTTATATTGATCTACAAGATTATTCAATATATTAATGTATTTTCTGGTGGAATTAGCGGTGAAGTACTTCCACATTTGTTCCTTCATTGTTCTGTTCCATCTCTCTGTGGTGGAGATCGTTTTATTTAGTTTTTATTTAATTCTCCACACATTGGAATTATTTGGTTAAGAAATGGAAGTCTGTTTTATCATTTATTTTCATTTATTCATTCAAACACAATCTCGTTATTTTACGGATCTAAATTTTAAAGACAATGACCTTTGCTTCCAAGGCGGAGCTTATATACTCATCAACGGAGCAACGAATATTCAACACCGGAGTAACGTATATTAAACAGCGGAGCAACGGAGTTGAATAACAAAGCCACCGGAGCCTAACCGGAGCAAAGAACAACACGCACGGCTCACCGGAGCAACGGAGCTATATCACACAGGCAACCGGAGTCCAACCGGAGCAAACAGAAAGAACAAATCGCTAATTCGCGACACTCCCACCTGGACGGCAAAGTTTCTCAAACAAAAATACATACATATTAATAATTAAACTTAACAGATCAACAAATTATATCCAACATTAATTATATTTATAAAAGTCTTGATCAACGTTTCTTCTGCAATATAGCCAACTTTATTTTTAGTTAATGTTTTCACTGTTTAATGTCATATTGTCCACTTCGCCTTTCGATTGGATATCTTTGGTTGTCGCAATGTCTTCGTCGTAGGTGACATCGGGTAAATTCCTATGTTGGTCCCACGAACATTACTCCTCAATGAAACTTAGATCAGCGTTTGAATTTTGATCACAGTCTAAATCAGAATTTGCTTTTAATTCACTCTCACAAAAAATATTTATGAATGAGGATATTTCTTCCAGAGTGTCATTTTCATCGTCGCTTATTGGTTCTGTTTCTGGCATATAAATCGGTCTTATGCACGTTTGTTCTGTGGTTACCCGTTCATCGGCTGACATTTTCTGTTTGTCTTTCATTGCTAAATAAGACAGTTTTCTAGCACAATCATTATCAAAGTTATGCACATTTTTTAAATGGTCATTTAAATATCCTCGACGGATAAAGCTGCTGGAACATTTTTGACAGAATATATGTTCGTGTTCATGATGTTTTTCCTTCATATGTCTACGTAAATTCCTCTTTTGTTGATAGTTTTATCACAAATATCACAGGAGTACATTGTATTAATTTTTTCATTTATTTTATCTTGTATAATTTTACGTCTTGACTGATTGACCTAAGCGTGAGATTTGACCGAGCAACTTAAGGTCAGCACGTGGAATATGTGGGGACATTTTGTTGCTCCGGTAAAAAGTTTCCACAGGTAGCACTATTTGTGGTGCGGCCTAGAGGCTGAAACCGTGAGTATGTGAGCAAAACCCTTCACATTTCGTAACAGTAATTTAGTCACTATCCTGTTTGATAATTTGTTCCTTTATTTTTCTTTAAGCGTCCTGTGCTGATTTTCGCACTGGCCGATCTTTGTGATCTTCAGAACTATTAGTTTTAATTTGAATATTCTGTTTAATTTCAGTATTTCCCGAACATTCCAAGGGATAAAGTAATTTCAGCGGTCTGCCCAGTATATTTCCAGACGGTAATCGTAATTTAACCGATCGAATTTTTCCATCACGACTCGTTATAAGTTCACATATTCGTCCCGTTTTCCAACATCCCCGAGGTACATTGTCCTTAATAAGTACTACGTCACCGATATTGGGTTTAAATGGAGACTTGATTCTAGGTGACCGGAGCAAATATTGTGTACGTTCTCGAAGACTGGCAAGATATTCATCTCGCCACAATTTCCAGAATTGATCAAGGAGTTTTTGTCCTCTTTTCCACAATTTGACAAGGCGTTCACTCGTAGTCTCTTTTATATAGTAATTTTCATCCTGGTCAATATCGACTTGTGGAATACCAGTTTTCGGGTTGATAGACAAAAAAATGTCCCGGAGTAAGTGTTATATTTGAATTTATGTCTTCGTCAATATACACCAAGGGTCTTGAATTAACTACGGATTCAATTTCCTTGAGTAATGTTTGTAACTGAATAAGAGTCAACATTCGCCGTCCTAGCGATTTTCTTAGGGATCGCTTAACGATTCCAACAAGTCTCTCATAAAATCCGCCCATCCAAGGTGCTAACTCCACAATGAATTTCCAATTAATTCCAGAATTTGAAACATAGGACTGTATATCCTGGTGTTTTAATACACGTTTGAATAACATTTCCAGAGTTTTACTAGCTACTTTAAACTGACTAGCATTGTCACTTATAATTTCCGCTGGCACACCCCTTTGAGAAACGAACCTTTTAAATCCAAGTAAGAATTCTTCTGCCGTCATACCTTGTACGAGTTCCCATATCTGTTTAATACCCTCAGATGATTTTATATAGAGGGGACCAAAATGATCTAGTCCGGTTCTGGAGAACGGAGATGATTTTTCTACCCTTGACCTTGGAAGAGATGCCATTGGTGGCATCGGATAAGGACCCCCTTCACAACGTCTACACACTGTGCAGGAACGGAGTATGGATCGTATTGTAGCACGGCCTTGTGGAATCCAGTACTTGTATCTTAATCGTGCCAGTGTTTGTGACACACCGCAATGGAAACTTTGCTTATGAATTTTTTCTATTATCAAATGTGTTAGTCTATCTGTTCTTGGTAACAGAATTGGACAACGAGCTCCTTCACTTAGATCTGAATTTTCCAGACGCCCTCTGCAACGCAAAAGACCCTCACTATCCATGTAAAACCCCAATTGCCTTTGTAGATTGGTTGAATTTCCTTTCGAAATTGCAATTATTTCGTCCTGAAAGTACTTCTTTTGCACATATGTTAACCACAATAGCTCCGCGTCATTTAGTTCAACACTTTGTAGAAACCCATTTTCACACTGCACGTTTTTTAACAGTTTAATGAAACGCATCGCAAGGGCAGTAACTCTGAATATCTTTGTGATTGACGAAAATTCTGACGAGTCAATTGAAAACGGAGCCACCGGAGCAATAGTGACACATTTCTGTGACACGTGTTTCTCATTAACTGTTAGCGTTTCTAAAGTTTCATGTTCTTTAATGTCAGTGTTAACCACACACTTTATGTGATTTTCTTCCTTTGTAGGACGAAATGTTTTAAGCCATTCTGGCCCTTTCCACCATAATTTGCTATCATTGAAGTCTTGAACATTTGTGCCTCGAGTGGCAAGATCGGCAGGATTTTGTTTTGTATTGACGTAGTCGAATATGATGTTGTGCCTTTTAATTTCCACGACTCTGTTTTTCACGAATACATCCAACTTCTTTTCTGTGTTAATCCAACCAAGCACACATTGTGAATCAGTCCACAAAAATGTTTGTTTTATATTCAATTTCAATTGTTCTTTGACAAATTGAAGGGATCTTACGCCAATCAACACGGCCATTAATTCCAATCTGGGTATTGTCATTTCTTTCAATGGCGCAAGACGAGATTTTGAGAATATCAGGTCGATTTTTGATGCTCCCTTGCATTTCTGATGCAAATACACTGTTGTTGCATAAGCCCGTTTTGACGCGTCACAAAAACACAGGAGCTCGTAGGTGACGTCATCAGTATCAGTATCAAATGAAATGCATCTTTTCACTTCAATTCCGGATAACGCTAATATTGCGGATAACGTAATCAGCGACGACATTTGACCATAATTCTAACAATTCAGTGTCTACTATCTTGTGATCCCAATCGATATTTCTGCTCCAAATTGTTTGTAGGAGCAACTTTCCACGCAGCAAAACAGGCGTGAACATGCCCATTGGATCAAATACAGACGAAATCACACTTAACATTTTTCTTTTTGTAGCGTCCGCTATGTCCACTGACAAGTTCATTGATTTTTTTAATTGACAGACGGTCAGATTTGGAGTTCCAAATATGTCCTAAAACAGTCATATTTCCTGACTTTGCTTTGTCTTCTTCTGGTATTAAATCATTCACACTTTCACTATTTGATAACCATTCTCGAATATTCATCGATGCATCTTGGAATATGGATTTTGAGTGTAGATATAACTGGAATGCCTCATTCTCAGATTCTGTTCAAGTAATCAAATTGTCTACATATATGCCATCCTTCAATTTGAGCGATGTAGCTGTGTTATGCTTTTCAAGGTTGTGTTCGATTACTGCTCCCAGTAGAAACGGACTCGAAATCACACCGAACGGAATACGGCAAAATCGGTATTCCTGAATGTTACTTTGATTTAGTGTAGGATTTTCACTGTCCTTTAACCAAAAGAATCGTGTTACATCTCTCTGACTAGGTTGAAGGCCTATCTGAAGAAATCCCTTTTCAATGTCTGCTACCAGCACTGTTTTGTGAAGCCTGAATCTCATAAGTAATCCACATAAATTGTGTAACATTACAGGTCCCCTTAATAAGCACTCATTTAAACTGTTATTGTTTACATTAGTTTTAGCGGAAGCATCATACACAACACGTAGTTTAGTTGTTGTTTTCTGGGGAGTTACAATCGCATGGTGTGGTATGTATTGTTTCAAATCTGTTGAATTTGACTCCGGTATTTGCTCTATCACACCTTGTTTTAATTGTTCCTGTATAACGGAGTCATATTTCTTTAGCATTTCAGAATTTCCCGCCAATTTCTTTACACACGACTTTAAATGTCCCAGAGCGAGGTGTTTGTTTTCTGGTAAATCGGGACAATCTTCCTTCCATGGCCACATTACCTGGTATCTGCCGTTTTCGAATTTTAACGTTTCCTTGAAATTCTCCATGGCTTTTTCATCGTCACATTTCGAGCGTTGTCTTTAATGCCAATAGCTTCAATATTCCAAAAGTCTTCAAGATCATGTTTTCTTTGAATTGAACTGTCAAAACTTTGAAATATCTGAGAATGTGTCAAGTTCAAACCGTATGTAAGAATCAGAAAGTTCGTTTCCCTGTTATCGGCATCATTATCATGTGTACGTCCAGTGAGTATCCAACCAAATTTTGAGCCAAGTAGGTAGAGTCCAGATTGAAGTTCGAGCCTCTGCGGCAACACAACGTCCAGGTAATAATCGTTACCAAGCAAGAGTTCGACAAGTCCCAACTTATCTGCGAGTGCCTTTGTTATGTATGTTCGCTGCGAACCACAGTCGAGCAAAATTCGCGTCTGTTGACGTTTTGAGGTTTTCGGATTTCGTATCTCTGTTAAGGCAGTTTGCATTAGGACCATCTCATTTGAAGATATTAAGGAATTTTCTTCTGGAACATTGTCATCCGCAGGTTTATTTACTTCTGACAAACTGACACTTGATGATTCACGAATTAACATTCCATTATACTTTTTCGGGCACAGACTTCTATGGTGCGTTTTAGTTTCGCCACAATGAACACACGTTTTGTTTGTCTTACAGTCATTAGCTAAATGTCCTTCTCTTAAACATCTGAAACAACTTCCCTTTATCTGATGCTTCCTTTCGCTAACGGTCTTGTATTTCTTACACTCATCACTATAATGTTGATTAGTACAATATTTGCATTGGTCAGCCGAGAATCTTGGTGCAGGCTGGTTGCTCCGGTTCTCATTTGCCACTAGAGCTTCCGATGAACTAGAAGCTACTTTGTTCGAGTTATTCCACTTTCCTCTAAAACCGCTGTTTCTGCGATTTCGTCGAAGAACGAGCGCAAACTTGCAGTTGATTCTTGTGGCGCTGGTAAGTTCAACATGTGGGTATAGTGTAAGTCAATAACTTCCTGGATATTTCCGAATCTCTCTTTTAGCGTTTTTATCGCAACCGCGTAATTGTCGTTTGACAATGCCAACCCAGAGATTGCATTTTGTGCTTCACCAGTGAGTTTACTTTTCAGATAGTTCATTTTTAGCTCACCTATGCACGAAGTGCAAGGTGAGCTTTTGTGATCACTGAATGTCCGGCGTCCGTCGTCGTCGTCGTCGTCGTCTGTCCGTCCGTCCGTCCGTCTGTTAACAATTTCCTACAAATGACTTCTTCTACTAAACCAATGGACAGATTTCAAAATAACTTTACAGGAATGATGGTCCTTAGGTGGTCTCCTTTCAAAGGTGTTCAACAAATTTAATTCAAAGTAGAACTTTGGCTGTTGCGGATTCAGAAAAGGGGAAAATTGCCAAATCTTAAAAAATCTTCTTGTCCAAATGTGCTAGCCCGATTTGAAAATTATTTCGCACAAATGTTCCTTAGGGCACCCTCTACCAAGAGTGTTCAAATAGTTCCGATCCGTTGAAAAACATGGCCGCAAGGGGCGGGGCTTGTTTTCCTTATATGTGCATTGTTAAAACTTTAAAAAATCTTCTTGTTCAAAAGTACTGGCCAGATTTCAAAATAATTTGACAGAAATGGTCCTTAGGTGGTCCCCTTTCAAAGTTGTTCAAATAATTTCATTCCAAGTAGAACTTTGGTTGCTGCAGCATCAGAAAAGGGGAAAATTGCCAAATCTTAAAAAATCTTCTTGTTCATAAATGTTTCCCGATTTAAAAATTATTTTGCACAAATTTTCCTTGGGGCACCCCCTACCAAGCTTGTTCAAATATTTCCGATCCGTTAAAAAACATGGCCGCAAGGAGGTGGGGCTTGTTTTCCTTATATGTGCATTGTTAAAACTTTAAAAATCTTCTTGTCCAAAAGTACTGGCCAGATTTCAAAATAACTTCACAGAAATGGTCCTAAGGTGGTCCCCTTTCAATGTTGTTTAAAGAATTTAATTCCAAGTAGAACTTTGGTTGCTACGGCATTAGAAAAGGGGGAAATTGCCAAATCTTAAAAAAACTTCTTGTCCAAAAGTGCTGGCCCGATTTAAAAATAATTTTGCACAAAATGTATGTTCCTAAGGGCACCTTTTATGATGATTGTTTAATTATTTCCGATCCGTTGAAAAACATGGCCGCAACGGGGCGGGGCTTGTTTTTATATAAATGTACATTGCTAAAACTTTAAAAATCTTCTTGTCCAAAAGTACTAGCCAGATTTCAAAACTACTTCACAGGATGGTCCTTAGGTGGTCTCCTTTCAAAATTGTTCAAAGAATTTAATTTCAAGTAGAACTTTGGTTGCTGCGGCATCAGAAAAGGGGAAAATTGCCAAATCTTAAAAAATCTTCTTGTTTTATTCAGCAGCTTGAAATGTTGTCAGAATGTTTGTCACTACTAGGCCAAATGAAGGAAAATCTTGTTAACACTTTGGAGGTTGTATTTTGAATCTTTGACAGAATAATAGTCTTGATGTATTTTGCATTAGAAATCACATTGAATAATTCAGGTGAGCGATCTAGGGCCATCATGGCCCTCTTGTTTCTATTCCAGACAAGTTCTTGTTGCTGTGTACTCTGCATTCGTAAGAGTCCCAAAATTCTGTCCATTTAATTTTATCACCATTGAATGACGCCATTTTTAGTTTTGGTAACCTTACAGCAGTCTGATCACGTCGAATTTTATCTTGTTTTTCAAAGAAATCTTGTTGCGTTTTCATTTGATCTATCACCATCCTTTGCATTTCAGTTTGTAAATGAACTAAGTGTTCCATGTGTGCACCGCTTTCCACATTTTCTTCCATTTTTATTTTAGGTTTAAGTAGTCTTTCTTTAAATTCCTCCAAATCGATGTAACACTTAATAGCGTTTTCACAAAGTGTCCCATCTTGTTCTATGATTGTATTTAGTAAGTCATCGTCGTCTTCGATTGCATTACACAATTTCTTTGATTGACTTTCTAACCGCTCGCGGTATATTTCTAGTGTCTTCATGGACGTATTCACATTTGTCAAAATGTCTTCTTCTTCGATTGTTTCGGTGTCATAATCCATAATTGTCAATCCATTTTTAATTTCTTCCACCAAAACGTTCTGATATCTTTTCCTCACACCTTTTATATATTTTAATTCCGTCATCGTGCAAACTTTATTACTTCCAAGTCTTATATACTTATTACTGAGTAGCTCTATTAAAACTTAACAGCACTGATTCAGTTCCCGGGTTCCGGCGCCAAACAATGTGGTGGAGATCGTTTTATTTAGTTTTTATTTAATTCTCCACACATTGGAATTATTTGGTTAAGAAATGGAAGTCTGTTTTATCATTTATTTTCATTTATTCATCCAAGCACAATCTCGTTATTTTACGGATCTAAATTTTAAAGACAATGACCTTTCCTTCCAAGGCGGAGCTTATATACTCATCAACGGAGCAACGAATATTCAACACCGGAGCAACGTATATTAAACAGCGGAGCAACGGAGTTGAATAACAAAGCCACCGGAGCCTAACCGGAGCAAAGAACAACACACACGGCTCACCGGAGCAACGGAGCTATATCACACAGGCAACCGGAGTCCAACAGGAGCAAACAGAAGGAACAAATCGCTAATTCGCGACACTCTCAACCACAGATGACTTTTCTTCATTCTCCGTACTGTAGAGCTCAACAAGGTTTTGTACATTCTTGTTATAAAACTCTTTACCCTTGTCCATCCACATTTTCTTCGGTCTCCGCTCCTTTAAGATCTGTTTCAACGCATCTGCAACAGACTTTCCAGTTTTATCTTTTAGCGGTATCATCCAGCCATACTTTGAAAATATGTCAATTACAGTCAACAAGTACTTGACGTTTTTGTTTTCTCTGGAAAAACTTTGCATGTCTACTAAATCAGCAGCCCAAATTTCATCTATACCATTAACGTAGACTCTTCTTTTTTGAAACTTTGTATTGACTGGCTTGTGTAATTCTTTAGCTAATTGGTTAGTCCAAACAATTTGAGCTTTTTTTTAGGGTCACTTCGTTCCACACCCATCCCAAAGTTCATCTTAGTTCCAATTATTTTTTGGACGATGCTTCTGTCTAATCTTTCGCGTACAGATGGGTTGTAAATTCCACCCAACTCGTTAATCATGCTCTTATCACACACAGTATTCCTCGTGCTGGTGTCTTTATGTTTAGCATAACACACATCATGATGGTATGCAGCTTTATCAACACGATTTATTGGGATGCTCCAAGGCTTAGGAGTCATGTCTATATTCAACCTTTTATTAAGCTTTGTTCCAGGGCCAGTAAAGTTATGACCTGGCAGATGCATTTCAAAAGGTAGCTTGTTGATTAGGTTGTTGACAAATCCTTTACCCTTGGGAACATCGACATTACAGGGTGCTAGGGTGCTGCTGCGCCCCACTAACCTTTAAAGTTCCAAACAAATTGAGTGTTTGTAGAACCGCAGACGCTACATTTACCCTTCTTCATATTTCTTCCATTTTTAGTGACAAGAGTTTCCAAGTCATAAGTATCAGTAAGCTCTCGACATTTCACACAATACATCGTCATCGTTTTTAATATAAATAGATATTGTTTATATTAAAAAAAACAATGGAAGTGAAAGATCTCTCGTGGAATGAAGTGCAATCAAAAAGGTTTAATAACCCTTTACTCACCAAGTCAATACGGGGAGTAATTATTGGGAATGCAGGTTGTGGACTATCTTGCTGTTGAATCTGCTACTCAATGCGGGTTGGTTAGACTACAATCAATTATCTATATTTGGTAAAAGTTTGTTTCAACCAGAGTATAGGATATTGAGAAAGGCTTTTGAGGAAAAGCTTCCTAAAGAAGCGATCATTAAGTTATTTAACAATCAGGAGGAGATTATGAGTCTGGATGCTTCCCCAGAAGTTATAGTTGAACAGATGAGTAAAAATGCAAGATACAAGTCTGACATCAAATGCAGTTTTTACGAGACGTCAGAGGATGTACCAGATCCACGTGAACTTAATCCAAACAACAAGAACCTTATGATCTTTGATGATCTGTTGCTTGAAAAGCAGAACAAATGTGAATCATACTACATTCGTGGAAGACATTCAAACGTGGACTGTTTCAACCTATCACAAAACTATTTTAAACTTCCGAGACAGACTATCCGCGAGAATGCAAACTTTATCGTTCTGTTCCCCAAGATCTTAAGAACATTAATCACATCTACAACGATCATGTCAGCAGTGATATGTCAAGCGATGAGTTTAGAATTTTATGCAAAAATACATGGGAACAACCACATGGTTTTGTTGTGATTGACTTGTCCTGTAAGAAACATAATGGAAAGTATAGGAGTGGGTTTGATAATTTTTACATCCCATAAACAAATATATATAATATATAAAATGAATGTGTCAAACAATATTGATCTGCTAGAACAGATAGCAAAAAATACAGAACCCAAACGCTCATTCCAGATTGTGGTGAGTGATGATAGTACGCATATCAAAACCAGATTTAATCCACCGTTACAACTCAATAAGAAGTATGAAATGGCTCTAGTCAACCTAGAGACGTACTACAGCTTTCCAAACATCGACTCTACAAACAACGTTTTTACATACTCCCATGATGAGGGTCAGTCATGGATGAAGATTATTATCCCTATAGGAAGTTATGAAATCAGAGATCTTAACGCAACTATTCAGTTAAAAATGAGGCAAATTGGTCACTATAACACCCAAAATGATAATGATTACTATATTAGATTATCAGCTAATTCTAATACTCATAAAGCCATACTCACGTTAAAAAATAAATATCAAGTTGATTTTTCTAAGGGTACTCTCAGAACTGTTTAAGAGAACAATTTACAGTGATCACTATAATGAGTCTGAAAATGTGGTTGATATTATGTCAATTAATAGTATATTTGTCAACGTAGATATAATTTCAGGCTCATTTGTGAATGGGAAATCAACACCTACAATATATAGCTTTTTCCCTGACGTCTCACCTGGATATAAAATCATTGAAACCCCGAAAAACTTAGTGTATCTTCCTGTAACGATGGACACGATCAGCAGGATGGATACAATTTTAACAGATCAAAACGAAAAACAGCTTAATCTCCGAGGATAACAGTTGACTATGCGATTTCATATGCAAGAGACTTGATTTAAAAAAAAAAAATATTGTATAAAAAAAGATGAGTTATACGAATGTAAAAGTGTCAATTTCAGACGGTCAAAATGAGAAGCTTAAATCAGGTCTTCAATCTGGAGAAGCTGTTTCTATAAGATTAAGCTATCACGATGTTAGTGGAGAAGATATACTCGCACTAACAAATGCTCAAATCACTAAAATGACAAAAGCTTATCAAGATGGGAAGGGGGTAACGTTCAAGATGAGTAAAGCCCAAATCAAATATAATCTTAAAGTGGAAGGAGGATTTCTCGGACTACTAGCAGGTTTAGCATCTAAAGTAGCTCCTTTTTTAATGAAATCAGTTCTCCCATCCTTATGTATTAGAGCTCTGTCAGGATTAGCTAGTACGGGTGTGTCAAAGTTAATGGGAAGTGGGGCGCAGCCGCACCCACATGGATTATACCTTAAAAAGGGTGGATGTGTTTGTCAGGTAGAAACAGACGGAAAAGGACTCTATTTGGGGCAATCGAGTGGTTCCGGGTTTGAATCAGTGGGGGATGGTTTGGATCTGAAAAAGGAGGGTGGTCTATATAGTGGGGCGCAGCCACACCCTAGTGGGCGAGGGTTATTACTTGGTAAAAACAGCCCCTTCAGTAGTATCCCACTCTTAGGATTGCTTTTGTAAAGTCTATCATGGAAAATTGTGCAATGTAGTAAAATATATTCAGGACATGGTATATGTTAGGGTGTGGTTGCATCCCACTAAGAAGGTCACTCCAACAAAATGTGTTTTTTCACTCAATACAAGTGAGTGAAAAAAATGAAGAAAATGAACGTGATCAGAAGCCATAGGCATCAGATGTACACGGAGGAAATCAATAAGGTCGCTTTGTCAGCTAACGATGACCAGAGGGTTATTTTAGAAGATGGCGTACACACATTGGCACATGGCCCTATAGGACTTGGTAGGAGAAGGTCACTTCGTTCCACCCCGCGAGCACCCCGCAAAAGAGAACCCCCCGCGAGAGAGGACCCCCCACACGAGGATCCCACGAGAGAAAAGAAAACATGTTATCATACAACCAAATCGATTTTTTTGTAAATGAATAGTGGGGCGCAGCCGCACCCTATAGATTGAGCCATAAAGAGGTTAAAAAGTTAAAGTTGACCTGAAAGATGGTAGGAAAAATGAAAACGTCCAAGAACTGGTAATATACATCTACTATAAACATTTTGACCAAATTTTAAAACATGTGGTTTCTACAGTGTTGACAAGATTTTCCTTCAATTATCTAAATCATGTACTAGACTGGGAGAAAGTGTTTGAACAATGACTCACCAAGACAATTATTGGATTAAAAATGCAACCTCCAGTGTTATCAAGATTTTCCTTCATTTGGCCTAGTGACCTATTTTTTAACCTGGCATGACCCATATTCGAACTTGGCCTAGATATCATAAAGATAAACATTTTGACCAAATTTTAAAAATGTGGCTTCTACAGTGTTGACAAGATTTTCCTTCAATTTGGCCTAGTGACCTAGTTTTTGAACAGGCATGGCCAATATTCAGACTTGGCAGTTTATGATACAGTTTCAACATGCCCAAGTTAAAAATGCAGCCTCCAGAGAATTAACAAGATTTCCCTTCAATCTGGCCTAGTGGCATAGTTTCTGACCCAATATGACCCATATTCGAACTTGACTTAGATATCATTAAGACAAACATTCTGACGAGACGTTGATACCTCCACATCGCTTGCTGGCACCTGCACAGCGCGATTGACTCGCCGAGTCCGAGTTAAAAGTAACTCGATGCCCGCGAGGAGTCCCGAAGGGTTCCGGCCGAAAATGCCTAGAAATCCGCCGAAAACTACTCGCAAGGCAATTGTGACTGGGGTTTAAGTGCTATTAGGTAGGCTACATTTTTAATTCATAAATATGCTTTTGAAAACAATATAAATCTACAGCAGAGGACTTTTGAAAACATAAATGTTGATATCCATATCTCTACGTGCAGACATAAGGCACGTTCCTGTAAGTATTTTTTTCGACACTGATGATCTTCAGTCGGACTTCACGATACCAATAGTTGAAATTCTTTCTTCGAACTCTCAACTTGTCACCAAACATGTGATCGCTATCCAACGAATTGTGTGGACATTCGGATCGATTGACTTCCTTAATCATGTTGTCAATGGTTGACTGGTCGGTAAGATAAGGGCGATACACCATCCCATGTATTCCTCCAGCACTCGATTTACACCTGGAGTGTATTTTCCGGTGGCAGGTATTTCCTTATAAAGTTTACCGACTCGTCGTCAAATGCTATATCAACTGGCGGGAACAGTACAAATGTCGTAGTAGCCCGCGGCTGAAGTGAGGTAAATCGTTTGAGGAAATCTTGGAGCAGCTTATAATATTCCTCCGGAGTATCATCGGGGTTGTTGTTACGCCGTGCCTATCGGCTACATAAACCGGTATAGTAGGTACTATGCCGACGGATTCAACAATAGCCGCAGCTTCCTGAAACACCTGCTGTTTCAGTACTTGTGACATGATCAGGATTGGAAACGGACTCAGGATTAATCAGCGTATTCATTTTCAAAAGTTTATATATCAAAAAATTAAATAAATAAATTGTGTCGGGGTTGGGGGGGGGGGGGGGGGGGGCTAAATCCGCCACTGCATTTGTCACGCGACTTCTTTGCTTACCATTAATTTTACGTAGCATTGGCCCCCCGGTAAATCCGCCACTGTATTTGCCATGCGACTTCTTTGTACTTTTCCGTTCCACCTGGCGAATGTTAATAAGCTTCCATATTTAACATCTCAGCGCATTTGTTAAACTTATATTGGAGTACCGGTACTCACGTTATAACATTATAATGATCTTTTTTAGGGAGATCTTAACCTTTTAAATGCAGTTTTGTTGAATCCATGATGAACTGTTTTTCTCGCGCAGTCTCATCCTAAAATGCGTTGTTGGGTGTTAACAGTAATTGACAGGCTGCCAACTCCGAAACAAATGGTTTTACTACTATGACCAGGGGCGACCAGGGTCTAAAGCCCCAGGCCAAAACTATTGAAGATATGACAATAAGATATTTTTCTGGAAGTTTAAACATTCTTTCTATTGCAATAGATAAAATATTTGAATACATAACACGTTTGGATATTCTTTTATCCTTATAAATAATGTCAGTCTACTAAATTTTTGTAACAAAATGAATAACATTAAAAAATCACAATACCTGTGTTTTTTAAACCAGTCAATTATTCAAATAAAATAAATTGCAATTCTTCAATGTATCTGTTACTAATTTAGTTGAATTTCAAAATGCTACATTATGTGAAAATTTAGACAATTTCATTTCTCCATGTGATATATTAACCAGATAATAGGTGGACATGTGGAGTTGCTATCGCTCTTATCTACGTTCCTGATTATCCCTTTCCCTCATACGACAATTCTGCAGCAGACGACTTTGAACATAGTTTGTCAAAACAATAGAAAATCTCTTTAATTGAATGGATAACCTATGACTAAAAGTGGAAAACAATTGTGCCAAAAAAGGAGTAATTGCTTGTTTTGAGCACTTTCTTCTTTTGTCACTATGTTTTCAAAAAGCTGTCTGCTGCAGAGGCATCAACAATGCGTCTAATTGAGGGAAATGAATTAATAGACTGCAACTTGTAGATGTACATGATTGTACAAAGAATAACAATATAACTTGATGTGTGTTTTTTTTTCTTTTCAAAAAATGTATTTCTTTTTTCACTAAGCAACAAATAAATCTAATTAACAAAGCTAAATAAAAAGAAAATAAAGAATCTCAAGTATTTGACAGAGATTGATAAGTAAAAAGTAAAATAAATGGGTGGGTCAAGTCTGCATTGCTGTTATGTGAAGAGTATGGTGAGCTGGTGGCTTTATAGACTGATCACATTCCTTTTACTGATATATTGCTATTAACCCTTTCCCAAATATAGCAAATCTGCAGCAGATGATTTTGAATATATCTAGACATTATTTCGAAAAAATCTTTGAATGAAGTGTAATTATTGATTAGTTAAAAATATTCCACAAATGAGCCGTTCCACCAGAAAACCAACATTATGGACTCTGCGTATTGTACCGACCCAGATCAGCCTGCGCAGTCCCGCAGGCTAATCCGGGCTGACATATTCCGTCTCAGGGCTATAGAGATATAGAGCAATGATTTCTGAAACAGAAAATCAACAGGAGGCGTAAATTGTCTGTCTGAGTTAGCCTACGCTGCATGCTTCGGCTGATCCAGGTCAATACTTAACGCAGAGTCAACAATGTTGGTGTTTTCGTGGGATGGCACATATCATTCTTCCCAGGCTAATACTGGCTCCATCCTGACATCAGTGTCGTTGTCCTATAGGAGGAACACAAATATACAGAACACATGTATAAACAAATAATCAATCGTTTAAGAGAGTCTGTGGCCGTGCTGGGATTCACACTTGGTAACCTTTGGATTAACCGACCTTATCATTGCTGAGCCATCAGGGCAATGACCTCTTATCTAGTTATCTAGTGAAAGGTAAGAGTTGAATGCCTCAATCGGTGAAAGTGCACAAGCTGAACAGTCAACCAGCATACACACATAAAATAGGACAGAGTTGCTGGGCAACTGAACATAAACAATTTTACCCATTCCCACATACAACAAATATGCAGCAGAAGACTTTAAAAAAAAAAAACCCTCTATATATCAAAGTAAAATGATCAAAGAGAAGTGAAAACATTGTGGCACAAAGAGAAATTGTGCATTTTGAGGATTTTTTTCTTTTATCACAATTTTTTGAAAAGTTGCCTGCTGCAGAGGCGCTAGAAAGCATCTGTACGTGGGAATAGGTTAACTATGCAGACAAAGTGCAATCTAATAAACAACTCCAACATAGGGAGACACAAACCCTTTTACATAAGGTTTGAGGCAACATGATTACATTATCCATTTCCTACCTCTCATCACATTCTGACGCATCTGCAGCAGATGACTTTTGAAAACATTGTGACAAAAGGAGAAATTGCTCAAACAAGCAATTTCACACTTTGCCACAAGGTTTTCAACTTTTTTCATTAATTACACATTCGTTTATAGAGATTTTCCATGTTTTTGCATGATTATTTTAAATGCTGTCTGCTGCAGATTTGTTGCATGTGGGAAAGGGTCAATCAAAATAACAACAGTCGTCCCAGGAAAGCAAAGACTCTCAGGTGGGGGCTTAATTGTAAATATAAACTAAGACATTTCACAAATGCCACCTACATGGAGGCCAACCTTAACGCCAAAGATATTGCAACAGAATAAGCATTCCTGCGACACAATTCTGACTATCCAAAACATAAATAATTATATACAGTGGCAAGTAAAAGATGATTTTAACCCCCTCACTAAAAAAGAAGTTAAAATGGAAGTAAAAAACATGAAATAATAATAATAAACGTTTTTCGAATGACATTATGCATAAACATTAATAATTTAAGAAACAACAACATAAAATAACTTAACAGACAAAATCCTTAATGACAATTTTAAGAAAAATTAAGTTAAAATGGAATGTTAAGATTACAGCACCATATCAAGCATTTGATTTAAGCACATTAAGAGCTGACATAATATTACATATTATATGCACTCAAGCAGTGTTCTTCCTTTATATATTAACCCTTTCCCTCATACGGCAATTGTGCAGCAGACGACTTTGAACGTATTTTGTCAAAAAATAGAAAATCTCCATAATTGAATGGATAACCTATGACAACAAGAGTTGTCGGATGACAATATAGCTCGCCTATCAGGGCCATCGTTTATCAGGGCCTACTTCAGAACAGTTATAGCATTAGGTAAAGTCACACAGTATCACCTATTGCAAGATAATACACCTTCTCAATACTTGCATGCAAATGTTAACCAAGTCCATACAGGCCCTTTTAGGCCTTTTAAATCTAATGATCCTGAATAAGTGTGCGAAGTTTCAAAGCAACAGCATACACAGTGTCTGTTTGACCAAAATTCTAAGTCCAAATAGTGGCACAATTCAGTCAAAATCCATTCTAAAGTTATGGAACTTAACATACAAGGTCATCTTATGACTCTGAATAAGTGTGTGAAGTTTCAAAGCAACAGCATACACAGTGTCTGAGAAAAGGCCTTGCACGCAAAGGTTTGACCAAAATTCTAAGTCCAAAAAGGGGAACAATTCAGTCAAAAACCATTTCAGAGTTATGGGACTCGACATAAAAGGTCATCTAATGACCCTGAATGAGTGTGTGAAGTTTCAAAGCAACAGCATACACAGTGTCTGAGAAAAGGCCTTGCACGCAAAGGTTTGACCAAAATTCTAAGTCCAAAAAGGGGCACAATTCAGTCAAAATCCATTCCAGAGTTATGGGACTTGACATACAAGGTCCCCTAATGACCCTGAATAAGTGTGTGAAGTTTGAAAGCAACAGCATACACAGTGTCTGAGAAAAGGCCTTGCACGCAAAGGTTTGACCAAATTTCTAAGTCCAAAAAGGGGCACAATTCAGTCAAAATCCATTCCAGAGTTATGGGACTTGACATACAAGGTCCCCTAATGATCCTGAATAAGTGTGTGAAGTTTCAAAGCAACAGCATACACAGTGTCTGAGAAAAGGCCTTGTACGCAAAGGTTTGACCAAATTTCTAAGTCCAAAAAGGGGCACAATTCAGTCAAAATCCATTCCAGAGTTATGGGACTTGACATACAAGGTCCCCTAATGATCCTGAATAAGTGTGTGAAGTTTCAAAGCAACAGCATACACAGTGTCTGAGAAAAGGCCTTGCACGCAAAGGTTTGACCAAGCTGGCAACGCGGACGCCAACGCCAACGCGGACGCCGGGGTGATAACATAAGCTCCCCTATTTCTTCGAATAGGCAAGCTAAAAAGTGGAAAACATTGTGGCAAAAGGAGAAATTGCACGTTTTGTGCAATTTCTTCTTTTGTCACTTTGTTTTTAAAAAGCTGTCTGCTGCAGTGGCGTCAGAAAGCGTCTATATGAGGGAAAGGGTTAAACATTGTAGTAAGAGTCTTCTACAGAAAAAAATACCTTACATATACAGATAAGTATCTGATTTGTAATCTATCACATTTCCTTGCATTAAACATAATATATGACAGGTGATAAAAAACATTTGTAGAAACATGCTCACATTTCTTTATCTTTTGTAGCATTTCATAAAATTTAGATCAAGATTCCAGATTCAATTTGTAATTTTCAGATCTGTGTCCTTCGTGGGGAATGAAAGATGGTTAATATAGTAATGTCACCGATAACATCCCAGCCTTATATACTCAGGATTATTTAAATCTATATACAGTCCAGTGTTTAACCCTTTCCCACATACAACAAATCTGCAGCAGACGACTTTAAAACATCTCTATTCACATAGGTTTAATTACTAAACAAAGTTAAAAATATTGTGGCAAAAGGAGAAATTGCTCGTTTCGAGCAATTTCTCCTTTTGCCACAATGTTTTCAAAAGTCATCTGCTGCAGAGGCGTCAGAAAGCGTCTATATGTGGCAAAGGGTTAAAGACCACCCATGGTCTTTGTTCACAGATGGTCTTTAATTTCAGGGTCATTTATAAAAACAAGAGGCCCAAGAGGGCCAGTATCGCTCCACGGCCATAAGGCAAAAATCAAATCTCCAAACAGGCCTGCCCCCTGGTGGCCATGTTTTTTACCAACCACCATGGCTTAAAGGAATCGTGTAGAGTGTCACCCAAGGAATGTTTCTTCAAAGCCATATAAGGCAAAATAACCCCACCCACTGGTAGCCATATTTTTCAACCAATCAACATGGCTTGAAGGAATCTGATAGAGGGTCAGCCTAGGAACATTTCTACAAAATTATTTGAATATCAGCCAGACACTTTCGGAGAAGAAGATTTTTTAAGTTTTCTCTTTAGCCATATAAGGCAAAATAGCCACGCCCTCTTGCGGCCATGTTTTTTTACCAATCAACATGGCTTGAAGGAATCTGATAGAGGGTCAGCCAAGGAACATCTCTACAAAATTATTTAAAAATCGGCTTAACACTTTCGGAGAAGAAGATTTTTTAAGTTTTCACTATAGCTATATAAGGCAAAATAGCCCCGCCCCCTAGCGGCCATGTTTTTCAACCAATCAACATTTCTTGAAGGAATCTAATAAAGGGTCACCCAAGGAACATTTCTACAAAATTATTTGAAAATCGGCTGGATACTTTCGGAGGAGAAGATTTTTAAAGTTTTCTCTTTAGCCATATAGGCAAAATAGCCCCGCCCTCTGGCGGCCATGTTTTTTTACCAATCAACATGGCTTGAAGGAATCTGATAGAGGGTCACCCTATGAACATTTCTACAAAATTATTTGAAAATCGGCTGAACACTTTTGGAGAAGAAGATTTTTTAAGTTTTCACTATTGCAATATAAGGCAAAATAGCCCCGCCCCCCTGGCGGCCATGTTTTTGAACCAATCAACATTTCTTGAAGGAATCTAATAAAGAGTCACCCAAGGAACATTTCTACAAAATTATTTTGAAATCAGCCGGACACTTTTGGAGAAGAAGATTTTTTAAGTTCTCACTATTTTTTTCTTTCGGTTGCCATGGAAACCAGAATTTCGAATGGATCAAAAAAAATTGAAGGAATTTAGTAGAGGACATTGAGAGGATGCTTCCCATGAAGTTTCAACCAAATTGGCCAAGTGGTTAGGGAGAAGAAGTTGTTTAAAGGAAAAAGTTAACGCACGCACGCACGACAGACAATTCGCCATGACATAAGCTCGACTGGCTTTCAACCAGTGGAGCTAAAAAATGAGTAATTGGGAAATTAAATATAGTGGTTGCTATAGACAGGGAATTGCTTAACAAAGGTGGTCTTTAGCACAGGTTTGACAGTATTTTCAAAACATTCTAAAGGCAAGATTAACATATGGCAGGTAATGATTCCCACCATCTTCTGACATCACTCTGTCATTCTTAAAAAGGAGCATCTAGTGCATTTTCAGAGGACAAGTGTTAAAATGAGTGATGAACAGACCAGTCATTAACCCTTTCCCATATACAGATGCTTTCTGACGACTCTGCAGGAGACAACTTTTGAAAACATTGCGACAAAAGGATAAAATTGCTCATGATGAGCAATTCATCTTTTTGCCAAAATGTTTTCAACCCTATCCTAAAATTAAATTTTCATTTACATAATTGTACTCATACGTTTTCAAAACCATCTGCTACAGATTTGTTGTATGTGGAAAAGGGTTGAATTATGTTTAGAAATCTTGAATATATGTATATTGTGAAGCTGAAGTTATGAAAACTTCAGACTACATCATACATGTACATGTGGTATAAACGAATTGAGGAGGAAAGAGAACACATCAAACATAGTAGCCATCCAAAATCCATAATTAATGTCATCGCACTTCCAAAGAGTGGCTGGATAAAAAGCTCTCATCCGCAGTCCATGTGTCTTAACCCTTTCCCTCATACGACAATTCTGCAGCGGACGACTTTAAACATATTTTGTCAAAAAATAGAAAATCTCTATAATTGAATGGATAACCTAGGACTAAAAGTGGAAAACATTGTGTCAAAAGGAGAAATTGCACGTGCAATTTCTTCTTTTGTCACTATGTTTTCAAAAAGCTGTCTGCTGCAGAGGTGTCAGAAAGCATCTATATGAGGGAAAGGGTTAATCCAACATACACGTTTTCTACAATCATGGCTTAAATGTTGTATATTAAAGTGCATTTTATCCAAAGAGGGTATTTTAAAAAAAAATAGAGTAATCTTTCACAGATCAGTTATCATGCATGGTAATGTTGATGTCAACGTCAACGAGCAATTTCTCCTTTTGCCACAATATTTTCCACTTTTAGTCATAGGTCATCAACATCAACGAGCAATTTCTCCTTTTGCCAAAATGTTTTCCACTTTTAGTCATAGGTCATCCATTCAATTATAGAGTTTCTATTTTAGACAAAATATGTTTTAAGTCGGCTGCTGCAGAATTGTCATATGAGGGAAAGTGTTAAAGGAAGATGTGTATCTTTACACCAATCATGATGGACGGCGAGTGATCACAAAAGCATTTCATGTTCAGGTGAGCCAAAAGTGTAAACCCTAGTGATCAACAGAACACCAATGTTTCCAGTCAATTTGTAAGTTAGTGAAAGCATTCTTGAAGAAGTGATGTTTCTCCCTGCCAAGGTTGCGACACATTGAACATTCTCAAATGGACGTAATGATACACATTTTGTAAATTGCACAGAAGATGAGACAGTTTTGTCATATGTGTGTTGTCAGTCAGTGGTAGGCGTCATGTATTCTGGCAGCCTCTTGTACAATCACACTCTCATTTCCAAACATCTTCACATAGGGAGATACTTCCTTCCATTTTACACTGCCCTCCTGTAAAAAAGAAAATATAACATTTGTAATGTTAGGTCACAATTCTGTTTGAGTTAATAAGTAAATTGTAGAAGAAAGAAAAGCACAGCTCTGCAGTGCTATGTTGATATTGGCCGGAATTCTATATAACCACGTGCCGAATTGAAATCTCAAACGTGAATCAGGGTCAATTAATAGAGTAAATTATGAATATTGAAAAGATGCAATATTTAAGACATATGAGAGTCGCCTTCTGGGAGAGAGAGGACAGAAGACAGTAGAAAGAGAGAGAGAGAGAGAGAGAGGGGAGGGAGCAGGCATGAGAACTACATTGTGTAGGGCTGCTACATGGTGTTGCGTAAAAGATTATGGCCACTTTTGGCTAATGGAACATTTACTTAGATATCTTGGTAAAAGAAGACGCAACTAAAATGACTTATACAAATGTATAATATGTATAATGTTAGATGTTTGATGTGTCAGTATTGTATCATGTATAATAAGTAAATATTAAATATAGTGTTAGTCACAGTGACACACATAATTGTTGAACTTTATTAATTATTACATAACAAAACACAAAGTACTAAAAGATATACGGAAACGGTCCAGAAAGATTTCAAGTCTTTTTCAATTCAATTATTAATTATTTTGTTTGCATGGTGTTTTACACCACTTTCATTTCCCCCCCTATTATATCACGGTGTTTCCTGGGTAAGTTACCAGTACTTCTTTTTATTCAATACCATTTTCATCATGAAAATGTTCATACATCTTCGATGAACAGTTAACCCTTTCCCTCATACCACAATTATGCAGCAGACGACTTTGAACATATTTTGTCAAAACATAGAAGATCTCCATAATTAAATGGATAACCTATGACAAAAAGTGGAAAACATTGTGGCAAAAGGAGAAATTGCACGTTCTGTGCAATTTCTTCTTTTGTCACTATGTTTTCAAAAAGCCGTCTGCTGCAGAGGCGTCAGAAAGCGTCTATATGAGGTAAAGGGTTAAGTATAGATTTGAAACTGTAAGTTGGAGTCCTGTGATGAGCGGGTTCGGATTTTTCCACACAAATGGCATGAGTACTGGTTAAGTCTCCAGGAAGCAGACATCAAGCGTGATTAATATAAGCTGAAAGCTTGTTTCACAATTGATGTAAAATAAATAAGTTTAACTGAACAGTGAGTAAATTGTAACTATTTTTGCACCAATATTTATCTTTAGAAATTTCATATCCTTTGTAACCTGCAAGACATCCTCCTACATTTATGTTTCTTGTCATTTTTATATTGACTTCTTTGTAGGGACGATAAACCAAAATAGTAAAGTAAACAACATATTCAATACATGCTAACCCTTTCTAACATACAACAATTTTGCAGCAGACACTTTTGAAAACCTCTAATCAAATAAACAGAAAATCTCTACAAATGAAAGTAAAATTATTGGATATAGTTGTAAACATTGTGGCAGAAGGAAAAATTGCTCATCCGCTCATGATGAGCAATTTCTCCTTTTGCCTAAATATATTCAATAGTTTGTCTGCTATAGAACAACAGAAAGCATCTGTATATGATAAAGGGTTAAATTCATTCTGTGACCAAAACTTACCTCCTTCAATCTGAGATCAAAACTATCTCCCACATCGTAATGAAAGTTCCACACTTCAGCTTCTACCCAGGCGTTGTCTGTGTTTCTTTGATCATCTAAGTAACCCTTGTACAGCAAGGAAGCACTGTGGATAAACAAAATGTTAACTAGAAATACTGTGAGCAAAGCTCACTAAAGAATACCCCCCGCTCCCCTCCCAAAGCATCGGATACATTGGTAAAGTTTCTACTTTGCTTATCTTCCCTTGGAAGAATCTGAGGAGAAAAATCTTCCTTCATGCATATCTACATATAATGTGTAGCCTTCATATACAGTTTGACTCAGTAGTGCTTACAAGAAATGTAGAGGTATGTGCACAGGAGTCCCTCGCAGGCAACCTCTAAGTTGAATTATCTGCCCTTGGAAGAATCCGAGGCGTATGATCTTCCTTCATGCATATCTACATATGATGTGTAACCTTCATGTAAAGTTTGAACCAAATCCATTGAGCCGTTTAGGAGGAGTAGTGCTTACAAGAAATGTGGAGGTATGTGCACAGGAGTCCCTCGCAGGTAACCTCTAAGTTGAATTATCTGCCCTTGGAAGAATCCGAGGCGTATGATCTTCCTTCATGCATATCTACATATGATGTGTAACCTTCATGTAAAGTTTGAACCAAATCCATTGAGCCGTTTAGGAGGAGTAGTGCTTACAAGAAATGTGGAGGTATGTGCACAGGAGTCCCTCGCAGGTAACCTCTAAGTTAAATTATCTGCCCTTGGAAGAATCTGAGGCGTATGATCTTCCTTCATGCATATCTACATATGATGTGTAACCTTCATGTAAAGTTTGAACCAAATCCATTGAGACGTTTAGGAGGAGTAGTGCTTACAAGAAATGTGGAGGTATGTGCACAGGAGTCCCTCGCAGGTAACCTCTAAGTTGAATTATCTGCCCTTGGAAGAATCCGAGGCATATGATCTTCCTTTATGCATATCTACATATGATGTGTAACCTTCATGTAAAGTTTGACCCAAATCCATTGAGCCGTTTAGGAGGAGTAGTGCTTACAAGAAATGTGGAGGTTTGTGCACAGGAGTCCCTCGCAGGTAACCTCTAAGTTGAATTATCTGCCCTTGGAAGAATCCGAGGCATATGATCTTCCTTCATGCATATCTACATATGATGTGTAACCTTCATGTAAAGTTTGAACCAAATCCATTGAGCCGTTTAGGAGGAGTAGTGCTTACAAGAAATGTGGAGGTATGTGCACAGGAGTCCCTCGCAGATAACCTCTAAGTTAAATTATCTCCCCTTGGAAGAGTCCGAGGCGTGTGATCTTCCTTCATGCATATCTACATATGATGTGTAACCTTCATGTAAAGTTTGAACCAAATCCATTGAGCCGTTTAGGAGGAGTAGTGCTTACAAGAAATGTGGAGGTATGTGCACAGGAGTCCCTCGCAGATAACCTCTAAGTTAAATTATCTCCCCTTGGAAGAGTCCGAGGCGTGTGATCTTCCTTCATGCATATCTACATATGATGTGTAACCTTCATGTAAAGTTTGAACCAAATCCATTGAGCCGTTTAGGAGGAGTAGTGCTTACAAGAAATGTGGACATACGGACAGACAGACAGACAGACAGACAGACAGACAGACAGACAGACAGACAGACGGACAGACGGACAGACAGGGTGATTCCTATATACCCCCCCAAACTTTGTTTGCCGGGGGGTATAATTACATATGAGGGTGTTCAAGAATTACATGAAAAAAAAGACGATCATGAAGCCCTGAATTGCTTACCTGAGAACGTGTATTGCAAGACAAGACAAAATTATAAAGGCCATTAAATTATTCTGATCAATGCAATTTAAATACCTCAAGCAAAAACAATGTATACTTGTTGCAAGTTTAAAGTGAATACTTTCAGCAGAAACTTAGTATACAAGTGGCAATTTTAAAGCGAATACTTTCAGCAGAAGCTAAGTATACATTTTTCAAGATTAAAGTAAAAACCTCGCACAGAAACAAAGTATACATGTTGCAAGTTTAAAACAAATACCTTGAACAGAAACAAAGTATACTTGTTGCAAGTTTAATGTGAATACATGTATCTCACATAGAAACAAAGTATACAAGTTGCAAGTTTAAAGCGAATACTTTCAGCAGAAACTAAGTATACATGTTGCAAGTTTAAAGTGAAAACCTCGCACAGAAACAAAGTATACATGTTGCAAGTTTAAAATGAATACCTCATGATGAGCAATTTCTCTTTTTGCCACAATTGTTTCCCAACTCTCTTCAATATTCATACTTTTATTCATAGAGATGTTTCAGTATTTGCCTAAATGTTTTCAAAGTCGTCTGCTGCAGCTTTGTGTTGTATGTGGGAAAGGGAGTGATTATGTTTACTAACCTGAATCCCTGTTGGTCTGTGTCTACCCGTATACTGGTTTTTGATTCAGATTTGTAGGACTGAAGGGCATAGGAGGAGGGCTTGGACGTTGATGAGGGAAAAGCTACTTCAGACACTAAAAATGACGTCCTGGAATCCGCATCTTCTACCGCAAACTGAGAGAAGAACTGGAAAAACAGAACCTCAAATATTTCATCTCCAAGTATTATTTTCTTTCAGATAAATAGTTTTGTGGCAGCCTGCAAATTTAATCAATATTGCTTACCAACAAACAGATGCTTTCCTACACCTCTGCAGCAGACATCTTTTGAAACCATTGTGGCAAAAGTTGAAATTGCTCATGATGAGCAATTTCTCCTTTTGCCCTGTTTCTATATCTTTTAAATAGTTACATATAAACATGTGCTTATTTGTTTCCATATTTTTTATTTTTTCAAAGAAATTTACTGCAAAATTGTTGTATGTGGGAAAGGGTTAAAATGTCCAAGAGATTATAAGTACCAATTATTCTACTTTTTTTCTAACCCATATAAATATACACATGTACAAGTTTTTGTTACATTTTTTTTATTCACATCTTTACACAGACAATTTCTATTAAATCTTTTGATGCATCCTTTTTTGTTGACATCTCTGAAAAATCATATCAGGGAAGTGATCATAATTCTAAATAGTGATCCCTATAATATGATCATTAACCCTTTCCCTCATATAGACAGTTTATTACGCCTCTGCAGCAGACGGCTTTTTGAAAACATGTTGACAAAAGAAGAAATTGCTCAAAACAAGCAATTATAGAGACTTTCTATTTTTTGACAAAATATGTTCAAAGTTTTCTGCTGCAGAATTGTCCGAGGGAAAGGGGTAATTAGGAACATAGATAAGAGCGATAGCAAGTCCACATGTACACCTGTTATCTGGTTAAAATATCATTTTGGGTAGACTGTGATATTACCTGTATCATATCGGCCTGGTCAAATTTTCCTATCTTTTGAGCTAGCTCTGGTTCATCCAAGACATTGATCATAAACGATTCACACAGTATACTGTAAGGTGCACTGTAACCATGTAGTACATCCTGAAATGAACTTTCAAATTAACCATTTGCCTCAGACAGACACCTTTTAAGGCCTTCGCAGAAAACAACTTTTAAAAATCATTGTGGCAAAGGATTGATTGATTAGGGTTTAACGCCGTTTTCAACAAGTTTTCAGTCATATCACGGGGCAGCCAGTTCACCTACTCAAGTGTTTCCTGGTTTGCTCACACCAGTACTTCACACAACATACTTTCCAAGCAACCGGCTGCTTTTCCACATAGAATGTTAGCCAATTGGTGAAAGACGAATGAAGCTTGTCACAGTGACTTTTGTCAAACGTTTCAAAGAATGTTGGTCGAGCTGGGGTTCGAACTCACAACCCCTGGATTGACAGCTCGTATCGCTACCGACTGAGTTTCCGGAGCTCGGCTGATTTCTTCTTTTGCCACAATATTTTTAGTCTGTTGTCGGAGGACAATATAGCTCGCCTATCAGGGCCATCGTCTATAAGGGCCTACTTCAGAACAGTTATAGCATTAGGTAAAGTCACACAGTATCACCTATTGCAAGATAAAACACCTTTTCAATACTTGCATGCATATGTTAACCAAGTCCATACAAGCCCTTTTGGGCCTTTTAAATCTGTAAATTTATTTATATACAATAAGCAACAGCATACACAGTGTCTGAGAAAAGGCCTTGCATGCAAAGGTTTGACCAAAATTCTAAGTCCAAAAACGGGCACAATTCAGTCAAAATCAATTTCAGAGTTATGGGACTCGACATACAAGGTCATCTAATGACCCTGAATAAGTGTGCGAAGTTTTAAAGCAACAGCATATCAGTTTCTGAGAAAAGGCCTTGCACGCAAAGGTTTGACCAAATTTCTAAGTCCAAAAAGGGGCACAATTCAGTAAAAATTAATTCCAGAGTTATAGGACTTGACATACAGGGTCATATAATGACCCTAAATAAGTGTGTGAAGTTTCAAAGCAACAGCTTATACAGTGTCTGAGAAAAGGCCTTGCACGCAAAGGTTTGTCCAAAATTCTAAGTCCAAAAAGGGGCCCAATTCAGTCAAAATCCATTCCAGAGTTATGGGACTTGACATACAAGGTCACCTAATGACCCTGAATAAGTGTGTGAAGTTTCAAAGCAACAGCATACACAGTGTCTGAGAAAAGAACTTGCACGCAAAGGTTTGACCAAGCTGGCAACGCGTACGCCAACGCCGGGGTGATTACATAAGCTCCCCTATTTCTTCGAATAGGCGAGCTAAAAACAAGATTTTTAATAGTTTTGCTAAGATGTTTTTGATGGCGCTCACCTGATTTAATAGAACTTTAAGTTTTCAAAGTTTTAACTCTATATAGCTACATATAAGTAAAAATGAACCCTGTCCCCTTGTGGACCTGTTTATTAAGAGATCAGAATAATTTGAACAATCTCAGTAGAAATCTCACCCAAGAAACATTTGTACCAAATTGTTTTCAAATCTGGCTAGTACTTTTGATCAAGAAGATTTTTACTTCTAAAACATTGTAGTAAAATGATTTCAACTCTTTACATTAACCCTTTCCCTCATACGACAATTCTGCAGCAGACAACTTTGAACATATTTTGTCAAAAAATAGAAAATCTCCATAATTGAATGGATAACCTATGACTAAAAGTGGAAAACATTGTGGCAAAAGGAGAAATTGCTTGTTTTGAGCAAATTCTTCTTTTGTCACTATGTTTTCAAAAAGCCGTTTGCTGAAGAGGCATCAGAAAGCATCTATATGAGGGAAAGGGTTAAAGGTTTTCAATATTTTGTAAAGGTGTTTTTAAAGTTGTCCGATGAAGATTTGTTATTACGTGGGAAAGAGCGGGTATTTGCAAAACAGCAGCAGCAAAGACACAAATGCTTTCAACAAGGGCACAATACAAATTTATTTTTTATACCTCTCCCACATATAGACGCTTTCTGACGCCTCTGCAGCAGACGACTTATGAAAACACTGGCAAAAGGAGAAATTGCTCAAACAATGTTTTCAAATCTATTAAAGATCCATACTTGCATTTGTAGAGGATATTCATATGTTTTTATGATATGTTTTGAAAGTAGTCTGCTGCAGATGTGTTGTACGTGGGAAAAGATTAATAGGATCAAATCTATAACACCGTTTACCCCAGGCAATCCAAAACTTGACTCCATGAAGGTATCTTTCTGTACAGTGATAAACTCCAGTAGCCTTTTCCCTTCCACATACAGAAAATCTGTCATGGTGTTTAAAACAGGACTGTGCTTTCTTCGCCATCTTGTAACCACAGCTTTAATAACATGATTTGGACCCCATCTCCATAAATTTCCTTTACCTCGAATACCTGTCCTTCCGAGGGGATTTCTGTAAATATACAGAATACATTATTGGATACATAAATTACCTTTACCTCAATATACCTGTCATTCAAAACGGATTTCTGTAAATATACAGAAAATATTATTGGATTCTATTTTTTGACAAAATATGTTCAAAGTTGTCTGCTGCAGAATTGTCGTATGAGGGAAAGGGTTAATGTAAAGAGTTGAAATCATTTTACTACAATGTTTTAGAAGTAAAAATCTTCTTGATCAAAAGTACTAGCCAGATTTGAAAACAATTTGGTACAAATGTTTCTTGGGTGAGATTTCTACTGAGATTGTTCAAATTATTCTGATCTCTTAATAAACAGGTCCACAAGGGGACAGGGTTCATTTTTACTTATATGTAGCTATATAGAGTTAAAACTTTGAAAACTTAAAGTTCTATTAAATCAGGTGAGCGCCATCAAAAACATCTTAGCAAAACTATTAAAAATCTTGTCCATTTATTGTCTGCATGTGGGAAAGGATTAAGGTGACATGTGTGAGACTTTTATCAGATTAACCAACTACAGCAATACACCTGGGAGACAAGGGATCTGTGGTGAAGCATAAACCCTTTAATCCAAGGGTCTTTGATTAATTGACCCTGCAGTAAGAATTCAATCTGAAAATATATTAACAAGCAAATTCAGAGAATTCTGGTCCCCGCCAGGGTCAAGGGCACAAGGTCAAAAAAATTGGTATTGATGGAAAGGGGTTGTCACAAGGAATACACATGTGAAATATGAAAGCAGTACCTATTACGGTTCAGAAGTTATGACCAAGGTTAAAGTTTTTGTGACAGCGTGACGGACTGACGGACGGACTGACTGACGAATGAGAAATAATAGTCCCCACGCTTTCGCTAAGCGGGGGACAATTAATCCTTCCGAGGCCTATACATCAGACCACTTTGAAAAACATTATGAGTAAAGTAAAAATGGCTGGTAATTAGCAATTTCTCCTCTTGCTACAAAGAGATGCATTTAGACTGCTCCGACTCGGATAACTTCTGAAAATGTTGTGAAAAAAGAAGAAATTGCTCATAATGGTTAATTTCTCCTTTTGCCACAATGTATTCATCTTTATTCAATTATCATACTGTCATTTACAGAATATTTTCATAGTTTTCCCAGATTGTTTTCAAAGTTGCGTCTACTGTAGATTGTTTGTTAAGACTCAAAAGAAGTAGATACTAACAATGATAAATAAAAAATGTAAGAACTTGCCCATGCATTCAATTTAACCCTTTACCACATATAGACGCTTTCCGATGCATCTGCAGCAGACGACTTTTGAAAACATTGTGACAAACGGAGAAATTGCTCTAAACGAGCAATTTCTCCTTTTGCAACAATGTTTTCAACTCTTTTCAGTTATTATGCCTTCCTTTTCAGAGATTATCCTTAACTCTTTTTTTCAGAGATTATCCTTAACTCTTTCTAGACGTTTTCAAAGTTGACTGCTGCAGATTTGTTGTATGAGGGAAAGGGTTAAATAAGTAAGCTCAAACACATAACCTCCATAACCCTTTCCCACATACAACAAATCTGAAGCAGACGACATTGTAAATAACTGAACAAAATTGTGACAAATCTCTGTAAGTGAAAGTATTATTATTGAATGAAATTGAAAAATCTTGTGACGAAAGGAGCAATTGCTCATTATGAGCAATTTTTCCTTTTGTCACAATTAATTTCAAAAGTCGACAGCTGTAGAGGTGTCAGAAAGCGATTGTATATGGGAAAGGGATAAACCCTTTTCCATCGAAAAGATTATTGTCGCTACTTACTGAGGTATACCAAGTGCATCTAGAGTATATCTGAGCGGTTGGTTGTCTACATTTATCCATGACCTTCTATCTATCTCCCTACTCTCACCATATTCCTTGTATATAATCACGACATTCCACTTGGGTTGGAACTCGGGAATGGGGGATAACCGCCTGCCTTCTTCTTCTGTCATAATCAGTCGTTCTTCTTTCTTTCTGTTAAGTCTGTAATAGAGATACTTGTATTAACCCTTTCCCACATAAAACATATCTGATACGGAAAACTTTGAAAAAATCCAGATAGAAAGAATGGAAAATCCCTACAAATGACAGTAATTCTTCAGAATAGTTGAAATAAATGTGGCCAAAGGAGAAAGTGCTCATAATATGCTACAATGCGCCTGCAAGTTGGAAAGGGTTGAATTTGACAACCCTTCTCCTGAAGGTTTAGCACTGGTGCTGAATTATTTACATATTATTAACCCTTTCCCTCATACGACAATTCTGCAGCAGACGATTTTGAACATATTTTGTCAAAACATAAAAAATCTCCATAATTGAATGGATAACCTATGACAAAAAGTGGAAAACATTGTGGCAAAAGGAGAAATTGCACGTTTTGTGCAAATTCTTCTTTTGTCACTATGTTTTCAAAAAGCCGTCTGCTGCAGAGGCATCAGAAAGCGTCTATATGAGGGAAAGGGTTAAGCACTGGTGCTGAATTATTTACATATTATTAAAACAGTGACTTGCACAGATATAAATTTTCCATAAGCACTATAGCTTCTTTCAAAGAGTTTATTGATTGAATGGATTTTACCTTTTCAACAATTTTTCAGTTATATCATTGCGGTCACACCTACTAATGTGTTTCCTGGTTTTCTCACACCAGTACTCCATAGTACAGTGTTTCCCATAAACTGGCTGCTTTTCCACATAGACTTTTAGCCCAGTGGCGCGAGAGACACGCATTGAATTTTGTAAAACATCAGAAAGAATATTGGCTGAGGTGGGGTTCAAACACACAGCCCCTGGATTGACATCCTGTTTCGCTACAGACTGAGCTTACGGGGCTCAGCAAATGTACCAATAGAAAAGTAAATATAATATCTGTAGCTCTTACTCTATTATGTCTTCGTCTACATATAAGATTTCTGACTCTAGAAATTTGGCTTTAGTCAAGGTGAATGTCTTTGGGTCGTACACATCATATACAACCTAAAATAAAATCTAAAATTATTTCAAAAGAATTTCCAATAAAAGTATTTAATGAAACAATGTCACATTTAGAACCTGAAAGTACATGTACTTATTTCTGTTCAAAAAATAATTAAAAAATGTTTATCTTATATTTTTTTCTTTCAAAGCAATCTGAGTTTGTTAAACATGGTTGCTCTCAGGATATCAACAAAAATAGGTCAAAGGACAATGTAACCACATCTAAAATTGGTAGTTAACCCTTTCCCTCATATAGACGCTTTCTGACGCCTCTGCAGCAGACGGCTTTTTGAAAACATAGTGACAAAAGAAGAAATTGCTCAAAACGAGCAATTTCTCCTTTTGCCACAATGTTTTCCACTTTAAGTCATAGGTTATCCATTCAGTTTTAGAGATTTTCTATTTTTTGATAAATTATGTTCAAAGTCGTCTGCTGCAGAATTGCCGTATGATGTAAAAGGTTAAATGCTGTGATCATGAGTAATTTCTCTTTTTGCCACAATGTTTTCAAAAGACACCTGTTGCAGAGGCGTCAGAAAGCGTCTGTATTTGGGGGAAGTATTAAAGAAATTTGATAACAAATTTAGGCAAAACCAAAACACTAACCCATTTTCAAACATGAAGACAAATATTGATCAAGATGAAGTAAAAATAATATTACCTAATTATTTAGTTTTGATTATTTGTTTGGAGTTTAACGCCGCTTTCAACAGCTTTGGTCATATCACGGCGGTCAGTGCACCTACCCATGTTTTCCTGGCTTTCCCACACCAGTACTTACACAACATTCTTTCGAAGCCACTGACTACTTTCTCACATAGATCAGAGGTGAGAGGCAATGGAAAACATCGCCCGAAAGAATATCGCCGCAACCGGGTATCGAACCCGTGACCTCCAGATCACGAGTCAGATACGCTACCAATTGAGCTACCCGGCCGGGTCTAGTTTTGATTAGATATGATCAATATTCGAACTTGCCCTATATATTATCAAAACAAACATCAACAAAGGTTCACAATGCTCTCAATATAAGAATAAGGCATATACAGTGTCCACAAGAATTTACTTAAAGTTTTCCTTGTTTTTGACTTTGTAACTTAGCCTAGTTTTGGCATTACAATACCCTTTTTTGAAGACAAACATTCTGACAAAGTTTTACAAGAGATTTTTTCAAAACTTAAAGTTAACCCTTTCCCTCATATAGACGCTTTCTGACGCCTCTGCAGCAGATGGCTTTTTGAAAAGATAGTGACAAAAGAAGAAATTGCACAAAACGTGCAATTTCTCCTTTTGCCACAATGTTTTCCACTTTTTGTCATAGGTTATCCGTTCAACTATATTTCCATATGTTCAAAGTCGTCTACTGCAGAATTGTCGTATGAGGGAAAGGGTTAAACTAATGACATAGTTTTCCAACAGAGATGACCTTTATTCAAACTAAGCTTCACTGAATCAAACAATCTGAATAAGTTTCATGAAGATTGGACCAAAACTATGGCCACAAGCAAACCGTTGACGGATAATGGACAAAGACAGATCACAATAGCTGACCTATAGCACTTTGCACCTAGATGAGCTCATGAGACCAAATAATATTGCATACAAAACATGTACTAACCTCCAATGGCACATATTTATCAAACACAGGAAACCTAGCTATAGCTGTTCCAGGGTACGGTGACTGGCGAGCGGCTACATGAATAAATTTACCTTTGACATCGGTTATACCCATTACATGTACATCTGAAATATAGAATAACAGTGATCAATGAGTCCATATCTCAGTAACTTATAAGCGGTGGAATAGACTAGTGCGCTGTTTTACGGATAGCCATTATTACGTTGAGTATTGTTAACCTTTGTCGATGTTTGTTATGGTAATTTATAGGGCAAGTTCAAATATGGTTCATATCTGATCAAAACCTTAGTCATTAGGAAAAAAAATTGAGAAAAAAAGAGTTCACCTTCTAGAAGCCATATTTTTGAACAATATTTGTTATGTTTGAAAATAAAATTGTTTATCAAATTTCTTTTACATTTCCCCACATACAGACACTTTCTGATGCCTCTGCAACAGGTGTCTTTGGAAACTTGTGGCAAAAAGAGAAATTGCTCATGACAAGCAATTTTTCTTTTTGACACAATGTTTTCTATATTTAACGTAGATGTTTTCAAAGTCATCTGCTGCAGAATTAGTTGTATGTGGGAAAGGGTTAAAAATTAATATATACACAAAATTGGACATACCTGTTTTCTCCAGTTTATGCTGAATATCTTCTAAACACAGTCGACTAGATTGTATCATTCTCTCAACTTCTATCACTTTATCATTTAATCGTTTCATACTTTTTCTGTGTGACCTTAAATCATCTTGCATGTGCACTAACCTGAAATTGCACAATAATTGGTAGATTTAAACTCTTGCTATTTGAACAAATAAGTAATTTGTTTGATTTTGAGTTTTACACTGTTTAACCATGTCCCACATACAACAAATCCGTGGCAGACGACTTTGAAAACGTCTAGGAAAAATTTGGGAACATTTCTATCAGGGAAAGTTTAATTATTGATAAGAGTTGAAAACATTGTGACAAAAGGAGAAATTGCTAGTCTTGAGCAATTTCTACTTTTGTCACAATGTTTTCAAAAGTTGTCTGCTGCAGAGAGGCATCAGATTATTCAGGATTACCGATAATCAGAGAACTTGTATACATGGTCATTTTGTCTAGAAATGGCTAGTGTGTCGAACCTGCAATAAAGAAATAATATATTATAAATTATCTATTGAGATTGACAAAATATATATACAAAATCGAAATCAATATGATAATAGGATGAATGTGTAATTTTCAAAACGTTCTCTGATTTCAATAGTGTGTTCAAATCAACATTAGTCAGGGAACATTAAAGACGTGATATCAATTATGGATTAAGGGATATTGAATGACTTCGACTTTCCTTTAATAACGCATTCTCAATTGTTTTGTCATGTGTATAATGTACCGATTTTATACTGCATATATTTCTCAACAAGATGTAAGATACAATATGAAAATATACCTGAAATCAGGTACAACTTTTTCTAAAATAATAAAGAGAACAAAAGGCAATGTGGTGTTCACGCTAGATAGAATGGTTATATTATGGGGTAACATAAAATAAATTGATCGAACAAAAGCGTTCATATTGATCGTAAAAAAACGATCACAATGAACGGAACGGCAAAAAGCAATCAGAATGATTTGAGCTAGTGAACGCTTTTAGAACAGATTGGAACTTGAGCGGAACAGATCGGAACTGATTGCATTGGTAGGTGAACGCAAAATGTGTCAATTTTATGATGTTCTTAACTGTACTAGGCTAGGTTAAGTGTCTTGCCTAAGCTATCTCAGAGGCTCCTGGTCTCGAAAGCAACATGCTAACATACCACTTTGCCATGGAAGATTCCTGCACAGCAATAAGTAAAGATTAAAAGTAAACTGGGCTTTCTATTTTAATGTTCAATCCATTCCCACATCTAGATGCTTTATGATGCCTGTGCAGTAGACGATTTTTGTAAACATTGTGGCAAAGTAGAAATTACTCAACATAAGCAATTTCTCCTGTTGTTACAATGTTTTCAACTCTATTCAATAATAATACTTTCATCATTTACAGTGATTTTCAATAGTTCTGTCAAATGCTGCAAATTTGTTGAATTTAGCCAGAAGTAAAAAATGAAAAATGTTTTAACATTTGTTTTACGATATTTCTGCCATATTTTTGAAATTGAATTATACAAATGCATCTATCAAATGTCATATAATCAGGCAGGACACATAAACATATGTTTATAATATGTCTCTGAATCAGGTAAAATGTTTTCAAATGCTGATGCAGAATGAAGCTTCAGCATACTAAGAATCAAAGTACTGAAAGTACTGGTATCAAATCATTTTGAACATGTATTCGAAAATGTAATTAATTATTGCATTTGACCAGGGACGTAGATCTACAATCCTGATTTGACCAAGTTTCATGTATTGTTTTTTTATGACTAGTTCTTCACATATATACACATATGTTTCATTATACTGAAATATTTTCATGAATAAAATTGAAGTAATAAATGATAATGAAATATTCTTTTCAATTAGCAAATTATTACTTCCCATAATGCAAGTTATACCCTTCTTGATTTGACCCTATTTTAGCATCAAATGAAAAGTATTTTAACCGGTCGCAGAAAATCTTGCCACGAAAAAACTCCCTCTTTGGGACACCAATCTCCCTACCAATAATACCAAATCTCCCTATTTGGCTTCAGGAAAATATCACATGTCTGCTTACTGGGGCTCTGGAAATTTTTAAATTTGAATTGGTCCGGTGAAAAAAAGATGATATTGGAACTCTTTTAAAAAATATACAGAATTTTCATGTTTATTGCAGGCTACCTTGAATAGATGGTTGCATAACAGTGTCATCGCTCATTTATATCAATACAGAAGTACTTTACAAATCATAATTTTCCAAAATTTGCAGAATAACATAACCATGCATGTTTACATTGCTCATTCGTATCTAAAATTGTTAGACCCGTACTCCAATATAGTTCTTACTAGAAAATGATTGGTGGTGCACAGAAGATACATTTCTCTCATCTGTACGTTAAACATTAGTTTGTTTAAATAAAAATATACATTTCACTACAAAAAATGTCTTTTGTTGTTTTGGAATTACCCTGACTGAAATATTTCTGACATAATCAGAGAAATCCACTTTTTAGGTAAGTACATTTACCTATTTGAGTAATTATGAACTGGTTTGAACCGGTTCTCTTTGTCAACATGATTCGGGTTGCGAAGCTGGTCATTTGACTTTTTGAACATTGCAAGTAAATTATGTTGAGCCATTTCACTAATGTATCGAAAGACAAATGAAATGAAATGAAGTTAAAACTTCTGCCTTATATATACACGTTGAAACCCTTGAGAAATAAAAATTGAATTCTAATTATCGTCGGCAATTATCGACTTTAAAAACATAAGCACCTTAACAGTTTAAAAATTACAAACTGTCCGAAAGTAAAAGTAACATGTCAATTAGCCAAAATTGTTAGACTGGTCATCTAATAATTAGCAAACAATTTTAAAGAAGATCTTTAACCCATGGATTATCTATCAAACCGCAGGGAGGAATTACATAACACAATTGTCACACCCTACTGGACCGATTATTGGACAGCTTATCTTGTTTACGTCACAGTAAGTGACTCTCTTGAAGGGTAGGAACAACGACCTGTGTACCGACTAGGATTTTGTTGGTTTTTCGTTTGCAAAGTGATATATAGCGTTGGTATTAGCGAGATTTATGGAAATATCTGGACTGATTTTGTTCACAAGTTTTAGGAATGAAATCGGTCCAGACCGGCAAAATTTCGGTCTCCCGTAGGCCTGGTTCTTACATTTCTCCCTGCTTGGAAGCAAAACTGTCTCTTTCTGTCTTTGCCTGTTCGCTTGCAACATATTCTCTTGCTACCCTTTTCCAAAAAGTTGTGTCATCTAAAATACGCTTGTGTCTTTGTCTTTTTGCTCTTCTGTCCTGCAAATCACTCTATATTAAGATCACTTCATATCAATCTGTTCAAACATATATAAGCGATGCTCCAGCGAAACTCAACCTTTCATAAGTATGACATGTAAGGAAAAAGATCTGCATGCAAAATGATGCTAATCATCCAAATGGATACTATTTTAAAAAAACTCTTGAATCCTTTTTATGACTCATTGGCAAACAATGCAGAGCCAGATAAGACTGTGTGGATGCACAAGCTGATGATAGTTATCAAAGAGCGCCGCTCATATAAACTTGTACTTGAAAATCGTTCAGCTTCTGATTGGTTGGATGGATAATATAAAATATAACAAGAGGGCTTACTGACCCGAGTAATGCAATGTGTTTTGTCATGCCAACCACAATATGAATTTTCTTTTGTTTTTCGACCTGGCTAGAAGGAATTTGATAGTCACTTAAGGAACATTTCTACAAAATTATTGGCAAATAGACCAGATACTTTCGGAAAAGAAGAATTCGTATTTTTTTGGCTATAGCCATATTTATAAAGCAAAACAGTCCTGCCCCCCGACGGCCATGTTTTCGACCAATCAACATGGCTTAATGGAATCTGATAGATTCATCCGAGGAGCATTTCCACAAAATTATCTGAAAATCGGCCAACCAGTTTTAGAGGAGTAAGTTTATTTATTTCTGTTGCCATGACAGTAAGAATTCTGCATGAGTCAACAATATTTGAAGGAATTTGGTGAAGACATTGACAGGATTCTTGCTGTAAAATTTCATCCCAATTGGCCCACTTGTAACAGAGGAGAAGATGTTAACGAATGGACAACAGGAGACAAACGCTGGACAAAGGGTGGTCACAGTAACTCATCTGGAGCACTTCATCATGAGCAATTTCACCTTTTGTCACAATGGTTTCACATTTTACTGCATTTGCTACAGATGCCTTTTAAAACACTGCATATAATTCTCCATTCAATAACAGAAGACAGTGTTGCAGTGGTAAAGCGTTGACCGTTCGTAACAAAGGTCAACAGGTTCCAATCCTTTGCTGAGCAGGTTCTGTGATTTTCCACACAAATGGTGCGAGTACTAGTTCAGTCTTTAGAAACAGACATAGAATGTTATTAATATAAGCTGAAAATTGGGTTTGCAATTGATGTAAAATAAACAACTTTAAACAAAACTAATAACCAAACTTTAATTCATAGGAAATACGATATTTTTGCCTGTATACTTTTAAAGTTGTCGTCTGAGTTAAATGTGTGAAAGAATTATTTTACCAACCTTGTATTTATCAAAGCAACTGCTCCAGTTCCTACACTTATCTCTACATCCCTTCAGTTTTTGATGAATGAATTTCACAAACAGATAAACAAAACTGAACACAGTAAAAGGTGGAGGTAGACTAAATCTCTCTATAAAGTCAGCTATAAGGGCATATCGTTGAAATTTCCACAGTTCACTGGCTTCCTTATCTACTTTCGCAATGGTCAATCTGCAATCATATCACAAATAAAATTTTAACCCTTTCCAACAAGCACAAAATTGCACTGAGTCATTGATGGAGGTAAGCTCAATTTATCTCTCTATAAAGTCTGCTATAAGAGCATATCGTTGAAACTTCAACAGTTTACTAGCTTCTTTATCTACTTTTGCAATGGTCAATCTGCAATCATATTACAAATTATATTTTCACCCTTTCCCACATACAACACCTCTGCAGCATGCGACTTTGAAAACATCTTTGCAAAAATATGAGAATCTCTATAATTCAATAGAAATGAAAACATTGTGGAAAAAGGAGAAATTGCTCATGATGAGCAATTTTAACCTTTGCCTCAATGTTTTCAAAAAAAAGTCGTGAAAAAGTCTCGTCAGAAAACGTCTGTATATATAATTGATTGGAAATTAGCAAGGGGATTAACCCTTTTCCACATACAACAAATTTGCTGCAGACGACTTTGATATAGAATGAAGACATTTATATTGAATAGAGTTGAAAACATTGTGTCAAAAGGAGAAATTGCTTGTTTTGAGCAATTTCTTTTTTTATCACAATATTTTTTTTAAAAGTCGTCTGCTACAAAGGCTTCAGAAACATCTGTATTTGGGAAAGGGTTAAGATGCTGCTAAATTTAATAATTTACAAAATTGGTGGCATTGAGATGTAACAAGAATGTTCTAAGGAACACATGTCATGCCAGTAGTAAGTGAAAGTTTGACAGGCATACCTGGGATTTGTGATCCCTTTGCTAAGATAGGCAGCATATAAACAAGTTCTTTGAAATATCATGCAGTAGAAATAAGGTTTTTCATTCCTTTCATGCTATTCCATATGATTACGATTGAACCTTTTCCCTCATATAAAAGCTTTCTGACACCTCTGCAGCAGACAGCTTTTCGAAAAACATAGTGACAAAAGAAGATATTGCTCAAAACGAGCAATTTCTCCTTTTGCCACAATGTTTTCCACTCTTAGTCATAGGTTATCCATTCAATTATAGAGATTTTCTATTTTTTGACAATTTTTTTTAAAGTCGTCTGCTGCAGAATTGTCGTATGAGGGAAAGGGTTAAACTCTTCCAATGAAAGTATAGTATTAACATTGGTTAGTGTTGAAATTATTATTAGTAGGAGACCAGCCTGTAGGTTCCGTGACAATTTCTGGTAACAAAGGTTTGAAAGTGTTTTTGTGTTCCCTGATGAATACCGAACAATTTTGACTTGGGCTGCCCCCTTGAAAATGTCAGGCATTTTCGGGAGGGGTCAACAAAGGTCAAACAGGGGTCAAATTTCAAATATAATCCAATCATGTTTTCAAAGTCTCATATATCTATGTTACAAAAATGTTCTAAGGAAAACTTGTGATGCCAATAAGTCAGGAGTAAATTAAGTATGATAGGCAGGCTATGTGATAGTGATCCTTATGCTAAGATGGGTAGCATATAAACAATAACTATAAAATTATCTTGAAGTAGAAATAAGATATCTCATCTTTTTTCTTCTAGTCTATAAGATAATTTTGAGATTTTTCACTTAAAAAATATCTGCAGTAGAGGACTTTCAAAATATTTTAGGTAAAAATATTGAAAATCTCTTTAAATGCAAGCATGATTTTTGAAAAGCATTTATAATGTTGAGACAAATGGAGAAATTGTTCAATATGAGTCATCTGCTACAAAATGCATCCATACACCTCAATATGACAGAAAGGATTAAAACATGTTATCTTCCAAAAGTGCTAACTCTTAATATAGTTAAGTTGCTTTTAATTCAAAAGAAATGATCAAATTACAACTGCATTGTTGAAATGGAAATAAATTCTCAAAGAAAAGGTTAAAACTAAGGACTTACGCGAACATGGCAAACAGCAGTGTGACTAGGACTAGTTTACAGATTAGCAGGTACTGTAAAGTGATCACGTAGGCAAAGAAACTTGAGTAAGGACAGGTCTCAAGCTCTTTTACCAGGTCATCTGAAGCGGAAAATAAAACAAATTTAATACATAAGACATGACAAACGGAAACGGAAATTTGTACCTCAAGTCTCTTAACCCGTTCCCTCATACGACAAATCCGCAGCAGACGATTTTGAACATATTTTGACAACAAGAGGCCCAAGAGGGCCAGTATCGCTCCACGGCCATAAGGCAAAAATCAAATCTCCAAACAGCCCTGCCCCCTAGTGGCCATATTTTTTACCAACCACCATGGCTTAAAGGAATCTTGTAGAGTGTCACCCAAGGAATGTTTCTGCAAAATTATTTGAAAATCGGCCTGACACTTTCGGAGGAGAAGATTTTTTAAGTTTTCACAATAGCCATATAAGGCAAAATAGCCCCAGCCCATGGCGGCCATATTTTTCAACCAATCAACATGGCTTGAAGGAATCTGATAGAGGGTCACCCAAAGAACATTTCTACAAAATTATTTGAAAATCTGCTCAACACTTTCGGAGAAGAAGATTTTTTAAATTTTCACTATGGTCATATAGAGCAAAATAGCCCCGCCCTCTGGCGGCCATATTTTTCGAACAATCAACATGGCTTGAAGGAATCTGATAGAGGGTCACCCAATGAACATTTCTACAAAATTATATGAAAATCGGCTGAACACTTTTGAAGAAGAAGATTTTTTAAGTTTACATTATAGCTATATAAGGCAAAATAGTCCCAACCCTGGTGGCCATGTTTTTCCACCAATCAACATTTCTTGAAGGAATCTAATAAAGGGTCACCCAAGGAACATTTCTACAAAATTATTTGAAAATCAGCCTGACACTTTCGGAGGAAAAGATTTTTTAAGTTCTCTCTTTAGCCGTATAAGGCAAAATAGCCCCGCCCTCTGGCGGCCATGTTTTTTTACCAATCAACATGGCTTGAAGGAATCTGATAGAGGGTCACCCAAGGAACATTTCTACAAAATTATTTGAAAATCTGCTGAACACTTTCGGAGAAGAAGATTTTTTAAATTTTCACTATGGTCATATAGAGCAAAATAGCCCCGCCCTCTGGCGGCCATATTTTTCGACCAATCAACATGGCTTGAAGGAATCTGATAGAGGGTCACCCAATGAACATTTCTACAAAATTATATGAAAATCGGCTGAACACTTTCGAAGAAGAAGATTTTTTAAGTTTACATTATAGCTATATAAGGCAAAATAGCCCCAACCCTGGCGGCCATGTTTTTCCACCAATCAACATTTCTTGAAGGAATCTAATAAAGGGTCACCCAAGGAACATTTCTACAAAATTATTTGAAAATCAGCCTGACACTTTCGGAGGAGAAGATTTTTTAAGTTCTCTCTTTAGCCGTATAAGGCAAAATAGCCCCGCCCTCTGGCGGCCATGTTTTTTTACCAATCAACATGGCTTGAAGGAATCTGATAGAGGGTCACCCAAGGAACATTTCTACAAAATTATTTGAAAATCGGCTAAACACTTTCGGAGAAGAAGATTTTTTAAGTTTTCACTATGGTCATATAAGGCAAAATAGCCCCGCCCTCTGGCGACCATGTTTTTCGACCAATCAACATTTCTTGAAGGAATCTAATAAAGGGTCACCCAAGGAACATTTCTACAAAATTATTTAAAAATCAGCCTGACACTTTCGGAGGAGAAGATTTTTTTAATTCTCTCTTTAGCCGTATAAGGCAAAATAGCCCCGCCCTCCGGTGGCCATATTTTTTTACCAATCATCATGGCTTGAAGGAATCTGATAGAGGGTCACCCAAGGAACATTTCTACAAAATTATTTGAAAATCTGCTCAACACTTTCAGAGAAGAAGATTTTTTAAGTTTTCACTATGGTCATATAAGGCAAAATAGCCCCGCCCTCTGGCGACCATGTTTTTCGACCAATCAACATTTCTTGAAGGAATCTAATAAAGGGTCACCCAAGGAACATTTCTAAAAAATTATTTGAAAATCGGCCCGACACTTTCAGAGAAGAAGATTTTTTAAGTTTTCACTATTTTTTTCTTTTGGTTGCCATGGAAACCAGAATTATGAATGGATCAAAAAAAATTGAAGGAATTTAAGAGAGGACATTGAGAGGATGCTTCCTATGAAGTTTCAACCAAATTGGCCAAGTGGTTAGTGAGAAGAAGTCGTTTAAAGGAAAAAGTTAACGCACGCATGCACGCACGCACGCACAACGGACAATTCGCCATGACATAAGCGCCAGTGGAGCTTAAAAAATGGAAAATCTCTATAATTGAATGGATAACCTATGACTAAAAGTGGAAAACATTGTGGCAAAGGAGAAATTGCTTGTTTTGAGCAATTTCTTCCTTTGTCACTATGTTTTCAAAAAGCTGACTGCTGCAGAGGTGTCAGAAGGTGTCTATATGAGGGAAAGGGTTAAAACAGTTTCAACTGTAAATGGTTTTATTTATTACTGGCATAATATATTGTTTTTACCAGGTAAAGCTACTTCCTTTTGTCACAATATTTACAAAAATCGTCATTAAAAAGTGGGATACAACTTTGGTTTACTGAAGATGTGTATTTTTAAGTGATCTCTTACTATAATAACAAACAAACTTGATGTAGCATGGAAACACCTGTTCTCGAACCTCTTAACATTTATCAGGGCTCATGGGAATACTTATAAATTCATGTCTAAAACCAAAAATACTGACGAATAAATTCAACAATTTATTCGTAAGTAAACAAAGCACCCGTTAACAAAAGATTTATTACGAGAAATGCATTTTTGGAAAAATATAAACGGTCCTTAACTAAACGTTCGAGAATAGGTACGGTTCGAGAACAGTGACCTGTACAATACAACATGTTTTCAAAAACATAGACACTTTCTGATACCTTTTACCTGATACCTGATAAAGCAGACTTTTTATGAAAAGATTGTGGCAAAAGAAGAAATTATTCATAACTAAAAATATCACTGAAGGTGATGAATACCCCCAGCTGGTGCCTGACAATATACATATGTATGAGAAATTCAAGGGGCCATAACTTATTTAAAAATAATTCCAGTGCAACACGCCACCAATATGCACAACTAGGCTTGGTATCAAACATTCTTGTGAAGTTATATGGAATTCTGACCAAGGGTTGATGAGAAATAGTGTTCACAAGAAATGTCTACAGACCAACGGACCGACCGACCAACTGACAGACCGACAAGCATGACTCCTATATAGCCCCTATATACTATGTATCTGGGAGGATAATGAGCAATTCCTCCTTTTGCCTTAGTTTATTCAACTGTTTTCAAGTTTAACTTCGATTTGTAGAGGTCTTCCATATTTTTGAATCTATGTGTTCAGAGTAGTCTGCTGCAGTTTTGTTGTATGTGGGAAAGGGTAAAGCAAAGGTAGATTCAACTTTAGTTACCTGAAGATGTGTTTTGAGTATCTTTGTAATAGTGATCTTTACCTATAAAACAAACAAGATTTGATATATACAACATGTTTTTAAATATGCACTATAATGTACAAGTCTTATTAAATGAAAATATCACAGCAAGTAGGTTTACTTATTTCTTTAACCCTTTCGCAAATACAACAAATCTGCAGCAGACAATTGAAAAGAGTTGAAAACATGGTGACAAAAGGAGAAATTGCTTTTTTGAGCAATTTCTCCTCATGTCGTTATGTTTTCAAAAAGCTGTCTGCTGCAGAGGCGTCACAAAGCATCTATATGAGGGAAAGGGTTAATAATTAACTCTTAATCCTTTTCCACATACAAACGTTTTTTGATGCGACAGATGACTTTACAAAACATTCTGGCAATTGGATTTTTCCTTCTGCCACAATGTTTCAAACAACTTTAAGAAATGATACTATCATTTATAGAAGTTTTCCATATTTTTGCCAAGATGCTTTCAAGTCGTCTTCTGCAGATTTCTTGTATGTGCGAAAGGTTAAAAATATAATTCTTCATTAAATTGAAAGTAAATCAATTAAGCCAGAAGACTTCAGAACCTAGTAATTAAATATAAATGACCAAAAATACCTTGGAACTACATACTAATGACTGCAGGTAAATCATAAATTGTGCAAACTATGAATGAACTTAATTTTTAAATAACTCTTATAATCTGACGCCAACTTTTAAACTTGACCTGTATCTTGGCATAATGATACTACTCATTAATCAACCCTTTCCCTCATATAGACGCTTTCTGATACCTCTGCAGCAGACGGCTCTTTGAAAACATAGTGAAAACATAGTGACAAAAGAAGAAATTGCTCAAAACAAGCAATTTCTCCTTTTGCCACAATGTTTTCCACTTTTAGTCATAGGTTATCATAGATTTTCTAATTTTTGACAAAATATGTTCAAAGTCGTCTGCTGCAGAATTGTTGTATTAGGGAAAGGGTTAAAATGTCTGAATGACTTGCAGCGAAATTATCTAACTTTATCTGCATCTTGTAATACAACTACATGTATAACGTTGGGCAAGTGATTTCTGAAGACAAAATCATTAAATTCTTTTCTTTAAAACCCCTTCTCATGCTGCAGCAACAACAGCTCTGGACGGATCATTAACACTTTAAGGAATTTGAAAGAAGACATTGAGAGGATACTTTCTGTGAGGTTTAATCACAATTGGTAAAAGTGGTTACTGAGCAGAAGTTGTTTGAATTTAAAAGTTTAAAATAGACAGACATAATAATGGAAGACAGTTAGTCCGCCATGACATAAGTTTGATTGGCCAATGGAGCTAAAAAATCCAAGCAAACCTGTAGCACAATAACCAGTGAGTCGTTCATATTTACTGGTACAACTGGCATCACCTACAAAATTAGAAAAGTGTTCTGTGAATGAGTATAGCAACAGTATTTTTTTCCTTTAGAAAGTCACTTTCCCATATACAGACACTTTCGAATGCCTCTGAACAAGATAACTTCTTAAAATGTAGTGGCAAAAGGAGAATTTGCTCAGAATGAGCAATTTCATTTTTGCCACAATGTTTTTAGAACAATTCTAAAATTAAATTTTAACATAAAGAGATTTATCATATTTTTCAAAGTCGTCTGCTGCAGATTTGTTGTATGTGGAAAAGGGGTAAAACAAGGCTCAGAAGAGCAACTATTCTTAGATACACATGTAGCCTGCATGTTCCAATAAGATAAACAAGAGGACCACCATAGGACCTATATCGCAAACTACATAAACCCTTTACCACATACAACACATATATAGCAAACAACTTTAAAATGACATCATCAAAAATACAAAACATTCTCTTTAAATGAAAATTTAAATGTTGAATACAGTCGAAAACATTGTGGCAAAAGTTGTCTGCTGCAGATACGTCAACATACAGTTGGGGAAGGGTAACCAATATACATGAACAATGTATTTCCAATGTTGAACACATACTCCTAGGGACCATTTATGACCATATAGACATAATTTCAACAATTGTGTTAGCGTACCACTTTGTTATGCTACATATCTAACACCAAGCTCTTACACTTGCAGTTTTTGACTTATAATGTTTTATGAATGTTTAACTCTATACATATAAAACAAAGATCACCGCAGCTGGCGGCCATATTTTTCAATGGATTGGATTAAAATTACACTATCTTGGTAAAGGGTCACCTATGGAATATCTTTGCCAAATTGCTTTCAAAGTTTTTTACTTTATACAGCTACATATACATAAAAAGTGAATGAACAGAAAGAGACTGACAATATCACAATAGCTCACCCTAAAGTTCATGCTCAGGTGAGCTTAAAGTATAAACAAAAGAGTTTGAATGCCTGACAGTGTGAGAGACAGATTTCCAGATGGACAGTTAGACAGATGACAGAGAAGTGATCCATATGCTTAAGCAGGGAACACAAAAAGAACTTTCGTACATTTACTTAGCACACTTTCTGGTTTATTTAAGTCAAATTCCATAAAATACCCATATTATCTTTATTTGCTTTTGTCAAAGGCTTTGCACCAGTTTTTCTTTTATTGATGTAAAGCCTGTTCCAGGAAAAAATGTCTAGGAGGGGAGGAATGACGAGCTTTTGTATTTGGTGGGTGGGGGGATATTTTTTAATTAGAATTAAAAATAGTGCCCAAAAAATAATTAAAATTTGATAGGTGGCACCCTAAAAATTGGTGGTCGTTCCTCCCCCCTATACATATTTTCCTGGAACAGCCCTTAGTGCAAACACGAGTTGCTTGTCAAACAGTATGCCACACTTTTTGTGTTCAATGTCGCTCTGACCTTGACCTTTAAACAGCTGACCTCAAAATCAACAGGGGTTATCTACTGGTCACAAAAACCTGCTCTGCCAAGTTTGAGTACTGTAGATCCAAGCATTATCCAGATATCAATAAGACAAGCTTTGGTCTACAGACAGACCAACCGACCGACATGTGCAAAGCAATATACCACCTCTTCTTAAACCCTTTCCCACATATAGATGCTTTCTGACGCCTCTGTAGCAGACAACTTTTGAAAACATTGTGACGAAAGGAGAAATTGCTCAAAACGAGCAATATCTCCTTTTGCGACAATGTTTTCAACTCATTTCAGTAATTAAACTTTCATTTATAGAGATTTTCCGTATTTTTGCCAACGTCATCAAAGTCATCTGCTGCAGTTCTGCTGTATGTGGGAAAGGGTTAAAAGGGTGGATGGCATAACAAAAGTATGAATGACTTACCCTCTAGGTCCTGAACTTGTGTTAAAAACATGGCATAAATTGGACGAGTGATGACTCTCTTTATTAGCTCAGTGTTCAGTGGCCAATTAGGATATATGATGGCCTGTATTGTAACACCACCAGCAATCATGAAGATTAGAAACATTCGTATGAATGACACGAAATCATGCTTTACCTGTTACGTTTTTTAAAAGAATAAAGAAAAAAGATTAAACGATAATCTGAACAAGAGGGCCATGATGGCCCTGGATCGCTCACCTGATTTAGTTTTTTTGATTGGTTATGTCAAGCACAATAACTCATTTGAGACAAAAATAGAGGCTCAGCAGTGCTCTATTGCTATCAATTTGGAAAAGTGTTATGAAGTTCTAAGTAATGAAGACTTTATTACCTCCTGAATTTCTATTTATTTAATTTTTTAGTTTAATGAAACATTTGTCAAGATTTAAACAAACACAATTTTTTTTTTTAAACTTTTATTGGAAATATTTGAAAAATCTTGGTAGAGGGTGCCCCAAGGAACATTTGTGAAAAATAATTTTCAAATCAGGCCAATACTTTTGGACAAGAAGATTTAACAATGCACATATAAGGAAAACAAGCATCGCCCCCTGCATGGCAGCCATGTTATTCAACAGATCGGACATATTGAAATTTTTTGGTAGAGAGTGCCCCAAGGAACATTGGTGCAAAATAATTTTCAAATCGGGCTAATTCTTTTGGACAAGAAGATTTTTAAAGTTTTAACGATGCAAGGAAAACAATGATTGATTGATTGGGGTTTAACGCCATTTTTAACAATTTCTCAGTTATATCAAGGGGGCCAGTTCACCTACTCATGCATTTCCTAGATTTCTCACACCAGTACTCCACACAACAATCTTCCCAAGCAACTGGCTGCTTTTCCACATAGACTTAGCCCATTGTTGGAAGATGAATGACACATGTCGCATTGACTTTTGTCAATCCTCGGAAAGAAAGTTGGCCGAGCCGGAATTCAAACTCACAACCCTTGGATCGCTACCGACTGAGCTACCGGGGCTCGGCTATAAGGAAAACAAGTAACTGGATTGCAAGCAATACCATAGTCCCCTACCGGTTTGCACTAAGTCCAAAAAGGGGCATAACTCATTAAAAAATTGACGAAATCCCAGGAAACGCGAACTTGATCTGTGACACATGATTACAAAGGCATATACAAAATTTCAGCTCAATACCTCAAAGCATGTAGAAAAAAAGTGCGGAAAACGAATATTCTAAGTCCAAAAAGGGGCATAACTCATTAAAAAATTGACGAAATCCCAGGAAACGCGAACTTGATCTGTGACACATGATTACAAAGGCATATACAAAATTTCAGCTCAATACCTCAAAGCATGTAGAAAAAAAGTGCGGAAAACTGATTTGCCGGACTGACTGACTGACTGACTGACGGACTGACTGACGGACGGAGTGCAAACCTAAGAGTCCCCTTCGGCACGCCGGTAGGGGACTAACAAGCTTCGCCCCCTGGCGGCCATGTTTTTTCAAAGGATCGGAAATATTTGAACAATCTTGGTAAAGGGTGCCCCAAGGAACATTTTTCAAAATAATTTTCAAATCGCGCCAGTACTTTTGGACAAGAAGATTTTTAAAGTTTTAACAATGCACATATAAGGAAAATAAGCTCTGCCCCCTGGCGGCCATGTTTTTCAACGGATCGTAAATATTTGAACAATCTTGGTAGAGGGTATCCCAAGGAACATTTGTGCAAAATAACTTTCAAATCGGGCCAGTACTTTTGGACAAGAATTTTTTTTAAGATTTGGCAATTTTCCCCTTTTCTGATGCCGCAGCAACCAAAGTTCTACTTGAAATTAAATTCTTTGAACAACTTTGAAAGAAGACCACCTAGGAACCATTCGTGTGAAGTTATTTTGAAATCTGTTCATTGGTTTAGTAGAAGAAGTCATTTGTAGGAAATTGTTAACAGACGGGCATATGACGACAACGACGACGGACAGAGAGTGATCACAAAAGCTCACCTGAAGTGCTTAGGTGAGCTAATAAAAGGCATAGAAAAAACCTGATATGTTTTTGATTTTTCAAAAAGACAAAAAAAGACATTCAGAGGCATAGCATTATAAAGTAAATAAAACAATAGGGTCGCAGAGCGAACACCATAACTGAATAATGTTTAGAGCCAGAATTATGCGACTTGGTATAGACATGTGTAGCAAGTTTCATTTGAGTGGGTGTACAAGTTTTTGAGTTATGAGTTAAGGTAAGGTTAAAGTTTAGTGACAAGCTAATAAAATGCATAGACTTAACCTGTAGAAGACATTATTCCCAACTGGCAGAATGGGCGTCAAAGAGCTTTTAGGACACAAAACAATGATATTAAAACCAGACATCAACCCTGTCCTGCATACAGATGCTTTCTGATGCCTCTACAACAGAAAACTTTTGAAAAGATTGTGGCAAAAGGATAAATTGCCCATAATGAGCAAGTTCTCCTATCGCTACAATTTTTTAAATTTTAGTAAAAAATTCTTCTTTCATTTAGAGAATTTCCCTAATTTTTAACTAAATATTTGGGAATGACAAGAAATCTGTTAAAATATGAACCTTTTTCTTCATACAAGCACATTGTGATGCCTTAAAAGCAGTATACTTTAGAACAGTAATGCGCGTTGACTGTACATCAAACGAATCTGCTGGGGCATTATTCGTCAATATCTGCATATATCGTGAAAATTAACTGACCAATCTATAAATGAACATTTATTATTGAATAAAGTTCAAAACAATACAGTTGAAAACAAAATGGCTATAGGGGAAATTGTTATTTCTAATAATGTTTTCAAAAATGTCTGCTGCGAAGTGGTCAGAAAATGTCTGTACGCGGGAAAGGGGGTAGTTTTTTACAAGCAATAAAGGTTAATTGCTGACTGAAGTAAAAACACATACCATTCTGTTAAATCGGAGCAGCATTGGTCCAAGTGTAGGACTGATGGGCAGGTATACACCCAACAGTCGATAGAAAAAGTAGATGAGGAATAAACAGAGGAACGTCTTGGCCTGCATATAGTTGGCAAAGCTGACCCACACATTCAGTATTCTTGTAAACAGTAGCACCACCAGAAATAGCATTATCATGAATATGTCTACACAGTTTCCTACCAGGGATAGAGTTTTGTATTTCTGAAATAAGTGGATTTAGTTAAAAGAGGAATAAGTAAATTTTGGGTTTAACATTTTCCCTCCTACTTCAAAACTTTGAAAACAGCTGGGCAAAAATATGAAAAATCTGTATAAATGGAAATATAATTATTCAATCAAGTTGAAAAGAAGTAGAAATTGCTCATTATGTGAGCACCTTCTTCTTTGCAACGATGTTTTCAAAATGTGTTTGTCGAGGTTGACTCCAAATGTGTCTGCACATGGGAAAGGTTTGACCAAAATTGATGAAAATGACACAGCAGTCCCCTAACAATGTAAATAATAGTTTAACCCTTTCCCTCATACGAAAATTCTGCAGCAGATGACTTTGAACATATTTTGTCAAAAATATAAAATCTCTATAATTGAATGGATAAGCTATGACTATAAGTGGAAAACATTGTGGCAAAAGGAGAAATTGCTTGTTTTGAGCAATTTCTTCTTTTGTAACTATGTTTTCAACAAGCTGTCTGCTGCAGAGGCGTCAGAAAGCGTCTATATGAGGGAAAGGGTTAACAGACAGATAATAGTGAAAGGCAACACAAACTAGAACTATCACTGAAGATGATAAATACCCCCTAAACAGCACCTTGACCTACACCATAACTTATTAAGAAAAAGGGCCATAACTCTGTAAAATAACATGCAATTGTAACCCCTTTAGGATATGTACATCTCCTCTTGGTATAGAAGCTTCATGTAAAATTTTATTTTCAGTGTAAGAAATAGGCCGGACAAAATATGGCTTCTGACCAACTGACAGACAAACAAACCGACACATTGACTCCTATTTACCCCCTCTTCTTCGGAGGGGGTATAATCAGCCACTTGTATATAGTTTATCCTCAATTTTACATACCGGTATTAGGCCGAGATATGTGTTCTTCTAAAAGGACTTTATTTAACAAGGAATAATAAGATCTTGTGTTATCTTAAACTACAGAATAAAGTCTGTGATAAAATATTTGGACTCACTTGACAAAGAGTGCAAGAAATAGCATTTGTACACAAGAGGACCATGATGGTCCTGAATCGCTCACCTGATCTAATAGAACTTCAACTGTTTTTAAAGCTTTTACTCTATACATATAATGAAAACAAGCCCAATAGTTCCACTGCATTAGGTAAAAATTAAATCACTATAGCCATATAAGGTAAACCTACTTAATAGAGATTTTTCAAGTTTTTGTCACAATGTTTTCAAAGTCATCATAGATTTGTTGTATGTGGGAAAGGGTTAAAGAAACAAGAGGGCCATGATGGCCCTTGATTGCTATTAGCCTAACCTGAGTTATGCAATGAGATTTCCTATGCAAAACACATGAAAAAGTCTCAAAATGCTGAAATAAAAAATGCAGTCTCCAAAGTGTTGAAAAGATTTTCCTTCAATTTGGCCTAGTGACATAGTTTTAGGGCCAATATGACCCGTATTCGAACTTGGCCTACATATTATCAAGACAAACATTCTGATGAAGTTTCAATATTTTCAATTTAAAAATGCAGCCTCCAGAGTGCTATCAAACATTCTGAAAATGTTTCAAGCTGCTGAAGAAAAAAGTGCGGCCTCTAGAGTGTTAACAAGATTTTCCATCAATTTGGGCTAGTGACCTTGTTTTTGACTGGACATGACCCATATTCAAATTAGACCTATATTATCATCAAGACAAACATTCTGACAAACATTCAATACTTTCAAGTTAAAAATGCAGCCCTTCAGAGGGTTTATAAGATTTTCCTTAAATTTGACATTGTGACCTATATTCGAACTTGACCTGGTTATCATCAAGGCAAACAATCTGACAATATTTCAAATTGCTAAAGCAGAAAAATTGCGGTCTCTAGAGTGTTAACAAGAGTTTCCTTCAATTTAGCCTAGTGACCTACATTTTGACCAAACATGACCCATCTTCTAACTTGGCCTACATATCATCACGTTTCTGATAAAGTTTCAACATTCTCAAGTTAAAAATGTGGCCTCCAGAGTGTTAACAAGATATTCCTTCAGTTTGACCTAGTGACCTAGTATTTGACCTCATATGGCCCAGTTTCGAAATGATTCAAGATTAGATGGAGATGAATAAACTTTCATGAAGATCGGATTCAAAATGTAGCCTGTAGAGTGCTAACAAGGCAATTGTTAACGACACACGACAGACGGAGGCCGGACAAAATGTGATCACATTAACTCACCTTGAGCACTTCCTGAGCTAAATATTTGAAGACGGACATCAGGATGAACTGACAACAATGAATGACAGACATCAGGCCATCACAATAAACTTTGAGTGCTCAGGTGAGCTAAACATTAATCTGCTCACTCACTTAGATAAGTATATTATGCATGTATGCAAGCTTTTCATCTCTTTTGCAGTAGTTTTGATACTTACATGGTATTTAATGTAGACCCGGCATACCAGTTCAAGTTCAATGACGGCAGTCCAAGTCCAGAGTATAACATCTATGTACCGATTCCCACATACAGGCCATAGAGTAGCTAGACAGAATATGCCTAAGTAGGTGAAATATAGAATTTGTGTATTCCAAAACTTGGTGATGGGAGCAGTCCATAGGAGGTATAACTTGTGGAAGAATGACATATCACCTGCCCCAGCTGGTTTAGGAAAAAATGCTGTCTTTAACTTCTTAGAGACTGCTGTCTTAGGCTGAAACAAGAAATACGCCTAATTAAATGTCTCGCCAACATCTGCTTTGAACATGAATATGAAGGAGAATACTATAAATATCTTCGATCCAAATTTAAAAGCCCTACGACTAGTACTTTTTGAGAAAAGTATAAAAAAACGAAAGTTTAACATTTATGTCGTCTCTTCCACCAGAAAAATAACACCTTAGTCTCACTTTCGCAACTGCGTCGCAGCACGACAACAACATGTGTGTTAGAATTTAGACATTTACCAAAATAGAAAGAATCTGCAGCAGACAACTTTTTATTTTAAAGATTTCGGATAGGGGAGGTTGGGTTAGGAAGCAGGGGGAAATGAGAAACACCTCTCCATGACAATTTCTTCTTTCCATTAAAAGGTTCTAAAATTGTATGGTGGAAATGTGTTATACCTGTTCAAAAGGCTTACAAGACGAATTTTGATGCAGAGCATCAAAGGACGCCGCGCATGATTTTGAAGCATGACTTAAAGGAAGCAGATGTAGTTCAGTACATTTAAATAACGTGTGAAAACAGACAGGATGTAAATATTTCGAACAAGAAGGCCAAATGTCCCTTTATCATAACCAAAAAGGCCAAGATGTGCCTATATTGATCACCTGGCTACCATAGCCTATAATAAAAGGTTACCATACAACATGAAGTTTCTTAATTTTTTACCAATACACGGTTTCAAATCGATATCTCGAAATGTTCGAGAGAAAAAAAAAAAAAAAAAAATATCAAGATTCATATTTTTTTCGATATCTCGAACTTTCCGATACCTCGAAATTTTCGGTATCTCGAACTTGTCGATATCTCGTACTTGTCGATATTTCGAACTTTCCGATAAAGTTCGAGATATCGAGAAAAAAAAAATTAAAGATATCGAAAAGTTATTGGAAAGTTCGAGATATCGAGAAGAAAAAAAAATATCAAAAAAACTAATCTAGAAATCGAAATCTCGAACTTTCCGATATCTCGAACTTTTCGAAAAAGAAAATTATATTTTTTTTCGATTTATCGAACTTTCCGATATCTCGAAATTTTCGGTATCTCGAACTTGTCGATATCTCGTACTTGTCGATATTTCGAACTTTCCGATAAAGTTCGAGATATCGAGAGAAAAAAAATTAAAGATATCGAAAAGTTATTGGAAAGTTCGAGATATCGAGAAGAGAAAAACAAAAAAACAAAAAAATCATTTTTTTTTTCGAGATATCGGAAAGTTCGAGATATCGAAAGTTCAAGATATTGGAAAGTTCGAGATATCGAAAGTTTCGAGATATCGATATGTTCGATTTGTCAATAAATGTTCAAGTTAAAAACATTCGTTTTATCAATGTATTCGAGATATCGATGTGTTCGAGTCATCGGTATGTTCAAGATATCGATATGTTCGAGTTATCAATATGTTCAAGTTATTTGACCAATAGGACATTCGTTTTTTGCGTGTACAATGACCTCAGACAAATTTCGTACCTAAACCTCTTAATTTGCGAATGTCTAATCGAATGTCTAATGTCTAACTGATCAATTAGACATTCGTTTTTTTAATGTACATTGATCTCTGATTAATTTGGTACCTAAATCTCTTAATTTGCGAATGTCTAATCGAATGTCTAATGTCTAACTGATCAATTAGACATTCGTTTTTTGCATGTATAATGACCTCCGACGAATTTGGTACCTAAATCCCTTAATTTGCGAATGTCTAATCGAATGTCTAATGTCTAACTGACCAATTAGACATTCGTTTTTTTAATGTGCAATGACCTCCGACGAATTTGGGTTATAGATCTTGTAATTTGCGAATGTCTAATCGAATGTCTAATGTATAACTGACCAATTAGACATTCGTTTTTTTAATGTACATTGATCTCTGACGAATTTGGTACCTAAATCTCTTAATTTGCGAATGTCTAATCGAATGTCTAATGTCTAACTGACCAATTAGACATTCGTTTTTTGCATGTATAATGACCTCCGACGAATTTGGTACCTAAATCCCTTAATTTGGGAATGTCTAATCGAATGTCTAATGTCTAACTGACCAATTAGACATTCGTTTTTTTAATGTGCAATGACCTCCGACGAATTTGGGTTATATATCTTGTAATTTGCGAATGTCTAATCGAATGTCTAATGTCTAATTGACCAATTAGACATTCGTTTTTTTAATGTACATTGATCTCTGACGAATTTGGTACCTAAATCTCTTAATTTGCGAATGTCTAATCGAATGTCTAATGTCTAACTGACCAATTAGACATTCGTTTTTTGGATGTACAATGACCTCCGACGAATTTCGTACTTAAATCTCGTAATTTGCGAATGTCTAATGTCTAACTGACCAATTAGACATTCGTTTTTTTAATGTACAATGACCTCCGACGAATTTGGGTTATAGATCTTGTAATTTGCGAATGTCTAATCGAATGTCTATTGTCTAACTGACCAATTAGACATTCGTTTTTTGAATGTACAATGATCTCTGACTAATTTGGAACCTAAGTATAGTAATTTGCGAATGTCTAATCGAATGTCTAATGTCTAACTGACCAATTAGACATTCGTTTTTTTAATGTACAATGACCTCCGACGAATTTGGGTTATAGATCTTGTAATTTGCGAATGTCTAATCGAATGTCTAATGTCTAACTGACCAATTAGACATTCGTTTTTTGAATGTACAATGATCTCTGACGAATTTCGAACCTAAGTATAGTAATTTGCGAATGTCTAATCGAATGTCTAATGTCTAACTGACCAATTAGACATTCGTTTTTTGCACGTACAATGACCTCCGACGAATTTGGTACCTAAATCTCTTAATTTGCGAATGTCTAATCGAATGTCTAATGTCTTAACTGACCAATTAGACATTCGTTTTTTGAATGTAGAATGACCTCCGAGGAATTTGGTACCTAAATCTCTTAATTTGCGAATGTCTAATCGAATGTCTAATGTCTAACTGACCAATTAGACATTCGTTTTTTGAATGTAGAATGACCTTCGAGGAATTTGGTACCTAAATCTCTTAATTTGCGAATGTCTAATCGAATGTCTAATGTCTAACTGACCAATTAGACATTCGTTTTTTTAATGTACAATGACCTCCGACGAATTTGGGTTATAGATCTTGTAATTTGCGAATGTCTAATCGAATGTCTAATGTCTAACTGACCAATTAGACATTCGTTTTTTGAATGTACAATGATCTCTGACGAATTTGGAACCTAAGTATAGTAATTTGCGAATGTCTAATCGAATGTCTAATGTCTAACTGACCAATTAGACATTCGTTTGTTGCACGTACAATGACCTCCGACGAATTTGGTACCTAAATCTCTTAGTTTGCGAATGTCTAATCGAATGTCTAATGTCTAACTGACCAATTAGACATTCGTTTTTTGATTGTACGTTGACCTACGACGAATTTGGAACCTAAATATCGTAATTCGCGAATGTCTAATCGAATGTCTAATGTCTAAATGACCAATTAGACATTCGTTTTTTGCATGTACAATGACCTCCGACGAATTTGGTACCTAAATCCCTTAATTTGCGAATGTCTAATCGAATGTCTAATGTCTAACTGACCAATTAGACATTCGTTTTTTGAATGTACAATGACCTCCGACGAATTTGGGTTATAGATCTTGTAATTTGCGAATGTCTAATTGAATGTCTAATGTCGAATTAGACATTCGATATTTAACATTTGCGATTTTTCTGAATGTCTAATGTCTAATTAGACATTCGATAATCAAAATTAGCGAATGTCTAATCGAATGTCTAACGTCTAATTAGACATTCGAATATTTTTTTTGAATGTCTAATGTCTAACGTCTAATGCTCTGCCAACTTCACACACTTTTATAAATAGGCAAAAACATCCGGCGAGTTTGGGCCCGTAAACTAAACAATTAAAAACGCGTAGCCTAGAAAGTTTGGGAAAAGTGAACTTTTTCTCTGAGCTTTGATGAATTGGGTCAGGGCCGTAAACCAAACAATCAAAAACAGCGTAGCCTAGACAGTTGGGGAAAAGTTATTAAATACAAATTAAATGTGTATAAAGCTTTGTAATAACGGTAGAAGACAAACGTATTTTGTATCTTGTTGTTTCTTAAATCAGTTAATACAATTTATTGATTCATAAAGGTTGTTTTTTTCAATCAAACAACAGAGGTTTTTTTAACAATAATAACATTGGTTTCTCCCTTTTCGATTACGTCACCCCATGGTACAAAATTAAAACCTATCCCATACTGACGCCGCGCTCCCACGCGGCGTCAATAAAAATTGACTGTCACTGTTAATGCCTTGACAAGGACCATGATGGCTTTGGATCACTTAACTGAGTTATGCCTACCACGTAGTCCATCACAATAACTCATTTTGTTGTCAGGTAAGCTACTAGTTATGCCTACCACGTAGTCCATCACAATAACTCATTTTGTTGTCAGGTAAGCTACTAGAGTGTTAACAAGTTTCTCCTTCAATTTGGCGTTTTGACTTAGTTTTTGATTGAACTAGAGCCATGTTCAAACCTAGCCTAGATATCATCAAAACACCCCTTCAACATTCTTAAATTAAAAATACAGCTTCAGAGTATTAAACCTTTCCCTCATATAGATGCTTTCTGATGCCTCTGCAGCAGACGGCTCTTTGAGGGAAAGGGTTAAAAAGATTTTCCCTCAATTTTGCCAAGTGACCTAGATTTAGACCTGATATGACCCATATTCAAAATGGCATAGATATCATCGAGAGAAACATTCAAGTTATTGAAGCAAAGAATGTTGTCTCTAGAATATTAACAACAAAAATCTCAAATTTTCTTAAATTTGGCTTACTGACGTAGGTTTTGACTCTATGAGACCTAAATTTGAACTTAGTTTTCCACCGGACATACTCCATAATATTTTTCTTAAAATTGACCTAGTGCACTATATTTTGAATAGGGATGGGAACGATTATGAATACTAGTACTACTCAGGTACTCATATACTCTTTCGATCGAGTACTCGGGTACTCGCAAAAATTAAAAATTTGTTCAACGAAAAGTCTTGTCTCTCATAATATTCTGGCCATCATTCACTTACTTTGAATTGTCTTTTATAAGAACCAACTTGCGTTCGTGTTTGCCTCTATATTTAACATTTGATATTTGAAGGAAATGAGTTTTTTTACTTTAAAAACTCAAACAAATAATTCAACAATTACATCCTTTAGTTGTATTCGCGAAAACATCCAAACCTTTGGTGCAGACTTTAATGTGCTTTTAAAGGCACAAAAATAAAGCAAACCAAACAGTTAAATGAAATAGCAATGATAAACAACACTACACTTTATAAGTTTCATGACAATAGCTCTCGTTTTTTTCAAAAGTCGAGCTAAAAAAGGAAACCTAGATCTCACAATTTACTTATAAATAATACGTCCCCATTTCATTTGTATATATAAGAATAATAGAATATAGTTCTAATGATTTGACAAACAAGTTCATATCCAATATTTTTTAACGTGTATATCTTACAACTATCCAATAAAAACGCGATGACAATTGAATAAACAATTGCTAAAAAGGTGTGAAAATTTGACATATTGTTACAAATTGACTTGAGATAACATACACATTGCTACCTGTTTAACACATTATCCTTTATTGACTCGTGCTTGCAATCAAGCTGCCATTTAAAAGGGATTGAAATGGATGGAGAGAATACAATCAATTCATTAATCTTTAAGTTTTAATTCATTTACTTTTAACAGATGAAAAACAGAAATATGGTGAAATTATAATCGAGTACTCGAATACCTATTTTGATAACCGGTACTAGGACGTCCAATCGAGTACTCAGGTACTAGGGTACCCGGTCCCATCCCTAATTTTGAACTCACTCTAGATTTTATTAAAACTATTCTTCTGATTTTTCTTTCTAAAGTCAATTTTTTCTTTTGAATCAAATTACCAAGTTAATTTTGTTATAGTAATTCTGCAACAGATCAGCACCAATATTCATACACTGACCTTTTTCCACAAATGATCCATCCCATGTTTAGATCCAATTTCAGTTTCATCATCAGTATCATCAGAGTCATCAGCACCGTTATAATTCACTTCCTCATCTGAAAAAAAGTCAAAATACAAAATTTTGAATTCAATATGTACAATTCAGTAACTCATAAAGAACAAGATAAGTTTGTCAAACATTCTGCCCCCTGAGCTTCACATTGTCAGAAACATGTTCAAGGTCAATGTGACCTTGACCTTTGAACGAGTGAGCTCAAAATTGACTGGTCATACCAGACCTCCCTGCCAAGGAACTTAGGCCCAAGTATACTGCAATTATCATAATTTTTGTGTTCAGTCACTGTGACCTTGACCTTTGACTAGACCTACAAAACAATAGGGGTCAACCTCCCTGCTGAATTTGAGAACTTTAGGCCAGAGCATTCAGCAGATATCAATCAGACAAGCTTTTTGTGTTTAAGGTCAATTTGATTCTTAACCTTTGACCCCAAAATCAACAAAAAGGCCATGATAGTGTTGGGCCAATTATAACCAAAAGAGCATAATTTGAACAATCTTGGTAGAGAATCACTGAACAATGCTTCACACCATATATCTAGACCTTTCAGTTTCATACCAGAAGTTTTTCCCTATATCTCTTTTTTAAACAGGTGACCTCTGGGGCAGGGCCAATTTTGACCCAAGGGACTTAATTTAGACAATATTGGTAGAAGACTAATATATAATGCTACACACCAAATATCTAAGCTTTAGGCGTACGGTTTCAGCCAACACAATTTCAAGTTTTTTAAAAACAAACAGACCATGATGTCCCTTGATTGCTCCCCTGAATAAGCATTACTAATACCAACCACATAGTCAATCACAATAACTCATTTTGCGGTCAGGTAAGCTTATACTCAAGTTAACAAGATTTCCCCACTCAATTTGGCCTTGTAGCCTTGTTTTTGATCAAACATCACCCATATTTGATTTTGGCCAAGATATCATCAAGACAATCATTTTAACAAAATTTCCACATACTCAACTTAAAATATACGTCTTCCAGATTGTTAAAAAGATTATACTTCATTATCACCTAGTGACCAAGTTTGTGACTGGATATGACCAATATTCAAAGTTAGCCTAGATATCATCAAATCACCTATTCGGACACAATTTCAACATGCTTAATTATGGCTTCCAGAGTGATAATAAGATTTTCCCTCAATTTGGCCTAGTGACCTTGTTTTTAAACCAACATGACCCATATTTGAACTTGGTCTAGATATCATCAAGACAAACATTCTGACAGTTTCTAACTGCTGATACAAATAATGTGGTCTCTAGAATGTTAACAATATTTTTCTCAAATTTGGCCTAGCGAACTAGTTTTTGACCAGACATAACCTTAATTGGAACTTACATTAGATATCATCAACAAAATTGTTCTGAAAAGGTTTCAACATACTCAAAAAGTGAAAAATGTGACTTCCAGAGTATTATCAAGATTTTCCATTAATTTGGCCTATAGTGACCTAGTTTTTTTTACCCAACATGAGCCATATTCAAACTTGGCCTAGAAAGAAAACATGCTGTCTCTAGAGTGTAAACAAGATTTCTTCAATTTTGGCCTTGTGAACAAGTTTTTTATCAGACATAATCTAACATTACAACTTAGCCAAGAAATCATCAAGATTATTGATTTGACAAAGTTTCAACATGCTAAAGTTAACAAGAGGGCCAATTTAACTCATTTAAGGAGATATTTCATGTTTTTGCCAATGTTTTCAAAGTCGTTTGCTGCAGAATTGTTGTATGTGGGAAAGGGTTAATTCAGTTAAGAAATTAGAACTGTAATTGCAATCTATCACCAATTATAGAACAATTGTATTATTAGAATTGACAATAAAGGAAAACATACAAGGTTACTTACCAATGTAATCATAGTTCTTCTTCTTTTTAATTGGTATGAATGTAATCCAAATATACATGGGGAAGATGAAGAAAACACTCACCAATATCTGTTTGAATAGAATAGAATAATTTTATTTTTCCAATCATGGGCCATCACTGGCATACAAATTATATAGAGGATATTACATGAGTGGTCATTCAATCCGGAATTTATTAAACAAGTTTTCTGAAATTGATAAGAACGAGCCTTGGCGAGTTTTTATCACTTTTAGAAAACGAGTTTAATAAAGTTTGTATTGAATGACCACGAATGTAATGTTCTTTTTATATCATAAATACTAATTTAATAATTGACAGCGCTATATCCATATAAACGTTGCTATAAAGGCTTAAGCGCGCATATTTACAACGCTAAACGTTACGTTATGACGTCACGTTACGTAGCATTGTTATTACACTAGTTGAATACACAATTTATTCAATGGCTTTATTACACTCCCGGCGACGTCATTTATGATATAAAAAATAATATATTATAATATAATATTATTATCATTAAACACAAGATTGATTTTGATTAAGTAACTATATACAAACAAAACAAAATGACTAGAACTATTTAAAACACTAACTGATACATAAACAAATATTCAGAACTGTTGACCCAAAAAGGGGATACAGACTGTTTTAGATTGACAACAGTTTGAAACAAAAACAATAGCCCTTAAACTTTACCACATATAACGAAATCTACAGCAGCAAACATTGAAATATCATGGCAACCAGAGGACCATGATAGTCCTGTATCGCTCTTCGGAGATCTATTGTAATATTGGAGTAAGATGCTGAAGATGTCATTTCTAGATTTGGTGGCTCTCTTGTGCAACAGAGCAGAACCATTTGAATACATTTGGCAGAGTTCCACTAAAGGAACATTTATGTGAATTTTTACATATTGGGCCAGTGATTTGAATATTTTTCTTATTTATTGTTACCCTTGCAATCTTCTTTAGCAGTGAAGGGGAAGATTTTATACAAATTCTGGTAGAGGAACATTACTAAAGGAACATTTTAGTAAATCTATTTTGAAATTGAGCCATTGGTCTAAAAGGAGATGACATTTAAAGCTTTTTATAGTTTTAGCTCTGGTGGCCATCTCACAAAGTGAAAATATTTGAACATTTGGTAAAGGGCTAGGTAAGAGCATTTCTGTAACAAGAGAGTCATGATGGCACTGATCAGAGCTCTAGATAAGGGGTGTTTTGCATATTTAAAAATGCGTATTTGACCCTCTAACCCAATGCTGTGAGTACTCAAAAGAATCGCCTGAGTGAGATGATTCTTTTGAGTACCCACAACATAGGGTTTGCTATAATAATAAGAGAGAAATTGAGGGGAAATACCTCTCCTTATCTGGATCTCTGACTGGATTGCTAACCGGAGTTTTACAATTTGATTTGCCTTACAAACCACACAGTCAACCACAATAACTTATTTTGTGGTCAGGAAAGCGAACGAACACAAGACGCCCAAGAAGCCAATAATAGCTACACAGCCTCAAGGTGATATAACCCAACCCTATGTTATCTGTCTGTCTGTCTATTGTCAAACTAATATAACTCGAGGAAACTGATCTATAGGTCACCAAAGAAATGTACCGATTAGTATTTCAACAATAAGACATTTATTTTGCTAAGGAGAAAATTATTTAAATATTACACTCTTGGCATAAAAGGGTGAAACAGCCCCAGATCCTGATTAGTCAAGTCTTTTGACCAATCAACATGATTTAAAGGAATCAAGAACAGGAACTCCCAAGGAATATGTTTACAAAGTTATTTGCAAATCAGTATAATACTTTTGAAGGAGAAATTTTAAAAGATTTCACTAGAGCCATAATTATGTAGCAAACAGCAAACCCCCTGGTGGCCAATTTGTTGACCAATCAACATAGCTTCTTGGAGGCTTGTAGAAGGTCATCTAAGGAACATTTCTACAAAAAATATTTGGAAATCAGCCAGATATCTTTAGAGCGAAGATTTTTTTTAAATTGTTAAAATAGTCTGACGGCCAGGTTTATTTATCAATCAACATGGCTTGAAGGAATCTCATAGAGGGTCACCCAAAGAAAATTTATAGAAACAAAACAGGCCCACTCCCCCTGGTGGCCATCTTATTCCACCAATCATTATGACTTGAAGGAAGTTTTTCCTTACAGTTACCATGGAAACTAGAATACTGTATGGATACAAAACAAGAGGGCATTGATTGCCCTGGATCGTTTACCTAAGTTATCTGATGAGATTTGTCATGCCAGCCACAATAACTCATTTTGCAGTCAGGTAAGCCAATAAAAGAGACCTAAGAGGACAAGTTTAGCTCCACTGCCACAGAGCGAAAAACCTAGGCCCTATGTATGTCTTTAGTCAAGTTAACTTAGAGGGTCACCAAAGAAATGTCTATATACCAGTTAGTATTTAACAAGAACTTTTTCCCTATATATTTCTATGTACATGTAAAACAGTTGCTTCCCTTGGTGGGGCCAATGTTTGAACCTAGAGGCTAATTTGAAAAATCATGATAGAGGAGGACCACAATACAATGCTAAGCACCAAATATCTAAGGTCTAGACCTTTCTATTTCAGACAAGAAGATTTTCAAATTTTTTCCCTATATGTCTCTACCTCTCACTTATGTAGACACTTTCTGACGCCTTTGCAACAGACAACGAGCAATTTCTCCTTTTGACAAAATTTTTTCAATTCTATTCAATAAGTTCCTCTTCATTTAGGGAGATTATCCATGTTATTGTTCAGATGTTTTCAAAGTCGTCTACTGCACATTTTCTCTATGTAAGAATATTTATTTATTTATTTATTTATTGGGGTTTTACGCCGCTTTCAACATTATTTCAGTTATATCACGGCGACAGTTCACTTATTCATGATCCCTGGGTAAACGAAACCAGTACTAGGCTAGAAAATGTGCCTTGCCCAAGGGCACTCCACCATGACCGTAGTGCCGCGACTGGGGATCGAACCCGGGACACCCGGTTTTGAAATCCCCGACGCTAACCACTCGACCACAGCGGATTCCTCTGTATGTAAGAAAGGGTTAAACATTTCCCACATACAGGCACTTCCTCACTCCTCTGTGTAACATAATGAGCCATTCCACCTTCTGCCATAATGTTTTCAAATTCTTTTTTACTTTCATTCATACAGATTTTCAATATTTTTGTCCAAATGTTTTAAAAGACGTCAGCAACAGATATGTTTTACATGTTTGTAAGAAAAAGGTAAATATAGAATGAAGCATGAAATAATTTTCTTTTAGGAAATCGAACAAATATAAGCACCTTGAACCAGTATGGCAGTCGGATCAATCCCCAATCAAGTTCTTTTATTTGTAGGTGTCCAAGGAATGTTTTTGTTAGCCATTTCTGACAACAGGGGTGTGCCAGAAAATGTATATATCCTGCATCGTGGGCAATCTCTATTACTGTCTTATTGTTGAAGTCCGGTATGTGTTTACTGAACATGTGGTATGCCTGTAGTGATGAGTCTCTCCAACAGATAGCTAATGCACCTAGGGCCATCTCACCGAACTCTCTGAAATGAGGCCATATCATTCACTGCTACATGTCATCAGAGGACATGTTAACCCTTTCCCTCATACAACAATTCTGCAGCAGACGACTTTGAAAACTTAGTGACAAAAACCAAAAAAATCTCCATAAAAGATAGCTTTATTGTTAAACAAGGGCACCGCAAAGCGGATGCATCCCCTCGGCTTTCAATCATCACATTGAGTTCTCTTGTGATCTAAATATTTAAGTCCAATTTTTGACTTCGATCTTTGACCTATGACCTTGAATCAATAGGCTTCAAAATATTGTCACAAACTAACTGTATGCCAAGTTTGGATAAGATCTGTCAAGGAATGGTCAGTGTAGAGTGGTGACAAGGTTGCCACAGCTGAGATATATTGTAAGTTCAATCAAGTTCAATTTTGGGCATGACCTTTGACCTATGACCTTGAAAACCAATAGGCTTCAAGACATATCATAAACTAACTGTATAATAAGTTTTATTAAGATCGGTCAATGAATGGTCAGTGTAGAGTTGTGACAAGGCTGCCACAGCTGAAAATATTGTAAGTCCAATTTTGGGCTTGACCTTTGACCTATGACATTGAAAATCAAAAGGCTTCAAGATGTTACCATATACTTACTTTATACCAAGTTTGGTTAAGATCTGTCAAGAAATGGTTAGTGTAGAGTGATGACAAGGTTTGTTACGGACGGAAAATATTGCAAGTCCAATTTTGGGCTTGACCTTTGACCTATGACCTTGAAAATCAATAGGCTTCAAGATGTTACCATATACTTACTTTATACCAAGTTTGGTTAAGATCTGTCAAGAAATGGTTAGTGTAGAGTGATGACAAGGTTGGTTACGGACGGAAATATTGCAAGTCCAATAAGGTTTGTTACGGACGGAAATATTGCAAGTCCAATTTTGGGATTGACCTTTGACCTATGACCTTGAAAATCAATAGGCTTCAAGATGTTACCATATACTTACTTTATACCAAGTTTGGTTAAGATCTGTCAAGAAATGGTTAGTGTAGAGTGATGACAAGGTTTGTTACGGACGGAAATATTGCAAGTCCAATTTTGGGCTATTTTGGGCTTGACCTTTGACCTATGACCTTGAAAATCAATAGGCTTCAAGATGTTACCATATACTTACTTTATACCCAGTTTGGTTAAGATCTGTCAAGAAATGGTTAGTGTAGAGTGATGACAAGGTTTGTTACGGACGGAAGGACACACATACATACGGACGGTCCCGTTACTATATCCCTTTCTCGCTTACTTCGTAACCGAGGGGATAATAAAGTTGAAAATATTGTGGCCAAAGGAGAAATTGCTCATCATGAGCAATTTCACCTTTGGCCACAATGTTTTCGAAAGTCATCTGCTGCTATTGCGTCAAAATACGTCTGCAGGTGGGAAAGTGTTAAGGAGGTGTGCGCTGGTTACATACTTTACCAGTTATATCTCTCTTTCCCCTCAACCAGGGTCCAATTTTACCAACCTTGATTAATTAACCCTTTCCCTCATATGGACGCTTTCTGACAGCTCTGCAGCAGACGACTTTTGAAATCATTGTGGCAAAAGGTGAAATTGTGAGCAATTTTTCCATTTTGCCACAATGATTTCAACTCTTTTTAGTAATCATACTATCATTTATAGAGATTTTCTATATTTTTTATTTGATAATTTCGAAGTCGTCTGCTGCAGATTTGTTGTATGTGTGAAAGGGTCAACGCTTTGTATTTAAAAACGTATTTCATCATTTTTGTTTCCCTAATATTTTTTAAAATATTTTTAAGTAAATGAATCGAGAATAGATAGTGACCTTGCTGACTAACAAAACTTGTTAAGAAATGAAATCTCTAGGCATTTTTATTAGGGAATCAAAAATGATGCAAACTGCTTTTTAGTATTTAAGAGTGCCAAGTTTGGTTGGTGAAATTGGACCTGATGGATAAGACCCTATATTGTGGGTTCTCACAGAGAACCAATTCATTTGTGTTTGAGTGTTTAAACAGGAACCTTGAATGTGAAATATGTTCCATATCTAGAACTCTGCTACAAAGTAACTATAACTATTTCACTAAGAAAGTTATTTGATGAGCAGCACCTTACATATATGGCTGCAAATACTTTTTTTTACTTAACCCTTTTCCCCCATACAGCAAATCTAAAGCAGACAACATTGCAAATGTCTTCTAAAAAATATGGAATATCTCTATAATTGTAGGTACAATTACTGAAACAAGTTCAAAACATTGTGGCAAAAGGAGAAATTGCTTGTTTTGAACAATTTCTCCTTTTGTCACGATATTTTCAAAAGTCGTACGCTGCAGATGCATCAATATGCGTATATATGTGAGAAATGGTTAACCTTCTCCTTATATTCTCTGTGGTTTAGTGCTTTTGGAGCAGGAGACCAGGGTTCAATACCAAAGACTATAACAAGAGCATTACTGAATACATATAAAAAGCCAGAAGTATTTGACTTGGTATAGACTTGGGAATTGTTCCTAGTAACATGTGTACAAAGTTTGATCTGAAAATGTTGAACGTTTTTGAGTGTTGATGTAAGGTTAAAGTTTTGTAATGACGCAAAACTTTATATAAAATGACAACTCATGTCAGATCCTAAATATCTTACACATTTCTAATAACTTACTTAGCATTTTCCTCCAATTCAGTTCTTCGATACTCTTCCAAGGTGTATTTCGACAGTTCTTTGTACATTCTACTACAAACCAGCGCTACCCCAATAGGTTCATCACATCTGTTCCACAGTGTCTTGGCAAGTTTCTGTCTGTTCATTATTACGGCCCAAATTATGAGGAAGTTTATTGCCTGTAAATATATATCAATGATTCAAGTGTATCGCCCGAAAAACATTACTATTAAAGAATTCCAATTTCATTCCAATCACACATTCGATTCAATCAGATTGACATTACCATAATGTTCTCAACCCTTTCCCTCATACGACTTTGAACATATATTGTCTAAAGATAGAAAATCTCTATAATTGAATGGATAGCCTATGACTAAAAGTGGAAAACATTGTGGCAAAAGGAGAAATTGCTCGTTTTGAGCAATTTCTTCTTTTGTCACTATGTTTTCAAAAAGCAGTCTGCTGTCGAGGCGTCAGTAAGCGTCTATATGAGGGAAAGGGTTAAACTTAAAAAAAAGATCTGATGAGAAATGAGGCATCTAGAGTGTTCACATGGCTTCTCTAAAGATTTACCAAGTTACTCGACATGACTCAGCAAAGAGCTTACAGAGATGACATTTCTGATGAAGATATGATGTAAAATGTGGCCACTAGGGTATTGACAAGGTGCTTGTGATATAAACCATGATATACATTACAGAACATGTACAATATAAGTTCAAGGGTTCTTAACTCTGGTGTTACTGAGGCAATCTTTGCAAAACTGGTTGTGTGGCTTTTAACCCTTTCCCACATACAACAAATCTGCAGCAGAAGACTTTGAAAACATAGTGACAAAAACCTGCAAATTTTCCATAAGATATACCTTAATTGTTAAATAAAGTTAAAAAACATTGAGGCCAAAGGAGAAATTGCTCATCATGAGCAATTTCACGTTTGGCAACAATGTTTTCAAAAGTCGTCTGCTGCTATTGCTTCAAAATGCGTCTGCAGATGGGAAAGGATTAACTTTCATGGTTATCATTTATAACATAAATATATATATATATATATATATAATATAGCTCTAATCAAATCAATCCCTCCATGTCTTAGACATGGTTTTGGACAGACGGATGCCATAAAACCAATATCCTATTTGCCTTTGGATAAGAATAACATACCTTTCTTTCAGCCATCATAGGATCCATCCAATACACTCCTTCTGCGTTCTTGTATAGTTTATAGGGCTGGAAGAAGTGTCTGATTTTGGACAATTTGTACATCAATCTGTTCAGATTTTCTGTTAAGAAATCATCACCTAGTGGGTGCTCTGGAGACTGTATCGAAAAATGAAATACAGTTTATAACCGTTTTTAAAAATACAAACCTATTTTGACACATAACATGTAAAAGCACTTCTTTCCCCTTAAATCAAGAATAAGTCACACAAAATCTGAACGAAAATCGGGCTTTTTTAATTAAAGAGTTAAAAACAGCTTTTCTTATTGAATTCTGGAGAACTACCTATCATAGCTGTAAAGTATACATAGAACTCTGATTGCTACAGCATCAGAAAGGGTGTGAAATGACAGAACTTTGAAAAAAATTCTCTAAATCTGATTGTCCGGTTTCAAGCTTATATAGCAAAATTGGTCTAATATCTTTAAACACTTTTTTCCTTTAAGACACGCATTTACAAAATGCTTCGACATATGGGAAAGGTTTCAGATAATACTTACCACAGTAATTCCAAGAATACCCTCAAGGCATATATTGACAAATATCTCCCTGTCTTCTGCCCTTTCAAAGAGATACTTTAACTTTTTCGGGTTTAGGTAAGAGTGAACTCGAACACCTTGTGAGAGAAACAAGTCAATGAAATCCTCCCTGTCTTTTTGGATCAGGGACTGTTCAAACATCTTCTTATCTATCTGTAGAAAACAAAAAAACCATGCCATTCGGAAACGAATTAATAACATTAGATGAACTAGAATGGAGTGCTCCCTGGAGCACGTGTGTCACCTGCCGGGGCCTTGTCAGAAAATTTTAATTTTTGACAGAAAAGGGGCAATAACTCTGATATAAAATATTTGGATTATCCCCCTTTTGTGAACCAATCACACATATTGATATAAACATTTGTCAGAAGTTTCAATGTAATCCTTTGAGTAGAAAAAAAAGTTATGACGAAAAAGTGTAAAGGACAGCTGGAACGTGACGAAAAAGTGTGATGGACAGACGCCGGACAAAAATAAAAGTAATCCCTAAGTGCCTACCATGCTACGCAGGTGACACAAAAATTGTGTTAGTTACAATATTTGCACCCTTTACCACTTGTAGGCACGTTTTGACGTGATTGCAGCACACGTCTTTTGAAAACATTTTGGCACACAGTGAAATTGCTCTTTAGGAGCAATTTCTAGATTTGTCAGACATTTTTCAATTCTATTCAATAATTCAACTATAATTTATAGGAGTTATTTCCTATTTTTGCGTCATCTGCTGCATTATTGTATAAGAGAAAGCATTAACCCTTTCCCACCTACAGACACATTTTGACGCGATAGAAGCTGATTACTTTTGAAAACATTGTGGCCAAAGGTGAAATTACTCATGATAAGCAATTTCTCCTTTGGCCACAATGTTTCCAAAATTATTTTACAATTAAGCTTTCTTCTATGGTGATTTTTCAGGTTTTTGTCACCATGTTTTCAAAGTCGTCTGCTGCAGATTTGTTGTATATCAGAAAGCTTTAAATGAACAAGTACAGATTGTATAGTATACAAACTGAAGCAAGAACTTATAATGAGCTGCAAATAGTGCTTTCGGATCTTAATGCATTCACACAATCTCACGCGAGCCTTCACTGTTCATTTACTAGTAATTTATTCAGAGATACATCTTTCAAAAACAAGAGGATGTTGTTAAACAAGTTGTTAAAGATTATTTGAAGGACTATCAGCCATCTTTTGAAAATATTGTGACAAAAGGAGAAATTGGTTACATGCATCTTTAAATTGGAAAGCAACTGATCAGACAGTATTCAAAAACAAAACTTATCAATAATGCATAAAATGCACTTGATAAAAGTTAATGTACAAAAGTTTATAAACAGACAGCAAAATTTATACATATTTTTTCTACTAATTCAATTTGTTGAAAATAATTTGACCTTTTGACAACAGATGCTTGAAGAAAATGAATTGACAACTGCACTCGCAGTAAGATAGTTACATAGCCTTTGCAGGGGACTAGCTAAGGAAGAGTAAACAGTTCTTAATAATCTCTGTAATCACTCATTAAAACCTATGGTGTGAGTAGTCAAAAGAATTGACTCATTGGGAGGATTCTTTTAAGTAACCACAACAGACACATTTTGAAGCAATAGCAGCAGACGACTTTTGAAAACATTGTGGCCAAAGGTGAAATTGCTCATGATGAGCAATTTCTCCTTTGACCACAATGTTTTCAACTTTTTTTAACAATTAAGCCATTTTTTATGGAGATTTTTCAGGTTTTTGTAACTTTGTTTTCAAAGTCGTCTGCTGCAGATTTGTCGCATGTGTGAAAGGGATATACAATATACCCCGTATATCATATAAAGCTCTGCCTTTGTGAATGGTACAATCCAATAATGCTATGTACACAAGCTTTGACAAGTAAATTGATTTCTTTAGGAGATCTCTACAATACTTACGCGAACTTTAACGAAGTCATGTTGAAAAATTTCCCAGGCTAAATCAGGTCTATTCCAATCTACAGTCAGCTGTAAATCATTCTGTAATTGCTCTCTTAATCCAAGCACCTCATTTTTCTCAACTGAAAATAGATTCATAGCAAACCCAATTTAACCCTTTCCCTCATATAGACGCTTTCTGACGCCTCTGCATCAGACGACTTTTTGAAAACATAGTAACAAAAGAAACAAGAGGGCCAAGATGGCCCTAAATCGATCACCTAATTGATAGTAAATTAGTAGCAAATATTTAACTGCAAATATCTGGGAAAATGTTATCAGGGAGTGTAAATGAAACTGCAAAGGAGTGGACACTTCTCAAGAAACAGCTTATCAGTAAAGGCCATTTATATCTTGAAATCTAACAAGAACTTTAATAAGAATGGAATTATAAAGTTTTTGTCATTTTGCACCTTTTCTGATGCCGCCTTGCTGCCCTGTTTTTCAACGAAATCAATATGGCTTCAACAGTTTATTTAGAGGGTCACTTAAGGAACATTTCTACCAAATTATCTTGCAATCGCACAAGTAGATTATGGAGGAAAAGGATTTTAAAATTTGGGTATTTTTCTCACTTTCTGATGCCGCAGCAACCAAAGTTATCAATGGAATTTAAATCTTTGAACAATTTTGAAAGAGGACCACCAAAGGAACATTCTTGATTCGTATTATATTTTCTTAAAATCAGACAAACACTTTCATAAAAATGGAATTTTCAAATTTTGTCATTTTGCCCCTTTTCTGATGCCGCCTGACTGCCATGTTTTTCGACCAAACAGTATGGCTTGAACAATTTTTATAGAGGGTCACCCAAGGAACATTTCTACCAAATTATATTTGAATCTGACAGGCAGATTCGGAGGAGAAGATTTTTAAAGTTTGGACATTTTGTCCCCTTTCTGATGCCGCAGCAACCAAAGTTCTCATTGGAATTTTAATCTTTGAACAATTTTGAAAGAGGACCACCAAAGGAACATTCCTGTGATGTTTTGTGGAAATTGGTCTATTGGAATGGTAGGAGTTGGTTGTCATTTGTAGCTAAAAGTTCAATTTACCCCTTTTGAGATGACGCCTGGTTGCTATGATTGTGTAACCAATCAAAACGCCTTAATCAAATTAAATAGAGGATCATTAGAGTAAGATTCATATTATATTTTCTTAAAATCAGACAAGCACTTTCATAAAAATGGAATTTTCAAATTCTGTCATTTTGCCCCTTTTTTGATGCCGCCTGACTGCCATGTTTTTCGCCCAATCAGTATGGCTTGAACAATTTTTATAGAGGGTCACCCAAGGAACATTTCTACCAAATTATATTTGAATCTGACAAGCAGATTCGGAGGAGAAGATTTTTAAAGTTTGGACATTTTGTCCCCTTTTCTGATACCGCAGCAACCAAAGTTCTCATTGGAATTTTAATCTTTGAACAATTTTGAAAGAGGACCACCAAAGGAACATTCCTGTGATGTTTTGTGGAAATTGTTCTATTGGAATGGTAGGAGTTGGTTGTCATTTGTAGCTAAAAGTTCAATTTACCCCTTTTGTGATGACGCCTGGTTGCTATGATTGTGTAACCAATCAAAACGGCTTAAACAAATTAAATAGAGGATCATTACAGTAAGATTCGTATTATATTTTCTTAAAATCAGACAAGCACTTTCATAAAAATGGAATTTTCAAATTTTGTCATTTTGCCCCTTTTTTGATGCCGCCTGACTGCCATGTTTTTCGCCCAATCAGTATGGCTTGAACAATTTTTATAGAGGGTCACCCAAGGAACATTTCTACCAAATTATATTTGAATCTGACATGCAGATTCGGAGGAGAAGATTTTTAAAGTTTGGACATTTTGTCCCCTTTCTGATGCCGCAGCAACCAAAGTTCTCAATGGAATTTAAATCTTTGAACAACTTTGAAAGAGGCCAACCAGAGGAACAGTCCTGTGATGTTTCACGGAAATTGTCCTTGGAGTTTGGGAGGAGATGATGTTTAAAGCTAAAAGTTAACGCCGGACGGACGGACGGACGACGGACGACGGACGACGGACAAAAAGTGATCAGAATAGCTCACCTTGAGCCTTTGGCTCTAGGTGATCTAAAAATTGCACAAAACGTGCAATTTCTCCTTTTGCCAGAATGTTTTTCACTTTTTGTCATAGGTTATCCATTCAATTATGGAGATTTTCCATGATTTGACAAAATATGTTCAAAGTCGTCTGCTGCAGAATTGACGTATTAGGGAAAGGGTTAACCCTTTCCATACATGTGATATTATTGAAGCCAAAAAGGGAGATCTGGACATTTTGGTAGGGAGATTGGGATCCCAAATTGCTTATTGAAAGAATAAATAATTTATTATTATAAGTATTTAATTTAGATTTTATTCTTGTATCATTACTAATTTTAAAGAAAAACAATCTTTTTTTGGCGACAGAAATCATTACCCAAGAGGGAGAGCATAAGATAATGCTTGAAATCGGGGTCTTCTGCCCATATCAGCAGATATCACATGAAGGCATGAAGGCATGAAGGCATTTCCCAATAGAGAAGATTTTAAATGCAACCAGAATTCAGCATGAATCCAAAAGTTTTGAAAGAATTTCGGAGAGGATATTGTCAGGATGCTACCTCGCTACATTCCAGGCAGGTCACACAAAAACTGCATATGTCTACTTTCCAACATTTGACAAATATGCATCAGATGATTTTGAAAACATTTATTAAAATATATGGAAACACTGAATAAATGAAAGAACCATTTTTGAAAGTTAAAAACATTATGCCACACTGTTTCAATAGATTGTCTGCTGTAAATATTTCAGAAAGAGTCTATATGATTGTGAGAAAGGGTTACAGTTAACCCTTTCCCTCATACGACAATTCTGCAGCAGACGACTTTGAACATATTTTGTCAAAACATAGAAAATCTCCATAGTTGAATGGATAACCTATTACAAAAAGTGGAAAACATTGTGGCAAAAGGAGAAATTGGCACGTTTTGTGCAATTTCTTCTTTTGTCACTATGTTTTCAAAAAGCTGTCTGCTGCAGAGGCGAAATTGATCATATATATATAATATTGTTACATTATATTACAATCAGATACTCAAGTGTCTTATAAAACAAAGGTTTAGTACACAAATATGACTTTTAATAAAGAAGTTTCGTCAAATAATTATCAAGTAAATTGTTGCAACTGTTCAATGTGCAAAGCATTTATGATTGTTTCATTCAGAGGGCGAAATTCCGTTCCGCTCTTAAAGTGTTCCAATCACGTTCCAATCAGATTGTCAATTTATTGATGTTCTTAACTGTAACTGGATTTCAATGTAGATGACCTGGAATCCATTCAAACCTTTAACCTTAAACTGGTTTTACTTATCTCAGCTCAGTCAGTAGCGATGCAGACAGTCAATCCAGGGGTTGTGAGTTTGAACCCTGGCCCAGCCAACATTCTTTCCAACACTTGACAAAAGTCACTGTGACAAGTGTCATATGTCTTCCGCCAATGGGCTAAACAGTTCATGTAGAAAAGCAGCAAGTTCCTTGGATTTAGTCTTGTGTGGAAATCTAATCTGGGAAAGCTATGAAACACATAAATAGCTGAACTGACCGCGGTGATATGACTGAAACATTGTTGATAAAAATTAACCTTTCCCACATAAACATTTCTGCAGCAAACAACTTTGAATACATAGTAACAAAAACCTGAAAAATTTCCAGTTTTATTGTTAAATAAAGTTGAAAACATTGTGGCCAAAGGAGAAATTGCTCATCATGAGCAATTTCACCTTTGACCACAATGTTTTTAAAAGTCGTCCACTGCTATTTCGTCAATATGCGTCTGCAAGTGGGTAAAGGTTAATTAATCCTTTCCCTCATTTAGACGCTTTTTGACACCTCTGCAGCAGACAGCTTTTTGAAAACATAGTGACAAAAGAAGAAATTGCTCAAAACGAGCAATTTCTCCTTTTGCCACAATGTTTTCTACTTTTAGTCATGGGTTATCCATTGAATTATAGAGATTTTCTATCTTTTGACAAAATATGTTCAAAGATAAGAGTTGCACAATGTTTTCTAAAGTCATCAGCTGCAGAGGCGTCAAAATTTGTCTATTTGAGTGAAAGGGGTAAGTAAAACTATACCAAAACACTTACTTCTGAAGAGTGCTGTCAGAATGAATTTATCCAAATCTTTCATGCTGGATCCCCATCCTTTAACATTGACCACAGTTAAATATGAATGGTCCCCATCTACAACCTGTATAAACATACATATTCAATTAACCCTTTCCCCCATACGACAATTTTGCAGCAGACGACTTTGAACATATTTTGTCAAAAAATATAAAATCTCTATAAATGAATGGATAACCGAAGACTTAAAGTGGAAAACATTGTGTCAATAGGAGAAATTGCTTGTTTTGAGCAATTTCTTCTTTTGTCACTATGTTTTTAAAAAGCTGTCTGCTGCAGAGGCGTCAAAAAGTGTCTATATGAGGGAAAAGGGTTAAAGCCTTTCAAACATGCAGAAGCTTTCTGATCATTACCAAATACATGTCTTCCTCTACAATATGTGTTTAAATCACATATTTTTTCGGAACAAAAATCAATCTAGCATAGGTTAAATTTGTTTGCTCTCGAATTTATCAATTATTTTATGACTCAAGAAAGAACAACAAGGAAATCAATTTCAGAAATATAATTTTTACCCGAGTTGTATATCGTACTATTTGAACACTCACAGGCAATATAGTAAAGTAGTGGCGATAAGATCACGGTAGGGACGGAGATTTACAGTATGTAGGACATGAGCCATAGAGGACCCTACTGCTGTATTTAAAGAGAGGCGGCCGGGCCTCGCCGCCAAAATACAACCTTATTGGTTTTTAACACACACTTCAAATGCTTGGCTCCTGGTGGACTCGATGCACACACTATGAAAACATTTGCGGCCCAATTAAACTTTGCAACTACTACGGCAATTGGTGCTGCTTTTTAAACCCTGATTAGAATTTTTACGCCACAGTAAATTTTACACTGGCTTGTGAAATTTATCCCCCAAAATTCAAAAGATTCCTAGCAAGCAGAGAATTAATGGTTATCGAAATTGAGTATCTTTAAATGTTTCCCAATTTATTTTATAAAGTATCTCAAAAGCGAGAGCAACCTTCCAACATTTTCTTTATGATAAACATGCTGCTTATTTCGGGCCAGCCGTTGATCTTATGCCAATAATTGAGGTCTGTGGATTATGTCCTTATTGTGGACGCTTCTAATCCTTTTTCAACGCAGTAAGCGATGAACCAAATGATGTATTTTTGGTCCACTGGCCAAGAATGATTAAGTTTGAAATTGTCCCTGAACTTATTGAATGCATTGATGGCATTGACATATGTAACTCTAAAATTGTGATGTCCCTGCTTACCCCCTCAGAATGCCAGGCCTGTGGCCAACAGTGCATGCACCAGTGGCCTTTGTATTAAATTCCCATTCCCGAACCTTCTCCAGCACTATCCGAAAAACAATTGTTCGTCAGCGTTTGAAAACCAATAGCGGACGTTGAAAACCGAGATACCATTATGTTGTTTGAAAAAGGTAAGCTACGTTTCCAAGTCTTTCTGAATGCTCTTAGTTACATGCAGGTGGTGACCAGACCTACTAGGCCGCATGTAGCATTTATCAGGCGACGACAGAACGATCTACCTGCCGGAATTGCACGGCAGCAGAAATTAATTGAGCCTATTAACGATTGCATATCTCCCAATGTTGTTCTTCTTTTCCCTAGCAGAATTGTCATTTAGCGCTACCAATTTGACTTCGGAGGGGCCCTATGCCTTATCTTCTGCTAAGGGGACATTAAGTTTGTACATGCACGCCAGAAATGCAGATATCTGCGATTCGTAACTTTGTGTCGTTCTGGCGCCGCCTAAGAAATCGTCTAAATAATGGATTAGGTTTTTTGACGAACTTCTCTCTCTAACGCAGAATTCGAGAAACGAGGAAAACCTTTCGAAAGTCTTACAGTTAGTAGCTGCCCCGAAAGGAAGCGCCTTATCGTAATAGAATTGATTTTCAAAACGGACCGAGGAGTTCAAAATTGTCCGGTGGATAGGCAGTAGGCGGACGGCATTTTATATCCATTTTGTACAGTTTGCAGTTTTACCCTAGGGATTGAATCATGTCTACTGCAGCGTCGATTGATTGGGGTTTAACGCCGTTTTTAACAATTTATCAGTCATATCCGGCGGCCAGTTCACCTACTCATGTTTCCCACCAGTACTCCACACAGCAATCTTCCCAAGCAACTGGCTGCTTTTCCCCATAGACTTAGCCCATTGGTGGAAGACGCATGTCGTAATGACTTTCTGCAGCGTCGAAGCTTGTGTCTTGTACTGAGGAATGTTTGCGGGCTATTCCGTCGTCAATTGACTCGCCCTCCGGGCATTATAATTGGTGAATTAGCCGAAAATCGCCTGGTGCTTTTTTAAGCCTATGGCGTATGTCTTTGCGTAGTTTCTCACTAAGTTGGGGTTTGATAAAGCCGATTTTGAGGTTTTGACTTATGTGGGGTTTTCTTCCTTCGTAATGACGGCTGAATTCAAATTTGAATACGTTATCTGCTTCCATTTTATTACAAGATCTTAAGAATTTTGTTAAGCAATTCTAATTTATAGGATTATTTGTCAGCCGTGAATCGCATGCCCTTTCCGCCAATTTATTATTTGTTCCCGTTTTTGGGGAAACCGCGGGGTTTGGGAAAGCGATGGTTGAATAGAAAGGCATTTGGCGGCGCCTGTTGTTGGGAGTAGGTCGCAAATGGCGCACACATGTTGAAAACGGTAGTTCGGCCACGTGCAGGCAGACTCATTGAAAAAATGGCATATATTGACTTTCGGTATTTGTGTTTCTGGCCGAGTTTGTGGGCTTGTGGCATGCACCGCCACCACAAATCTCCGTTTAATTTAGACCATGACGACGGATTCAATGCCTGACGGGAGTCTAAACTGCACATCATATCTCTCCATGCGAAACCCCCTGGCGAGCCTCGGACTCTCTAATTGTCCACAGTGAAGCAGTTAGCCTGTTTTTTCTGGATGCGCCCCGAGATAAACAGACGCATAAATCAAAACGCGTCCGTCCATCACTCAATACTAGGGACCTTATCCCTGCACTCTTTTGACCTAGCCTCAAGAGAGCCTGTTGGGGATAATTCGAGGACAGTGCTGTATGCCAAAGTTGAAGATCCACGGCTCCTTTCAGGAGTATGGACAAGTTTAAATATTGCCCCCCTACAATTTGGTTTTTTATCGCACTAGGGACGTGAGCGGCAAAGTCCTCGCTCGACAAACGCATAAGGTCTGATCTTTGCCGCATAGGCAAGTCAAACACCGTGGGCGTTCTAACTGACTGATCTGTGGACGCCGGGGTTGAAAACACACGTGGTGTTGTGCCAGACTCCGTTTGCGCAGAAAGAGGTTGTGTTGGGATTAAATCGACTGTTTTACACAACTGTAGTACTGAAAAGGGGATATCAAAACACTTGCATGGGTATATATACCGGTTGTTCAGCACGAGTGAAGTTGAGCCGGAGTTTGCCGATAACCGGCGGAGACGCCCGATCTGTTCCTATTGGATAACGGAAACTACCGAAGATCCGTAGGCGCCAGAAGATGAACGGGTTTTCGCAAAAATAAGAGTGATTACTTTTAATTGCTAAAATTAATCAGTATTATATCACAATGTTCCTCTGTTCCATTTATCCTGACACCATGGCAGTGAGTCAGTTGAAATGTTAACCCCCAAATCATGATCAGCACGAAGGGAAACCCATTACTACCGTCTTTGGTTTGAATTAGCCATGGATCAATCCTGCGACCTTCCACAGCCAGGGTGGTGCTCTACCACTACACCACCATGTTAGTGTTTCAATAAAGGGTGACAAACAACAGACTAATGACTGTAAAGCAATTTTCCTCATGAACTGATGCTAAGAGCATGTTAACCCTTTCCCACATACAAACGCTTTCTGACGCCTCTGCATCAGACAACTTTTCTCATTGTTTTGGCTCTCAAAATTACAGTCCTGTATCAAAAGTAAAGAGTAAAGTCGGAATATTTTAATCCTTTTCCTCATATAGATGCTTTTTGATGCCTCTGCAGCAGACAACTTTTTGAAAACATAGTGACAAAAGCAGAAGTTGATCCAAACGAGCAACTTCTCCTTTTGCCACAATGTTTTCCACTTTTAGTCATAGGTTGTCCATTCAATTATAGAGATTTTCTATCTTTTGACAAAATATGTTCAAAGTCGTATGCTGCAGAATTGTTGTATGAGGGAAAGGATTAAACAAAACAATTCAAATTATCTCTTTCTCACATACAACAAAGTGGCAGAAGACAACTTTGAAAACATCTAATTAAATATGTATGGAAAATTTATATAAATGAAATTATTATTATTAATAGAGTTTAGCACATTATCACCAAATTCATGTTTTAGAAGCCATCTACTTGTGGGAAAGAGTTAAAAGTGTGAAGAAGTTAGAGCAATAAAAACTCAAACAATAAATCATTTTACATCTTACTTCATTTGAAAGTTTCACTGTTTGTATTATCTTGTCACGCAGTGTGAACTTCTCTAACTCGAGGTCTTCAAAATATACAGGAAACATCCGAGATATCATCTTGATTAACTCAGGTTTAAGACAATTTTCTTCAAAATCTGGATCAGTGTCCCCTCTGAAAAAATACAATGCTTGATTAACACAAAGAATCCTTATTTAAACCAATACAGTAATGAACATCATGAAATTGACAATCTGAGCGGGATGTGATTGGATCGTGAGCGTGATTGGACCAAAGTTGGAATGCTTTAAGAGCGGAACAGAATTTTGTGCTCCGAACGAAACAATAATAATGAATGAAAAAAAACAATCACATGAATGCTTCGCTCATGTATCCAATTGTAATATAATGTAACAATATTATATATATGATTTTTTTCGTAATACAATTTGCTTCGCAGCCTCCTTTATGCTAAATGGCCACTTTTTCCCAATCACAAAAACGCTTCATTTCAAGACGTCCTTTCTCAGTAACTCAAATGAATCAAATCATAAAAATGGAGTTTTCTAACAAAAAAGCAATGTGGCGTTCACACTAGATCCAATGTTGATATTTAGAGTAAAGTAAACAAATATAATGAAGAAACAAAATGAATTCAAGCCAATCAAATCTTTGAACGGATTTTGATAAACAAGAGGGCCATGATGGCCCTGGAATCGCTCACCTGATTTGTTTTTTTTCACTTTACCTATATAAGCCCCGCCCCATGGCAGCCATAGTTTCCGACCAATCAACTTGGCTTGAAGGAATCTGATAGAGGGTCACCCTAGGAACATTTCTACAAAATTATTTGAAAATCGGCCAGACACTTTTGGAGGAGAAGATTTTTTAAGTTTTCACTATAGCCATATAGTGCAAAATAGCCCTGCCCACTGGCGGCCATGTTTTTTGACCAATCAACATGGCTTGAAGGAATCTGATAGAGGGTCACCCAAGGAACTTTTCTACACAATTATTTGGAAATCGGCCCGACACTTATGGAGGAGAAGATTTTTTAAGTTTTCACTATAGCCATAAAAGGCAAAATAGCCCCGCCCCCTGGCGGCCATGTTTTTTGACCAATCAACATGGCTTGAAGGAATCTGATAGAGGATCACCCAAGGAACATTTCTATAAAATTATTTGAAAATCGGCCTGACACTTTTGGAGGAGAAGATTTTTTAAGTTTGCCCTATAGTCATATAAGGCAAAATAGCCCCACCACCCCTGGCGGCCATTATTTTCGACCAATCAACATGGCTTGAAGGAATCTGATAGAGGGTCACCCAAGGACCATTTCTACAAAATTATTTGAAAATCAGCCCGACACTTTTGGAGGAGAATTTTTTTTAAGTTTTCACTATAGCCATATAAGGCAAAATAGCCCCCCCCCCCCACCCCTGGCGGCCATGTTTTTCGACCAATCAACATGGCTTGAAGGAATATGATAGAGGGTCATCTAAGGAACATTTCTACAAAATTATTTGAAAATCTGCCAACCAGTGAGGAGAAGAAGTTGACGCACGACGGACGACGCACGCCGGACGCCGGACAAAAGGCGATCACAATAACTCACCTTGAGCAAAGCTCAGGTGAGCTAAAAAACCTCATTGGTTTTGATAGTTTGGTAACATAGATAGACTATTTAAAACAAGAGGGCCATGATGGCCCTTGAATCGCTCACCTGATTTTTTATTTTTTTTTCACTTTAGCTATATAAGCCTCGCCCCCTGGCAGCCATAGTTTCCGACCAATTAACATTGGCTTGAAGGAATCTGATAGAGTGTCACCCTAGTGACATTTCTACAAAATTATTTGAAAATCAGCCAGATACTTTTGGAGGAGAAGATTTTTTAAGTTTTCACTATAGCCATATAATGCAAAATAGCCCCCCCCCCCCCTGGCGGCCATGTTTTTCGACCAATCAGCATGGCTTGAAGGAATCTGATAGAGGGTCACCCAAGGAACATTTCTACAAAATCATTTGAAAATCAGCCTGACACTTTCGGAGGAGAAGATTTTTTAAGTTTTCACTATAGCCATATAAGGCAAAATAGCCCCGCCCCCCTGGCGGCCGTGTTTTTTGACCAATCATCATGGCTTGAAGGAATCTGGTAGAGGGTCATCCAAGGAACATTTCTACGAAATTATTTGAAAATCTGCCAACCAGTTTGGGAGAAGAAGAATTTTGAAGTTTTTTTCGTTTCGCTGCCATGGAAACCAGAATTCTGCATGGATCCCTAAAATTTGAAGGAATTCTGGTGAGGTCATTAAGAGGATGCTTTCTGTGAAGTTTCATCCCAATTGACCCACTGGTTACTGAGGAGAAGATGTTGAAGATTTTTTAAGTTTTCACTTTGGCCATATAAGGCAAAATAGCCCCCACCCCCCTGGCGGCCATGTTTTTCGACCAATCAACATTGCTTGAAGGAATCTAATAGAGGGTCACCCAAGGAACATTTCTACAAAATTATTTGAAAATCGGCCTGACACTTATGGAGGAGAAGATTTTTTAAGTTTTCATTATAGCCATAAAAGGCAAAATAGCCCCGCCCCCTGGCGGCCATGTTTTTTGACCAATCAACATGGCTTGAAGGAATCTGATAGAGGATCACCCAAGGAACATTTCTACAAAATTATTTGAAAATCGGCCTGACACTTTTGGAGGAGAAGATTTTTTAAGTTTGCACTATAGCCATATAAGGCAAAATAGCCCCCCCCCCCCCCCCCCCACCCCTGGCGGCCATGTTTTTCAACCAATCAACATGGCTTGAAGGATTCTGATAATGGGTCACCCAAGGAACATTTCTACAAAATTATTTGAAAATCGGCCTTACACTTTCGGAGGAGAAGATTTTCACTATAGCCATATAAGGCAAAATAGCCCCCCCCCCCCCTGGCGGCCATGTTTTTCGACCAATCAACACGGCTTGAAGGAATCTGATAGAGGGTCATCCAAGGAACATTTCTACAAAATTATTTGAAAATCTGCCAACCAATTTGGGAGAAGAAGAATTTTGAAGTTTTTTCGGTTTCGTTGCCATGGAAACCAGAATTTTGCATGGATCCCTATAATTTGAAGGAATTCTGGTGAGGTCATTGAGAGGATGCTTTCTGTGAAGTTTCATCCAAATTGACCCACTGGTTACTGAGGAGAAGAAGTTGACGGACGACGGACGACGGACAAAAGGCGATCACAATAACTCACCTTGAGCAAAGCTCAGGTGAGCTAAAAAGCGTTCCCAGTGAGTATAAAAAAGCCATCAATTTGATTGAACGCAAAAAAGCAATCACAATTATTTGAATGACTGAACGCTTTAAGAGCGGTTTGAACGTGAGCGGAGCCTGAATGGTGACTTTGTTAATTTCAAGATGTTCTTAACTGTAACCCTAAGTTGAAGCTTCTCAAAAGAATCGGATCAATGAGGGGAGCCCATAGTTTCATAACCTAGTGATCTCGTAACAGGTAATTTCGTAACCTTATATCATAAGGTTTGGCAGGATGATGTAGAGAAATATTGTGAGGAAAGGAGGTGTATATTATATGTATATTGACGCTGAAGGTGACGCAAAGGGCATCACAACAGCCAGTCTTTTTTTCTTTGAAAAATAGACAAGCTAAAATGCACTTGACACTCATCAAGAACAACAATTGTATGCTGCAAGGGGTTTCATACAATAATCAGTACTGTTTCATTAACCTGTTGAAAATAAGAGTGTTTGTAAATCTAGAGCCATCACTGAAAGGGATTAATATCCCAACAATACTGCCTTGTCACAGGAAAATATGGTCTGTAACCAAAGTCAAATTCGACCAGTATTTTGTTTTCAAATTCCAAGTTGAAAAGGGGTCATAATTCATTAAATAATAGTTAAAACTGACCATGTACCAAATAATATATAACCGTTTCCGACATCCTTTTGCCACAATGTTCACCTTTTTTCAGGTATTATACCTTCATTTATGGGGATTTTCCATGTTTTTGCCTAGATGTTTTCAAAGTCGCCAGCTCCAGATTTGTTGTATGTGGGAAAGGGGTGTTAAATCCATCTACCCTTTCATCAGTTATTGTCCTGACAACATAAAAGCTACCAGACCGATCGATTGAAAAACAGATAGTTAATCATGGTAGATACATGAGTTGGTCAATAAACAAACTGAAGAAATGAAATAAAGGGAAGATGAAGACACTGAATATCCCTTCACAAATAATTGACAGCCACTGTTATCTCTCCCTTGATGACTAATACAAAGCAGTTTAATTCAGACGCTTTCATAGGCCTCTGCTGCAGATGACTATTGACAACAATGTAACAAAGGGAATAACTTTTCAAAACGAGCAACATCTCCATTTGTCAAAATGTTTTCAACTCTATTCAATAATTATACTTTATTCCATAGGGATTTTCCACATATTTTGTAAAGATGTTATTAAAATTGTCCCATAAAACATTTCTACAAAACAATTTGAGAATTAGTCAACCAGTTTGGGTGTAAAAGATTTATAAAGCTTTATTCTTTTGGTAGCCACGGAAACCAGAATTTTACATGGATCCTAGAAGGAATTTAGGAGAGGACATTGAGAGGATGCTCCCAATTGGCTTGGTGGTTACAGAGTTCCAAGTTATTTAAACAAAAAGTTTATGCAAACACGTACGATGGAATATTTCACCTTCAAATCAGATATAAAATAGATAAACGTCTCATTCTCCTCTTACACTTTTTTAGCGAAGTTCAAATCATAGCAGTTTATCCAACAAAATAACTGATTTTTTTCTTTTTAAATGATCATGAAATTATGTATTTATTTGTTTGTATTACAAGATGCATGTATATGTATACGTAAATAAAATCTATGTCTATTATAATCTGTTATAGGCCACAGTTCAAACAAGCTAAAAACATGCACAAAAAAATTCTCAACTGCACATTTATAACTCATTAATGGCTAATTCAATTTTCACAAATTTAGATGCATTTTGAGGCATTTGCAGCAGATGTCTTTCAAAAACATTGTGGCAATTATAGAAAATTACTCTTAACAATCAATTTCTCCTTTCCCACCAATGTTTTCAGCTCTATTCAATGAATAAACTTTTAATTACTTAAAATTTTCCTATCTTTGCCCAGATATTTTCAACCTCATCTGCTGCAGATTTGTTGTATGTGGGAAAGGGTTAAGTGCAAATCTACGCATAGAGACCCGAGTACAGGCACGATGGAATATTTAATGAATGTTACGAAGTAATACAACATTTAAAATTAACCCTTTCCCCCATATAGATGCTTTCTGACGCCTCTGCAGCAGACGGCTTTTTGAAAACATAGTGACAAAAGAAGAAATTGCACAAAACGAGCAATTTCTCCTTTTGGCACAATGTTTTCCTCTTTTTGTCCAATCAATTATGGAGATTTTCTATGTTTTGACAAAATACGTTCAAAGTCGTCCGCTGCAGAATTGTCGTATGAGGGAAAGGGTTAAAATGTAAAACAGTAAATATATAAGACTTACTTTTCCTGCATTTCCTCATAAGCATAGGCAATCATATCTGCCATGCCCCCAGTACCTTTAAGGACTAGAACAGGCATTTTGTTAGTGAGGTAGAATAAGATGTGGTCTATATTGTTTGGTGTTCCCTGGACCAATAAACCAACAACAGGAATGGTATTCTCCAAGCTTGAGTTTATCAGATTCTCGCCTGCATCTGAACCTGTGGTAAAATTACAAATCATTTCTTAACCCTTTCCCTCATATAGACGCTTACTGACGCCTCTGCAGCAGACGGCTTTTTGAAAACATAGTGACAAAAGAAGAAATTGCTCAAAACGAGCAATTTCTCCTTTTGCCACAATGTTTTCCACATTTAGTCATAGGTTATCCATTCAATTATAGAGATTTTCCATTTTATGATTACAACTATTTTTTCATATTTTTGGCTATATATGTCATTTGGGGCAGATAAATGTTGTATTTGGGAAATGGTTAACAAAAAAATAAACAATATATGAGCCGTTCCACATTATGGACTCCGCATAATGTATCGACCCAGATCAGCCTGCGCAGGCTAATCCAGGCTGCGCGACAATGTTGGCTCATAATTAGACTTGGTCTCAAATAGCAGATAACGGTCATGTCTTTGCTTAGCATACTTCAAGCCTTTCCATCCTAGACACAATTTGTTTTAACCCTTTCCCTCATACCCCGAATCCGCAGCAGACGACTTTGAAAACATACCTGAAAACATGTGGGAACTCCCTTTAAATGAAAGTACAATAATTGACTAGAGTTGAAAACATGGTGACAAAAGGAGAACTTGCTTATTTTGAGCAATTTCTTCTCTTGTGGCCATGTTTTCAAAAAGCCATCTGCTGCAGAGGCATCAGAAAGCATCTATATGTGGGAAAGAGACAAGTAAACTTATATTCATAGAGATTTTCCAAATTTTCCCTGTTCCCACAATGTTTTCAACTCTTTAAAAAAAATAACTTTTCATTAACTAGAAAAATATCACTGAAGGTGATGAATACCCCCAGCTGGTGCCTGACAATATACATATGTATGAGAAATTCAAGGGATCATAACTCATTTAAAAATAATTCCAGTGCAACACACCGACAATATGCACAACTAGGGTTGGTATCAATCATTCTTGTGAAGTAATACTGAATTCTGACCAAGGGTTGCTGAGAAATAGTGTTCACAAGAAATGTCCAGACCAACAGACTGACCGACAAACAAACCGACCGACAAGCGTGACTCCTATATAGACCCCATATACTATGTATCTGGGGATATAATTACGATTGTTACTTTTTTTGCCTAGATGTCTTAAAAGTTGTCTGCAGCAGAGTGTCAGAAAGTATCTGTTTGTTGGAAAGAATTTCATAACAATTAAAAAATGCGCACAACTAACCAATACTCATGAGTCGTTTTATTTTACGCGTTCCTTGAGTGATTCTAAACTGTTTTTCTAGCTGACATCTTATGCTATCCTGTTGAAAATCCTTAGGAACGTCGTCAACAATGATAAAATGTGAGTGGTCGGGGTTAAACTCGTAAAACTCTCTGTGCATCGTCCCTCCATCCATTTGTATCTGTACACCTTCCTGTTTGGGTAATGGTAAATATGTTTGTTTAACCATTTCCCTCTTACAATAATTCTGCAGCAGACGACTTTGAATGTATTTTGTCAAAAAATATAGAAAATCTCCATAATTGAATGGATAACCTATGACAAAAAGTGGAAAACATTGTGGCAAAAGGAGAAATTGCACGTTTTGTGCAATTTCTTCTTTTGTCACTATGTTTTCAAAATGCCGTCTGCTGCAGAGGCGTCAGAAAGCGTCTACATGAGGGAAAGGGTTAATTGAAGTTTTTCATTGTTTTCAACATTATTTCAGTTATATCATGGTGACACTTCATCTTTTTATGTAAACAAACCTGTACTAGGCTAGGAAATGTGCCACACCCAAGGACACTCCGCGATGATCGCTGAGCTGCGATTGGGGTTTGAACCCGGGACCCTCGGTTACCACTTGGCCATCGCAGATTCCTTATTGGTTAATAAAAGATATATATCAACTATGATCAACCCTGATCCTGTATATGCCACTTGATCTCTTTCCCATATACAGACTATTTTAATCAGGCAAGCACTTTGAACGATTAGGCACTGGAGTCCATTTCTGGTGGAGCCACGGTTTATATTTTTCATCAAATCCACATTGCTTGAACAAAATTTATAGAGAGTCATATAAGAAACATTAAACAAGAAACAACTTATTTTATAATTAAACTATCACAAGCATTTTCAGAGAAGAACAAGTTGGTTCAATTAACTCCCTTCCAAGGCTATCTTTTGGTAATATTTTTTTAAAAAATCAACAACACTTGAAAATCTTTTTTCATTTTCCCTCCTTTCTGATGCAGCTGCAACCCGAGTTCTACATAGAATTATAATCTTTAAACAATTTGTAAGAAGAACTGAAAGAATCATTTCTGTAGAGTCTGGATGATATTAGCGCTGTGCGTGTGGAAGAGGGGTTGTTGAATCTAAAATTTAAGATGACAATGGATAACTGACAGAGAGGGATCCCAAAAATTGACCTCTGGCCTTCAGTTCAGCTGATGAAAAAATCGAAGTTCAAGTAGGTTAATTCAAGAATGCCTCAATAGCTTTATTAATTAATTAAGGCTAATTATCAGTATCATTATGAGCATCGTCTCCTTTGTAAACTTACAGGGCCCTCAAAATAAGCACTCAGTGGCACCATTTCCTTTGGCGTTATACCAATGATAGGTAGCTTTCTTTTACGGTGTCCTACATCAGACATGTCCTGATGGGCGTTGATTAGCTGTGTGTTATGTTGTTCCTGGTTGAATTCTTTAACAGCATCACCAATGATCTTGGTGACACCGGCATCTATTCCGTTTGTAATAATCCACATTGATGTCGCATTGGCAGCCTACAATAAAAGAGCAGAGGTCCGGATAACCCTTTCCATCATATTGACGTTTTCTGCCGCCTCGGACAGCTTTTTGAAAACATAGTGACAAATGAAGAAACTGCTCAAAACGAGCAATTTCTCCTTTTGCCACAATATTTTCCGCTTTTAGTCATTTTTTGACAAAATATGTTCCAAGTCGTTTGCTGCAGAATTGTCGTATGAGGGAAAGGGTTAAGGAGTGAACTAGTCTTTTCTGATCAGTATCTTTTCTTACTAATCCTTTCCAACATGTTGACACTTTCTGATGCCTCTGCAGCAAAATTCTTTTGAAAATATTGTGGCTCATCAGCAATTTCTCCATTTGCTATGTTTTCAACTCTATATAAAAACAAGAGCTGTCGGAGGACAGCGCGCTCGACTATTTCAGCGCTTATTTAAGTTACTGAGATAATGGACTCTAATGTAGTTGCATGCAAAACATTAACCACAATTTCTTAAAGGGTGATAATTTGCATTATATGCAGGATAGAGTTATTTAACTTGATTATTTTGATAGGTGTGATGGTTGGGAAGGGTTATATAACGTTTCAATGGAATGCATCAAGTAGTTACTAAGATATTGACTCTTAATGTAGTTGCACGCAAACCTTTAACCATAATTTCTAAGTAAAAAAAAAGGGCAACAATTTGCACCATATGCAGGATAGAATTATCTTAATTGGTTGTGTATCTAGTTGTGAAAGGTTGTATAAAGTTTCAATACAACGCTTCAAGTTGTTACTGAGATTACACTCTAAATGTAGTTGCAAAACTTTAACCAGAATTTCTAAGTCCAAAAAGGGCCATAACTTGCATAAAATGCTGGATAGAGTTATCGTACTTGATTGTTTACATAGGTGTGATGTTTGGGAAGGGCTGTATAAAGTTTCAATGCAATGCATCAAGTAATTACTATGACATGGTCTCTTAATGTAGTTGCATGCAAAACTTTAACCAGAATTTATAAGTCCAAAAAGGCCCATAACTTGCATAAAATGCAGGATAGAGTTATTTAAATTGAAAGTCAACATAGGTGTGATAGTTGGGAAGGGTTGTATAAAGTTTCAAAGCAATGCATAAAGTAAATACTAGGATATCGACTCTTAATGAAGTTGCATGCAAAACTTAACCAAATTTCTAGTTAAAAAAGGGCCATAACTTGCATAAAATGCAAGAGTTATTTAACTTGATAATCTACAAAGGTGTGATAGTTGGGTAGGGTTGTAGAAAGTTTCAATGTAATGCATCAAGTAAACACTGAGATATGGACTATTAATTTAGTTGCACGCAAAACTTTAACCAGAATTCCTAAGTAAAAAAAGGGCCATAACTTGCATATAATGCAGAATAGAGTTATCTAAATTAATAATCTACACAGGTGTGATAGTTGGGTAGGGGTTATATAAAGTTTCAATGCAATGCATCAAGTAAATACTGAGATATGGACTGTTAATTAAGTTGCACGCAAATCTTTAACCAGAATTTCTAAGAAAAAAAAGGGCCATAACTTGCATAAAATGCCAGATAGAGTTATCTAACTTGATAATCTACACAGGGATGATAGTTGGGTAGGGTTGTAGAAAGTTTCAATGCAATGCATCAAGTAAATACTGAGATAAATGGACTGTTAATTTAGTTGCATGCAAAACTTTAACCAGAATTTCTAAGAAAAAAAAGGGCCATAACTTGCATAAAATGCCAGATAGAGTTATCTAACTTGATAATCTACAAAGGTGTGATAGTTTGGCAGGGTTGTAGAAAGTTTCAATGCAATGCAACAAGTAAATACTGAGATATTGACTGTTAATTTAGTTGCACGCAAAACTTTAACCAGAATTTCTAAGTAAAAAAAGGGCCATAACTTCCATAAAATGCCGGATAGAATTATTTAACTTGATAATCTACATAGGTGTGATAGTTGGGTAGGGTTTTATAAAGTTTCAATGCAATGCAATAAGTAAATACTGAGATATGGACTGTTAATTTAGTTGCACGCACAACTTTAACCAGAATTTCTAAGTAAAAAAAGGGCCATAACTTGCATAAAATGCCGGATAGAGTTATTTAACTTGATAATCTACATAGGTGTGATAGTTGGGTAGGGTTGTATAAAGTTTCAATGCAATGCAATAAGTAAATACTGAGATATGGACTGTTAATTTAGTTGCACGCAAAACTTTAATTAGAATTTCTAAGTAAAAAAAGGGCCATAACTTGCATAAAATGCATGATATAGTTATCTAACTTGATAATGTACATAGGTGTGATAGTTGGGTAGGCTTGTATAAGGTTTCAATTCAATGCATCAAGTAAATACTGAGATATGGACTCTTAATTAAGTTGCACGCAAAACTTTAACCAGAATTTCTAAGTAAATAAGGGCCATAACTTGCATAAAATGCAGGATAGAGTTATCTAACTTGATAAGGTACATAGGTGTGATAATTTGGTAGGGTTGTAGAAAGTTTCAATGCAATACATGTAGTATTTAAGTACTTGCATGCAAAACCTTAACCAAAGTGTGACGTGGACGCCGACGCCAGGGTGAGTAGTATAGCTCTCATATTCTTCGAATAGTCGAGCTAATGATACTTTCAGTTATAGACATTTTCCATATTTTTGCCTGAATGTGTTCAAAGTTGTCTGCTGCAAATTGTTTATATCTGGGGAAGGGTTAGTCCTTTCCCTCATACAACAAATCAGCAGAAGATGATTTTAAAATATAAGGTAGACAAGAGGGTCATGATGGCCCTTGACAGTTCACCTGAATAATGCAATGGGATTTGTCATTCAAACCACAAAAAATAATTCTGTGGTAAGCTAATACAAGAGTCCCGGAATATCTTCAGTGCCACAAAGCGAATTAACCCACACCCTATGTTGTCTAACTTTTGTCAAGTTAATATGACTAAGAAAGTTCTCCTATGAAATATTTATGTGCCAATAAGTTTCCAAAATCAGACATTTATTTTCTTCATCAAGGTCAAAACAGCCCAAGCCTGCATGGCTTGATCGAGGAGAACATGTTAGAAGTTTTCATTTTAGCCATATAACTTATAAGGTAAAATAGCCTGGCGGCCAAATTTTTGACCAATCATTATGGCTTGAAGGAATCTTAACCCTTTCCCTCATATAGACGCTTTCTGACGCCTCTGCGAGCAGACAGCTTTTTGAAAACATAGTGACAAAAGAAGAAATTGCACAAAACGAGCAATTTCTCCTTTTGCCACAATGTTTTCCACTTTTAGTCATAGGTTATCCATTCAATTAAAGAGATTTTCTATATTTTGACAAAACATGTTCAAAGTCGTCTGCTACAGAATTGTCGTATGAGGGAAAGGGTTAAAGAGAGTCACACAAGAAACATTTCTACCCAATCAGTCAACCAGATTTTTTTAAACTTGTATGTTTCTGTTGCCATGGAAACCAGAATTGTGCATGGATCCCAACAAATTGAAGGAATTTAGATAAATACATTGGGAGGAAAGCCCAAAAGTTAACACACTCATTCACACAAAACAGACAATTTGCCAGATCATAAGCTGTACTTACTATCAATGAAAGAGCAACTAGATGGTTGTTTTTGTCACAAAAACATATGTCTCCCAAATAGCAGTTCGTCAATGATCATAATACTGAAACCTTGACCTTGAAACAAACTCGTTGTAACATGCACTCTGCACATCGTCTCTTTCTGGTGAACATTTGTGGCGATTTATTTTAAAGTCCTTCAAGCTGTTCAAAAGTTATTGAGCGGACACGAAATATAGTCATATGACCGATGATCTCTAATTGCGACCTTAGCCCACTGTGGTTGTTACATGCGCTCTTGCACATCGTCTCAGTATGGTGAACATTTGTGGCGATTTATTTCAAAATCCTCCAAGCGGTTCAAAAGTTATGGAGCGGACACGAAATATAGTCATATGACATTTGACCTCTAATTAATTATAAATCGCGACTTGAAAGTCATTTTCTGCAAAGGCATCAGAAAGCATCCGTATGTGAGAAAGGGTTAACAAACCAAACTTTGTGTGTGACTGTGCTGTGGGTGCTTAAAAGACAATTTGTCTTAGACAATTCTTTCGAGTATAATAACTTATGGTGTAAATGTCAATTTAGGTCTTTAGAACATAAAATACCATATCTAAAGCTCTTTACAAGTATTTGTGCCATCTGCAAAAAATGAATATATACATTTATAGAAACAAGGGCTATGCAAACCGGGGCATCACCTTTCAACATAAGTTTGACATTTGATCAGCAGTCACAGACGACTAGATAACCCTTTCCCTCATACGACAATTCTGCAGCAGACGACTTTGAACATATTTTGTAAAAAAATGGAAATTTTTTATAATTGAATGGATACAGTTAAGAACATCATGAAATTGACAATCTGAGCGGAACGTGATTGGATCGTGAGCGTGATTGGAACGAAGTTGGAACGCTTTATGAGCGGAACGGAATTTTGCGCTCTGAACGAAACAATCATAATGATTGCAAAAATCCAATCATTCGCTCGTTGAACGGTTGCAACAACTATCCGATAATTATTTTACGAAATTATTTTATTAACCCTTTACTGGATAGCCCAACTGCCCATTTACCTATATTATCTCCATATATAGGCATCTATTTGATAAACCAATAGTCAATAAACTACTGATAAAAGCCTGTACACTATTTCCATACAGGGTATTGGGAAAATCATAAGAATTTGACACCTGTCCTAATCAAACCCAACTATCTGTATAAAATAGTGTAACTACCTTTTATATGTCAGTATAAACATTGTGGGAAATTAAATTACCTTTACATTGGTGTAAAATACACTATTTCAGCATGAAAAGAACTGAAGCAAAACAGGAGACGAAAGCAGGGCAATTTTATTTTTTATTTTTTCTTGAAAATGATGAATGTATTTTGCTCATGTCTACCTTTTCAAATATTGTTATTGCGGAAAAAAAACAAGTGAAATTACTCCAGAATATAACAACAGCAATTTCAAGTTTAATTTTTTTAAAACCAGATACTCCGTAAAGGAAATATGTCTTAATTTCTACGAAGTTTTCAAAAGTCAACCCTGTGACATACAGGAGTAAAATTAGTAAAACTTAATGGAGAAATCACCCATCTTCCTGTCATGATTCAAAGTCGATTTCACGAGAATAAATGTTAAAACATCCCATATAAATATTTTGAATGACTAATGTCCTTACGTTTTCATTTCTAACCATTTCCTTTTTGAAGAAATAGATCGGCAATAGAAAATTGTTAACCCCAAAAAAGTCGAATGTAAACACATGTTTGCGTATTTTCCCGTATTCACAAAGGACAATTTAGTTCTTTGTTTACTTACCCTTGGTTGTTGAAACTCATTATTCCACGCTCCTATAGAGAAAAGATTGTTGTCGGAAGAAGAACAATCATCGGAAACAACTTCCAGATCAGAAATATCTGATTGAATGTCAGACGGGGTAAAGCCAAACAAAAAAAATACAGCTTCAGTTTTGCGGAAGTGTCATAACTGCACCCGTAAATGACCCATTTTATTGCCCTTCTGATTTACTAGATCAATCAATCAAAGACCCGCCGGTATTGTGTAGATGAAAACAATAACCACTTATGTCAGCTGTTCATCCCTTTCCCCATTACAACAAATCACAGCAAACGATTGTGAAAATGTCGAGACAAAAATAAAGAAAATCTATAAAAAAGGAAAGTTTAATTACTGAATTAATTCAAATCATTGTGGCAAAAGTTATCTATTAAATTTAATGCATTTCGGCTTTCTCCTTTTGCTGCAATGTTTACTCGTCAGCTTTAGTTGCGTCAATATGAATCTACATCTGTGAAAGAGGTATTTCCCAGTAGCTTACTTGATTGTCAAAACTGGTATACACCGGAAATGTGATCGGTCAAACAAAGAACCGACTTTGCACGTGTGAGTAAACCCTTTCCTCTTTCAATATTTATGCCGACGAAATTAAAAACATCTTGACAAAAAATTCAAACTATTTAACCCTTTCTCACGTATAGACAATTTCTACAGCAGAAGAATAGATTTATACAGGGTTGCTTCATTGTGTTTGCATGGGATCATAACATTGTGAGCAATTTTTTCTCGTTTTAAATGTCATCTGCTCCAGATTTATTTTATATGAAGAAAGGGAGAAATGAAGCCCTGTTGTCAAGGTCATGTTTACTGCATGCGTCAGTAATTTTCCATTTGATCTGGGTTGCACGTGGTTTACACATAATAATACCGTGTCAAATGAAAACCCGCCTTCCGATAGTTGGGAATATTCAGATCAATATGCTCTTCTGTTAATACTGATTAGGATCATCACTGTTCGTAAATCGTCTCATAACAATTATCGAAGTATTTTGAGAACAGTTATGATCAAACGCCGGCATTACAATTAAATAAATTGATACCAGCTGTTATAAGATTTGGAACAAAACTGATTGCCTATTTTTATGTGTCGCGACTCAATCTGTATATGGTGCATAATGGTAATTTTAGAAAACCCTTGTGAAATAATTAAAATTTACAATTACAAATGGAAACGGATATTATCATATGGATATTTTTCATAGGAACAAGGTATTTTCAAGCTTATCATTTCCCGACGCATTTCATTCAAACTGGGTACTGAATTTTTAAACACTATATATGTTTGGACGCTTTTTAATTAACTTTATATAGTAACACTATGATTTAAAGTATGAGATCCCTTTGTAAATAAACAAATTGTATTGTGATACACTTTTGGAGGACCTATTCACACGATAAATATACTTTTGAAGCATTCAAACTCCAAAGGTGTCAAAAAGCGTTTACATTGAAATCGATTAGAATCGATTAGGCTCGTCGAAAACCGTTTATATTGAAATCGATTAGGGTTTTCGAAAATCGTTTATATTGAGATCGTGTATGAAAGCGTTTATATCCGGTGAAGGGTTAAAAGTCATATTTGTATACTAAACTTTTGTTTTATAAGACACTCAAGTATCCGATTGAATTAGAATGTAACAAATATTATTAATATGATCATTTTCGTAATACGATTTGTTGTTGATATTTAGGGTTAAGTAAAAAAAAATATAAACGAAACGAAATTAATTTAAGCCAATCAAATCGTTGAACGGATTTTGATCGAAAAAAAGCGTTCCGAGTGAGCGTTAAAAAGCGCTCAATCTGAACGGAACGGAAAAAAGCAATCACAATGTTATGAATGAGTGAACGCTTTGAGAGCGGATTGGAACGTGAGCGGAGCGGAACGGAACGGAACGGAGCGGAGCGTGAACGGTTAATTTGTCAATTTCAAGATGTTCTTAACTGTAACCTATGACAAAAAGTGGAAAACATTGTGGCAAAAGGAGAAATTGCACGTTTTGTGCAATTTCTTCTTTTGTCACTATGTTTTAAAAAAGCCGTCTGCTGCAGAGGCGTCAGAAAGCGTCTATATGAGGGAAAGGGATAAGAGGGTCTTTTCCCACAATATTTCTCTTATACTCAACCAAATCCTGTGTTGTGTGTACTCAAAAGAATCATCTCATTGAGATGGTTCTTTTGAGTACCCACAACATAGGATTTGTTTGAATGACAAATAAGAATTTTAGAACATAGAAAATGACCCTTATCTAGAGCTCTGAGTGACCTTGACCTTGACCACTCTTTTGCAGCAGGGAACTTTGTGATAATAGGAGATATGGCTTGATTCAATGATTATATTTCCTATAAAAGAGATTTTCCATAGGATGGGCATAGTGTGGCAGGTGTTTGTAACCCACCTTCAATGAGAAAATGTATGTTAACCATATTACGTCATTTTATTGCTAATTGTGTATGTGTTAATATGTTCTAGTCAGTATAGTTAGTCACTATGCAATAAAATGGCATTTACACACACTCTAGTGTTTCGTCTTCATATTATTTTCATATTGAACAAGCTGCGGTCCGCATGTGAACTGAAGTGAAGCAAACATAAAAGAGATTTTTCATAAACTTGCCTAGGTGTTTCCAAAGTCGTCTGTTGCAGATTTGTTACATGTGAGAAAAGCCTAAATAGTTACGGACAAACTCCATAAGAAATCATCCAACAAACAATTTTAAAGTCAATTTACCTTGATAATTCCTTTCTGAAAATCATCTTTCAACCTCTGACTTTTCCAAGGTTTATATTGTTCAGCATTCGAGATCACAGACAATACAATTTTTGGACTCTTCAGTCCCCAAAACCGTCTTAGAAAGTCTGATACCACCTCCATCTCTGTGTCATTTGTAACAGAAACATAGTGCTTCTTTTGCTGTAATAAACAAAATATATCTTTAAATGTTCAGGTATATGATTAAGCTGTGATGGTCTTATAATATATCATGTATTTATCTAAATCTATGGAAGTTGTTATCGTAACATGCTCATAGTAGCTTTATAAAATTATTAATATATATTCTATTCTATTCTATTCTCTTGGCATGTAACACGAAAAACTGACCATAGTGTTTATTTCATTAACCATGTAGTTTGATGCATCTGCAGCAGACCACATTTGAAAATATTGTGACAAAAGAAGAAATTGCTCATAATGACACAATGATTTAAACTCTAATCAATAATTATAAATATTTTCATTTGAAAAGAATTGCCATATTTGTGCTTTTATATCTTCAAAGACGTCTACTGCAGTTTGTTGTATTAAAGCGGGAAATAGAATTGACGATTAACCCTTTCCCTCATATGGGCGCTTTCAGACGCCTCTGCAGCAGACTGCTTTTTGAAAACATAGAAACAAAAGAAGAAATTGCTCAAAACAAGCAATTTCTCCTTTTGCCACAATGTTTCCACTCTTAGTCATAGGTTATCCATTCAATTAAACAAGATTTTCTATTTTTTAACAAAATATGTTCAAAGTCGTCTGGGAAAGGGTTAAATCACACACTGGAATAGTCAATTTCAGAGCACTTTTATACTTAACCCTTTTTCTCATAAAGAAGCATTTTGACCCCTCGGCAGCAGACACATTTTGAAAACATTGTGACAAAAGGTGAAATTACTCTGTATGAGTCTTTGCAATAATATTTTAAACTGTTTAATAATTATACATTCATTTGTTGTGAGTTTCAGATTTTTGCATAGACATTTTCAAAGTCATCTGCTGCAGATTTTCTGTATGTGGAAAAGGGTTAAGAGACTCCCAGGGCATTTATGCAAAATGTTTTTGAGCAGAGAAGATCTTGATCAGACAGTACCTAGGTGCAGGCTGTTTTGGGTCTTGACTAGCCAGATTTGCTTCTTTATTACTTGAAAAATTAATGACATATCTGTAAAATATACAAATAAATCTAATTATCAACTGTTTAGCCCATTCCCACAACCCATTGACGCTTCTGTAGCTGAAAACCTTTGATAACATTGTGACATTGCTCATTTGCCACAGTGTGTTCATCTCTTTTCAATAATTATGCTTTAATTTATTATTTTTTCTCACATTTTTGCCATGAAAATTTCAAATAGTCTGTTTCCCATTTGTTGTATATGGGCAAAGGGTTAACCCTTTCCCACATATAGAAGCTTACTGACACCTCTGCTTTTTGAAAACATTGTGACAAAAGGAGAAAACTATGTAAGCTCTACATTCTTAATAACCTATGTAAGCTCTACATTCATAATCACCTATGTAAGCTCTACATTCATAATTACCTCTGTAAGCTCTACATTCATAATCACCTCTGTAAGCTCTATATTCATAATAAACTCTGTAAGCTCTTCATTCATAATAAACTATGTAAGCTCTTCATTCATAATAAACTCTGTAAGCTCTACATTCATAATCACATCTGTAAGCTCTACATTCATAATAATATATGTAAGCTCTACATTCATAATCACCTCTGTAAGCTCTACATTCATAATTACCTCTGTAAGCTCTACATTCATAATCACCTCTGTAAGCTCTACATTCATAATAACCTATGTAAGCTCTACATTCATAATTACCTCTGTTAGCTCTACATTCATTATAATATCTAAAAGCTCTACATTCATAATTACCTCTGTAAGCTCTACATTCATAATTACCTCTGTAAGCTCTGCTGACTCCCTAACAAAGCTGATATTTCCACACATTAATGGAGAATTATCATATTGAGCACTGTCTTGCGTATTAACTGAGAAACCAGACTGGACAGTTCTCTGGTTTTCATCGACTTCATTGATAAGATCTTCAAAATCGCAATGTTCAACTGTCCTCAGCGAGGCACTATCTAGCTCTTTTATTTCAATAGCTGTAAAGACATTTATAACAATTTACCCTTTCCCTAATATACACGCTGTCTGACATCTGTGCATCAGAAAACAATACAAACAATTTCTCCTTTTGCCACATTTTTTTCGACACTTTAATTATAAGATATATATTCTATATCACTGCATGATGTTTTCAAAGGCATCTGCTGCAGAATTGTCATATGTGGGAAAGGGTTAATTCATTGTATAAATAGTTTTAATGTGAAAATGAAGAATACTTGAAACAGTTCTTTTTATAAAAATGGAAGTTTTGGGATATTTTGAAATATTTCTAGATACATGTAGGTGTTGTGATATACTGAGTATTCTGTGTATATTAAGATTAATTTACATAAATTTCACCTTTTAAGTCCTTTTAAGCCCCTTCCCAAATATGAAAATCTGCACCAGACAAATATTAAATAATCTAGTCAAACCTTTTATAATAGAAAATCTCTATAAATGTAGGTAATATTATAGACAAAAGTTGAAACATTGTTGCAAAAGGAGAAATTGCTCATTATGAGCAATTTCTCCATTTGCTACAATGTTTCAAACGGTCTGCTGCAAATGTGTGAAAAGGTGTCTGCGAGAGGGAAAAGGTTAAAATTTTATCTTCACCCTCACTCGGCAAGTGAAGAGTCAGATGTACAGTCAAACCTGTGCTAAAGACCGCCTTTGATTATCAATTCCATGTCTATTGCAACTACACTTTTAATTTCCCAAATACTCATTTTCTGCATAAATGACCATGCATTAAAGACCACCTGTGAACAGAGATTAGAGTGTTCACATTCCATGAGAGGTCTTTAAACACAAGTTGGACTGTACATTTCTAAAACTATCTGTCTTATTACTCAACCAAACCCTATGATGTGGGTACTCAAAATAATCGTCCCAGTAAGACGATTCTTATGAGTACTCACTACATAGGTTTTGGATGTCAATAAAGGATTTTAGAACATGACAAATGCCCCAAATCTAGAGCTCTAGTCACCCATATTTTTATGAAATACTTTTCAAATCTACTCACAGTAACCGTTCCTGATCAAATTCACAACTTCTGGATCATCCTTTAACAAATGTTGCTGTGCCTCGTCATCTCTGTCTTGGTGGAGAGCTAGATCGGACATCTGAAACTGTACATCCGGTTCTGGACTCATCCTGTTAGAAAACGCCACAGAACTGCTCTCACTCTTAGTAGTAGTTCTAACGCTCCCACTTGTAGCTCTCTTATGGGATACAATTTCAGGTACATTCTGAAATGGACTTACTGAAAACCTCCCCGCAACTATTTTAGTCTGGCTCGAATGTAACTGTGGGAGGGGATTAAGGGGCAATATAACCATATGGGTAGGCTGGTGAAAGCTATCATCAGAGTGGATGCTGGTTATAGAATCCTCTTTGTGTAAGGAGAGATTCAGGGAAGAACCTTGTCCATCAGTCATGCTAAGCTGCTTCAATGGAAGTCTGTGTCTCAGGGACAAGGAACTCTGGGGTGAATCGTGGGTTTGTGACATTGAGACGGATGCACTGAGAGTCATGCCACCTGTAGTAGACGGTGCTGAACTTTTAACAGACTCAGCAATCGATGCCCTTTTATCTGAAATTAAAAGAAGCATATATATTGTATACTTATGACAATGAGAAGACTATTTCGAGGGCTTGGCGTGAAACGGTTGTAACTATAAACCTATTTTGAAAACCCTGGTTTAGGGGCAATTTTGATCCCTTTGAAAACAATGCAAATTTAGGTGCCATTGCTCAGAACGAGCAATGGCAACTAAATTTCCATTGTTTACCAAGAAAAATCATTTAACGCTTATAAAGACATTATGGCGAGGTGATTAACCTTGGTAAAAAAATACCAATTTTAGTTACAACCGTTTCACGCGAAGCCCTCGAATATTGAAGGAATACATGACTCATTGACTGTGTCACCCGCCTAGACTATACTTTGCCCTTTCAGACATACAAAAAATCTGCAGCAGAAAAAAATGAAATCATTTGGAGAAAAATGGGAAACACCTCTTTATATAAAAGTCAAGTTTTAGAATTTAGAGTTGATAATATTGTGGCAAACGGAGAAATTGCTCATCATGAGCAATTTCTCAGCTTGCAACAATAATTTCAAAAGTCTTCTGCAGCAAAGGCGTCAGGAGGTGTCTGTAAGTGGGAAAGGGTTGAAGTGAAAGCAGGGCAGATAGACAGTCATGAATTGATCTTAAAGTGGCTGAAAGGCAGGCAACAGTACAAGAGGGTCAAGATGGCCCTTAAAATTGATCACCTGGCAGATGGTTTGTTTGTTTGAATGGGGTTTTACACTGTTGTCAACAATTTTTAAGTTATATAGCGGTATTTGCAGGGTGAGTCAGGGGACTAGATAAGGTAGAGTAAAATGGAATTTGCGATCAATTTCTATCTAATGACAAAAGTTAAACCCTATGTCGTGGGTACACCAAAGAATTGTCTCACTGAGACAATTCATTTGAGAACCCACAACATAGGGTTTGATTGTCGAAGGATTTTTAAAAATATGAAAAATCTGTAATAAAGAAAAGATTAATTTTAAATAAAATTGAAAACATTGTGACAAAAGGAGCAATAGCTCTTTTTGAGCAATTTCTTCTTCTGTACAGTGAACTTGACAGTTCCGGGTCATCGACAATTCCGGGTCACATTTGGAAAAAAATGTTTAGTATAAATTTAAGAATGATAAAAATTTTAACAATTTGATAATCAATTCATATTTCCCATAAGCTTAGCTAGTTTCACTTCGATTTCAGATGTTGTCATTTCAAGAACGGATGTCGTAATCTCGAAACACTTTTCTGCATCGATTCCTGCGAAAGCAAAATCTCAATACCTGTCACAGCGAAAACTGCTGATTGTAGCCATAATTTTAGTAATACAGGTGTGTATTTCACATTAATGTGTAGGTTATTTACCACTGAACAAGAGTTATAATATTGATTGACTTGTAAGTTGTTTATGCCAAACTAGCATATACTTTGACTTAGTTCACATTCAACACTTTCGGGTCAGCCAAAGTTAAATTCTCAAAATTATCAATTTATTAGTAAAACTATTTTGGTAACTTTTTAAGAGTAATTTAATGCTTTAATATGGTGAAATATCAATGTTAAAAATGTGTTATTAAAGTTTACGTTTTTTGTCAAATTTATATATATATGACTTATTAGTTGGCTGAAATGCAACAGTTTTTGGCATGTAAGTGTGTACATCACTGTTCGGTTTTTTATGCAATAGGTAACTGCAAGTGATATATTTTAGTTCTTTCTTTTTCATATTATTTTGATAAAAATGTGAAATGAATAGCTTGTTATTAAACAAGAGGGCCAAGATGGCCCTAAATCGATCACCTAATTGATAGTAAATTAGTAGCAAATATTTAACTGCAAATATCTGGAAATTTTTATCAGGGAGTGCAAATGAAACTGAAAGGAGTGGACACTTCTCAAGAAACAGCTTATCAGTAAAGGCCATTTATATCTTGAAATCTAACAAGAACTTTAATAAGAATGGAATTATAAAGTTTTTGTCATTTTGCACCTTTCCTGATGCCGCCTTGCTGCCCTGTTTTTCAACGAAATCAATATCGCTTCAACAGTTTATTTAGAGGGTCACTTAAGAAACATTTCTACCAAATTATCTTGCAATCGCACAAGTAGATTATGTAGGAAAAGGATTTTAAAATTTGGGTATTTTTCTCACTTTCTGATGCCGCAGCAACCAAAGTTCTCAATGGAATTTAAATCTTTGAACAATTTTGAAAGAGGACCACCAAAGGAACATTCTTGTGATGTTTTGTGGAAATTGGTCTATTGGAATGGTAGGAGTTGGTTGTCATTTGTAGCTAAAAGTTCAATTTACCCTTTTTGTGATGACGCCTGGTTGATATGATTGTGTAACCAATCAAAACGGCTTAAACAAATTAAAAAGAGGATCATTACAGTAAGATTCGTATTATATTTTCTTAAAATCAGACAAACACTTTCATAAAAATGGAATTTTCAAATTTTGTCATTTTGCCCCTTTTCTGATGCCGCCTGACTGCCATGTTTTTCGACCAATCAGTATGGCTTGAACAATTTTTATAGAGGGTCACCCAAGGAACATTTCTACCAAATTATATTTGAATCTGACTGGCAGATTCGGAGGAGAAGATTTTTAAAGTTTGGACATTTTGTCCCCTTTCTGATGCCGCAGCAACCAAAGTTCTCATTGGAATTTTAATCTTTGAACAATTTTGAAAGAGGACCACCAAAGGAACATTCCTGTGATGTTTTGTGGTAATTGGTCTATTGGAATGGTAGGAGATGGTTGTCATTTGTACCTAAAAGTTCAATTTACCCCTTTTGTGATGACGCCTGGTTGCTATGATTGTGTAACCAATCAAAAGGGCTTAAACAAATTAAAAAGAGGATCATTACAGTAAGATTCATATTATATTTTCTTTAAATCAGACAAGCATTTGCATAAAAATGGAATTTTCAAATTTTGTCATTTTGCCCCTTTTCTGATGCCGCCTAACTGCCATGTTTTTCGACCAATCAGTATGGCTTGAACAATTTTTATAGAGGGTCACCCAATGAACATTTCTACCAAATTATATTTGAATCTGACAGGCAGATTCGGAGGAGAAGATTTTTAAAGTTTGGACCTTTTGCCCCCTTTCTGATGCCGCAGCAACCAAAGTTCTCAATGGAATTTAAATCTTTGAACAACTTTGAAAGAGGCCAACCAGAGGAACAGTCCTGTGATGTTTCACGGAAATTGTCCTTGGAGTTTGGGAGGAGATGATGTTTAAAGCTAAAAGTTAACGCCGGACGGACGACGGACAAAAAGTGATAGGAATAGCTCACCTGAGCCTTCGGCTCTGGTGATCTAAAAACTATAACTTTGTTTGAGATTATCCCGGATAACAAATAAACATTTGTCAAGTGACCCGGAAATGGCAAGTTGAACCAGAAACTGTCAAATTTACAGCTTGCAGCTATTGCAGACACTAAAGCAACATTTTAACAAATTTATATAATTGTTTAATTATATATCATAGTTGGGAGGAAGTATTTGTTGAATATTTTATGTACATGTAGTTTGGTTTCTCTCAACTTTCCTTACAAAGAGACAAGATTCGTTAATTTTGTTACAGACCCAGAACTGTCAAGTTCACTGTACCAATGTTTTCAAGTCTTCTGCTGCTGAGGCATCAGAAAGCGTCTGTATGAGGGAAAAGCTTTAGGAACATTTTAGTCAAGTTATCTTGGAATCCGACAAGCAGATTCAGGAGAACAATTTTCAAGTTTTGTCAATGAACCATTTCTTTGATGTTGCCTGGCCGCCATGTTTTTCAAAATAAAAAATAAAAATATTGGGCCACCCAATTTCACAAAATTGACTTTAAATCAGACATAGTGGTTAAGAGCAGAATAATTTTAAAGTTTAGACATTTTTCCCACTTTCTGTTGCAACAACAACCAAAGTTCTACATATTATTTTACCCTTTCCCACATATAGACGCTTTCTGATGCCTCTGCAGCAGACGAATTTTGAAAACAGTGACAGAAGGAGAAATTGCTCAAAACAAGCAATTTCTTCTTTTTGCCACAATGCATTCAACTTTTTCTTTAAATATACCATCATTTTTTAAATAGAGATTTTCCATGTATTGCTTAGATGCTTTCAAAGTTGTCAGAATTGATATATGTGGGAAAGGGTTAAATCTTTGAACAATCTTTAAAGAGGACCACCAAAAAAAATTCACACGTCTGTATGAGTGAAAGGTTTAATATATATACTTATAATAAACTGTCTGAGGGGACTTACTTGCACTACCATCTTTTGGTGATATTGTCAGTGGCTGTACGATGGGCAAAACTGCAGCTTCTTGAGTTTCACTGTGTACATTATCACTACTCTCTGGCTCCTGTATGGGCTGGAATCCTGTTGAAACAGCTGAGGGTATAGCTGAATCATCTTCCTTTTCCGCCATAGTCTCGTCTGTTATAATTACAAGATAAAGAGTCTACATTTAATTTTTGTACATAATTTTGAAGTTTCCCTGACAAAACTAAAAACATGACTGTGTAGTCTGCGAAGATGGATAATTTATTAGACAAGAAAAAGAATTGCAGACAATCCATAGTCCCCAAGAAGGAGAGAATGGTGACAAGTGACTTTTAGGACACAACATAGTGCCATTTAACCCTTTTCCCCATACGACAATTCTGCAGCACTTTGAACATGTTTTGTCAAGAAATGGAAAATCTCTATAATTGAATGGATAACCTATAGATGACTAAAAGTGGAAAACATTGTGGCAAAAGGAGAAATTGCACGTTCTGTGCAATTTCTTCTTTTGTCACTATGTTTTCAAAAAGCCATCTGCTGCAGAGGCGTCAGAAAGCGTCTATATGAGGGAAAGCATTAAACCAGGCTCTAAACTTCGCTTCATTTGCATATATATACTCACATAGATAATGAATGCATATTTCTGGTACCAGACACTGCCTCTTTCCAAGAAGTATACATAGATCATATTTGGTTTCTACACAGTACAGGAGACATAGCCAATATAAGACTTTACTACATGTATATACCTGCTCAATTTCTTGCTCAAATACATGCAGATGGCAATGTGCAGTTCAAACATAACAGATTAAATTTCAGTATTTGACTAGGTCAATATGGCAATGGTACGACACTGAAATATAATGCGACCTCATTAAAATTTGAATTCACGTTATTCAAAATGAGGTAGTGGAGCGTGATTTATATGCCAATCATAAATTCTATTTTAAGTGTAATTTTAGTTATTTCATTATTTAAAATATCATATAGAATTTTGTATATTTTATCATTATTCTGTCATAAAAGTTATACAAAGGTATTTTATAAAATAAAAATGATGTTGCTGTACCAATATCAGGTTTGATTTTGTCTACTCAGAGCATGGACAAAAGATGCATACATGTATGCAGCAAACATGGTAACTCTAGATTTAAAAGTGAAGGAATGACGAACTAGAAATCAGTGTTAAATACCACAACAATATGCAATAGTATATATATAGTAGATATGGCACGTACTGACAAGTTTTCTACTTTTACCCTTTCTATCATGTAGATGCTTTTTTATGTCTCTGCAGGAGACAGCTTTTTGAAAACATGTCGACAAAAGAAGAAATTGCCCAAAACGAGAAATCTCTCCTTTTGTCACCATGTTTTCAATTATTGTACTTTCATTTAATGGGAGCTAGTTTCCAAATTTGTTCAGGTATGTTTTCAAAGTCAGCTGCTCAAATTTTTGTTATTTGTGGGAAAGCGTTAAATGGGTTCAGAGGTCAAGTTTTCCAAAAAAAAAAGGCATGTGTTTACCAAATAAGTAGCCCTATGAAATATGGTACAGGAGTCATGGCCCAGACAACATTAGAAGGATGGATTCAGTCATGATTGATTGTTTGGTGATTTACACAGCTTTCAACAATTTTCAGTTTTATCACAGCATTATCTTGCATATCGAATGCGATCAGTCAAAATATAAACTCGAATTTGAGAACAGAAACCTCGACTACTGAAATTGAACTGTGTATTAGTTTAACGTTGTAGTTCTTCTCTTATCTGTTTTTGATTACCAAAAACTAAATGGGCAAAATGCCACTTCAATATAAAAACTGCTAGTTTCTTTCATTTAACCAATGTCCTCCGTCGATACGAATCTTCTCTCTCTGAAAAGCACAGCAAACGTTCCCCTCAAACGGGAAATACGATTAATATTGATTAACATGAACGAAATGATCAGAATATCCGACTACTCTTTCTGTCGAAGTTTGTAACAGAAAAGCACAGTCAATATCATACAAAGAAACTCGCTTGGCTGGATAATTGTGTGCTAGCTTTAATGTTTAATACATTTGCGATGTATTCATAAATAAGCTGGAAAAATAATTTACCTATCCAATAAACCACGAGCACATAATAATAATAATATATTTTCAAACCTGAAATTACGAAGACTTCGTACCACTGCGTTTTCGTATCTGGAGACTTCGGACCATACGGCCACAGGTGTTTGTATCGGTCGATATTATTCATAGATAACGTCACTATATTACTATCCTTAACATGTTAAATTTGAAGCATATATATTGAAGAATTGATGCCAATTCCATTTATAGTGCATATTTTGTCTAGATGTATTCAAAATTCAAGATTCAAAGTATAACGATCAATGGATTGTAATGTAAATGTATAGGTTTACCCCCAACAAAATACAAACATTTGTAGATTACTTTACTGTATATAGTTGCTATGTATCATAAATATAAAACATGAACTTTTTTAGTAGAATTTTTTTGGGCAGACCCAGGGGAATTAGACAATATTTCCTTTTTGGGGTCTAATTCCCCACCCTAGGGCCAATATACTTGTCTAAATCCCCATAGTGGGAGATGCTTTTGTATACTCCGGGTACAGGGATGTAAAATCCGGCCAATGTCTATTTCCCGGGACCCGGAATCATTCGGCGTGTCAAATTCCCACCTGTCGGTAACTGTCTTTTGTCTAAAGTCCCGTGTATGCCCGCCTGTCGGGATATTATTAAATCTATTTATGAAAAGTATAAAACTACATGCAAAGTAAAAAATAATAATGAATTAAGTGCAAGTTTTGTGTGTTCATTAGGTGTTACGCAAGGGGAAAGCCTATCCCCGTTCCTATTCTCTATGTATCTAAATGATATTGAGGGCATTGAAATTGGAATGTTGAAACTATTTTTACTTTTATATGCAGATGATATCGTTTTACTTTCTGAAAGTGAATTTGGTTTACAACAGGATTTGGATATACTGGAAGAATATCGCGATAGATGGAAATTTCAAGTTAATGTTAATAAAACTAAAGTACTAATTTTCAAAAAGGGTAGACTGAGAAAAAATACGAAATTCACATATAAAGAGGAGTGTCTAGAAATAGTTAATAATTTCAAGTATCTTGGAGTTATCTTTACAGTAGGTGGGTCTTTTAATACTACATTTGAGGCATTGTATGGCCAAGCATTGAAGTCACTTTGTATGATTAAATTTTATATGGTGAAATTCTCTAGTATGTCAATCTCTCATAAATGTGAATTATTCGATAAACTTATAGAACCAATTTTATCTTATGGGTGTGAGGTATCGGGTATGAATGAGGCAGTTAAACTAGAAAATATTCATTTAAAATTTTGCAAACAAATACTCGGGGTAAGGTCGCAAACTCAAAATACTATCGTTTACGGAGAACTTGGTAGATATCCACTAAAGATTAAGAGATTAATACGAGTAGTAAACTATTGGTTTAAAATAATTAGGTCTACAAATGAAAAATATATTAAATAAGTATATGACATGATGTTGAATTACTTTCAATTGTTTCCAGAAAAAAACTCTTGGGTAAAAAAGTCGATTAGAAATATTTTTGAAAACTTAGGTTTTAATATTGTATGGTTAAATCAAGGTGTTGAAAATGTGAAATTATTTTTGTCTGTTTTTAAACAAAGAATTTATGATAACTATATTCAGATATGGAATTCTGATTTACAAAACTCTTCAAGAACAAAAACATACAGACTTTATTCTGATTTCGTTTTTCAACCATATTTAAATTCAATTAAAATCGATAAATTTAGAATCGCTCTTACAAGATTTCGTGTTTCTGCACATAGATTAGAAATTGAAGCTGGAAGATGGCACAAACCAAATAAAATACCATATAATGAAAGAAAATGTAAATTATGTAAAACTATCGAAGATGAAATGCACTTTTTATTAGAATGTCCAATGTTTTCTGATATACGAATGTTATATAGATAAAAAAATATTACTGGAAACACTCAAGTATGATTAAATTTATTGAATTACTAAAATCTGAAAATGAAAATATAGTAAAAAATTTGGCAATATTTGTTTACAAAGGTTTTGAAATAAGGAACAACAATAATTACGTAGAGTAGCTGAGGTTTAGTTGCATCCTTTAGAGGAAATCAATGTAGAAATTGAGAAATTGCTGACATTGAGCAACTTCGTCACCTTCTGCAATGATTTATAAATGATTTTTATGGGAGTTATATCTTCTCTCAAATGACTGTTACATTAATGATTTCTTTTCTATTAACTTATTATCTTTGATTAGAGTATATTAATTCGTTTGTCAATCAAGGGGGGAAAAAATATGTTGGGCATATTTGCCCTTTTTACAGAATAAAAAAAATCTATCTATAAAGGAACGAGTAACACTGGATATAATTGACAGTTAAGTTTGCTTCATTATTTAAAAAAAAAAGTAATTACACCAATGATAGGGAGTGTCATCCTAAATGAAAGTATGATTTTACAAAAAAAAGGTAGGAATATGGCGACTTTGATATAACAGTAAAATTGTGGAAAGGTGTATAAACAACCAAATAAATCAACCACAAAACAAGAGCATGGGAGATGACATTATTGGTACAGCTAAGGTTAGATATGTTACTGTTGCTTCTCCGTAGCAGCATGCCTCTTCTACTATGAGTCTAAAGCAGAATGCTTGAAACTTTGCATCCTTTGTTAATTAATTTATATTCAAGATCAAAATGTTGGGGACAGTTGGTAAATTTAACCTGTAACTTTCTTATGTACTTATGCAACATTATTGTTTATATGGTATGACTGTAATTTTTACTCTCTCGTTTTTATGATTAACAATTGAAATTATTGTTCATAAACAATGTTAATTACGAAAATGGTCAAACGAAAGTTTTGATCTCGAGTCTTTTAGAAAGTTTCCTTTTGAAATCTATTCCAAATCCATCCAAATAGATCTCTTCAAGATAGTAGCAGTTGGAATATAATATGTATCATGGAAAAGTATCAGAAAAAATAGATGGTATATAGGAGGTAATATCTGCATTCTGCGTACACATTGTTTTCTGATTGGTACACTGACCTCTTATATTTGACTTAACTGTTAGAAACAAGGACCAGGATGTTCTGAGCTGAATCTCTTGAAAACAAATCCACTTCAATTTGTTCACCGTTGTAAATTGTTTCATAAACACAGCAGTTGAATTCTCCTAATGTAACTCTGATTTATTTTATGTTACTCCGAACCTTCAGTGTCCTTCAAACTAGGAATGATTAACTTGTTCATCTGTGTCTGAAGGCACAGTGTGTTTGGTCAACGGATGTAAGTTGTCATGATATACACAAATTTGAGTTGGAGGCTGTTCTTCTGACCCTCATTAAATAATCTGCCTACGATGCCAACATAACTGGTTTATTGTTTATTGTCGACGGACAAAAACACTCCTTTAGTGGTGCAAGTCGATGTATATTGTACTTCTAGTCAAGCATGTACCCTGCAGACTAAATGTTCTAGCAGACTGTCTATCTCGACAGAACCGTGTCTTACCTTCAGAATGGACACTGAATCAGACAGTCATTCAATCACTCCCTGTTTCTACAGTTTTGGATTCCTTTGGTTGATCTCTATGCTTCTCCGACATATCTTCATTAGTTTGAGCAGTGGATGCACTGTTCCTCACTTGGAATCCTCTGCTCGGGTATACATGCCTTTTGCCTGTTCATATTGGTTCCAATTGTTCTTGTGGTCACAACGGTGCAGAATTCTGATTGCTCCGTTTTGGCCTCAGACGGTGTGGTTCAACAACCTTTTGGCCTGCTTTGCGGATGTTCCTCGTCACCTTCCTCTTCCTTTTGATTCAGAAGCCAGGTCGGCGTCATCAACCGAACCCAGCTATGATGCACCTTCAGGATTGGGTGTTAACAAGCGTTCTATAAGAGCGAAACACTTTTATGAAAAAGTTGTCTCTCGCATTGCCGAGTCTAGGTGACCTTCCACTAGAATCGTCTATGGGGCTAAGTGATTGGTAACTTTAATGTCAACACACCCTACAGAGTCTCCCTCTGTGACAGCTTATATTGATTTATTTTCCTTTTTGAGGAAACAGATGTTGCCTCGACCACTATTAAAGACTATTGCTTGATGCCCTCTTATACTATACATTCAAAGGGAGGGACAGTATTTGGGTCTTATTCCTTTTCTCTCAGAACGTATGCATTCCTTTGGGATCTGCCTTTGCTTTTTGTCATAAGCTCTTCTGAAAGTAGTGACTTTTAAGACAATGTTGTATAGCTTTTGCAACCGCGTCATGGTTGAATAATGCTTTCTTAGGCTTAACCGTTCTGACGATTCTGTTTCCATTTTATGTCAGCCAGTTCTCTTAGCTAGGAATCGGCTGCCTCCTGTTTTTCCAGAACCTATTTAAATCCATAGCCTTTCTAGGAAGTAAGGTATCTCAAACTTGGACAGGGTTCTCTGCCCTGTTTGATCTCTTGATGTTTTGTTTGATCTCGTCTGTGATGCAATACCGTGTATCTATACCATTACCGGATGTGTAATGTAGTTATAAAGACAAATTGCACTGATTAAGCATAAACCTTTTAACTTCTATTGAATCATTTGATAGTGTATACTATATCAGGTGCAATCATCTGACAGGTAAGTTCAAGAATCAAGGGAGTCCGGAAGTCATACCCTAGCTCTTTCCGAAAAGACACCATTAGTTCACGCAATGCACGTCTTCCTGGAAAGGAACAGTACTTGATTACTAGTTGCATGGGAGACGCTTCAAGCACCCGATCAAAACCCTTGCAGTTTCACCATTTACATAGCATGCCTGTGGTGTAGTGGTTAGAACGTCTATCTTGGAAGCGGGAGAACAGGGTTTGATCCTTGGTCGGGTCATACGACACTGATCAGGTCATACGACATACTATTAACAATGGTAGAATTATACCTCACTTACATGTACCGACTAGGATAATCGGAACAGGTAGACAGGTAATTTAACCAGAAAACGCCGTGCTATAACTGAAATACTGTTGAAAACGGTGTAAAATTTGTTATTCGAATTTTGAAAACGATTAAGAGGTAAATTGTTAAAAGGTTACACAGATGTTGTTATTCTTACTATATAATCCGCATCAATTGAACACCGACGTTCAGAGGTTAACCCTTTTCCAAATACAATAAATCTGCAGAAGACGACTTTGAAAACATTGAGTCAAAATCATTGAAAATATCTTTAAATGAAGGTATAATTACTGAATAAAGTTGAACAAATTGTGGCAAAGGAAGAAATTGCTCGTTTTGAGCAATTTCTTCTTTTGTCACAATGTTTTCAAAAGTCGTCTGCTGCAGAGGCGTCAGAAAGCGTCTATATGTGGGAAAGGGTTAAGACGTGAGTTTCATTCATTGCTTGTGTTTATGTACATGTATTCTGGCCGTGTAGAGTTTGGCGAGCACGAGGGGCTAGTTACATTTACGCTCACAATCAATACTATTTTTAATAGCTTAGTCTGTGTTTGGCCTTCAGGTTGCAAATTCGACTAGAACGCGAATAGGGATGTTTCTGATCTGGATAGTTACTTAGCGCCGCGTCCCGAAGTTCAAGTTCGTGTGACGAGATTTAAAATTGTAAATGTGTAAAGGATGCATTGGAAACGATTGATTTAATCACTTTTAGTGTTTTGACATTGTTTAAAGGAAAAGGAGAGAATGTTAAACACCGGTTTTGTCCGGGCCCGATTTGGGCCAAAAGGACAGTAACCATTTTCGTCTGGTGAATTCTTTCTTACATAATGCATGACCCCCCCCCCCCTCTCGCTCTCCCCCATTGTTATATGGTATTAGAAAGTGTGGCATTTGACAACTAAAATGGAAGGAATATATTTGGTGTATTGTAACCTATTTGGAGACTGATGGAAATATTTATACTGTCATATGAAACGTGCACTGCGGTTTACGCGATTTTAGTTAGTTAATAATAACAATGATATATATAGCTCTGCAAGCACTGCTTCCCATTTTATTCCTTGAACAGTATACACCAATAAATTATATACACGTTGACTATTGGTATGATTACGGGGGGTTTCTGACACAGAATGCACATATGTAGCAAATAGCGTTTGCGAAGCATAAAGCGAACAGTTTCCCCATTTTCATCTGTGGGTCAATGAAAAACCTGAACTTCATATTTTCTATGGAAAAGAAGACCCTAACACACTTATGAGGAATGTATTTGTTCCTAGTCTGTGCACTTCAAAGGAAGGCATACGTTGGCATACATTACAGGGCATTTTATAAACGTTGACAAACATCATAGGACATTTTAATTTATGCAATGAAGTGGGAGGAGGTGCAATAATAAATTAACAGGTGTTGACAAACATTACAGTTCAACAAAACTTCACAGAAATGTTCCTTTAAAAATAGCTGTCCTCTTTCAGAAGTGTTCAAAGATTTAAATTATACTGAGAACTTTGGTTGCTGCGGCATCAGAAAGGGGGGAAAATGCCCAATATTTAGAATTCTTCTAGTACTGTGTCAGCATTCCGATATAATTCGGCAGACATGTTCCTTGGTGACACTTTACAATAGTTGTTAAGCAACATCGATTGTTTGAAAAACATGGCAGCCAGGCGGTATCCAAAAAGGGGCAAAATGGCAACATTTTAAAATTCCATTCTTATGAAAATGCTAGTCTGATTTCAAGTAAATGTCGTAGAAATATTCTTTCAGTGACTCTCTACATATTTTTGTTCAAGCCATATTGATTAAAAGACATAGCAACCAGACGGCATCAGAAAACGGGTAAAATAGACTTTTAGCTTTAAATGACGTTTCCACCAAATCCACTGGACCAATGTCAACCCAACATCACAGGAATGTTTGTTTGGTGGCTCTCTTCCGGAATTGTTTAAATATATGAATTGTATGTAGAACGTTGGTTTCTGTGAGATCGGAAAGGCAGAAAAATGCCTAAACTTTAATACTCCTCTCCTCTGAATTCGCTTATCTAATTCGGAAAATTGTTGTTTCGTTTTATATAGTTGTACAAAAATAATTATACATGTATTCATTGCTCAATTTTAAGAACGCTACAAGTAGTGACAGCATTTTCGATTTTGGGATTTTTACATGTACCTATAGTCCTACCTGTCTAGTTTTGTTTGAATATTGACTTCGTATGAATAATATTGACGCCGTAATGGACGTCAAAGAAAGACGTGTGTTACTAATTGCTGAAATGATATCGACGTCATTTTCGTGATTTATGATCGATGCTCAAACAATTTCGTCATTTTCAGCAAAGTTATTCTTAATTTTATCAAAATGGTTTGAATACATTTTAAGTCATTCAACGTATAATTTCACATGTAAAGCAGTACTGCATCGAATGGTGGTGCAATTTAAAGCAAGGCGTTTTGAACAAGATGTTAGGGTCGTGCTGAAATACAAGTACATGTATGACATAGTTTTTTTATTCTTATTTCCTGTGCTACACGAACAATAATTCTACACATCAACATGATTATTTGATTGCCGACGGGTGCACGATTGATTACAAACTTAGGGACAAATCCGGAAAATATATTCAATCTAGATCTACTATATCAAAGGAAATGAATTGCATGTACTTAGATTCGGCTTTTCTCATAGTAATCGTTTAGCGAGATCTTATTTCAAATTTATCCGATTTCCCCAAACCTGTGTGGTTTGTGATTATAGCGACCTCATAAAGATCTGAGATCAGTCTGTGTCCGAGTTCCCTTTCCTGTCCTCAATTGACAATAGTCAAATTCACGCTTTAGTACTCTTGGTTGTTTGGATAGTATTACGAAAGCTACGGTTCAGTTTTTATAAGTCTTTCTGTGTTGTATAACTGAAGTGTTGAATGACTTTTAACAAATAACAACAACAAACTTGCATCACAATCGAAGTATGCCTTGTTATACAGTAAATTGAATTTAACAAATTGTAACGTTTTCTCACTATCTTTGCCTCGTTTCCGTTTTACTTTTAATACTTCGCGATGCGTTGTAAAACTATTTAGTAATAAAGTTCAACAAGTCTATTTGACTAACACAATATTTAATATTTACTTCTCACACATAATACGACTCTGACACATCGAACATCTAACAACATCAATTGGTATAAGTGTTTCTGTATTCCATCTAGTTGTATAAGTCATTTTAGTCGCGCCTCCTTTATCAAGATATTTAAGTAAATGTTCCATTAGCCCAAAGAAGCAAATAATCCCTGCGCGACACCAGCCGTGTGTTCCATAGTAAACACAACATAAACAGTTTAAGCTATGCTATTAAACGGAACGAAACCTACCTGTTTTATGAATGGAAAACAGGTAGAACACGTTTGGTTAACCGACTAAGGAACGGTATATCGACAAAATCTATATAGATTTCGCAAAACAGGTTTTGAGTTTTGTGACTATGGAACACAGGGCATTTTTACTAACATATCTTCCTCTATGGACCCCACAGAGAGGACCCATATGGAGCTATCTCTCCACTTTTGTCCCTCATTTTCGTCCAAGAGTCGGATCTCGGCAGCACCTCTACATTGTACATGATGTAGTTCTAACGCACCCCCTCCCCCTCCTCTCTTTCTATCTATCCTACCTTATCCTATCTCTCTCCAATATCAACATAGCACCGCAGAGCTGGGCATTTCTTACTATTATAATTTATTCATTAACTCGTGGCAATAACATTACAAAATGATGATATTTGTTATCATTTTCTCTTATTTATATATAGATATGAAACTCTGCTTTAATTTATTATAATCAAAACAACACTTGGTTCATCAATGGAGGAATACATGATAGTTGGTATAAACAGATAACAACATGTTAAGGTGTGTTTTTGTCAAATAAAACATTCAGATCTGCTTTATTCTGAATTCATGCAGCTGGGATAGATAGATAACAACCTGTTCAGGTGTTTCTTTGTTAAATAAAACATTCAGATCTACAATATTCTGCATTCATGAAAGCTGGGATAACTACATGTAGATACTTTAGTTGGCTTTTAACATTCTTTCAAACATACTCTCAGGAAGAATGTAAAACTGCATGGACAAGGGCGATCCTGACTAGACTGAACAAATGCATAAGCTTATCAGGATTTCATTAGTCACACATTCGTGAAGATGACATTACCATATATATATAATATAGCATAACTCTACATTAATGTCCTATGTCATTTTGATATAATGATCTCAATCCATGTCAAAATCTAGATAGCAGTATCGTTTATATAGGTATCAAATATCACTTTTTCCAACGATGACTACTGTCACAGGTTATACAATCACTTTGTGTTATGCAACTGAGTGATGCATGTAAAACCTCTTCACCCAACAATTCGGGTCTCTGTAGGTTATGAGGGTATGACATAAACCAAATAGATTGATGAATTAATGGACTGTTTTGTTTAGTAATAGAGGGTCGGTCAGTCGAAGTAGGCCGCTTGACCACACCACCTCATACCGCTATGAAAACCAGTTGAATTTAGTTTTTATATATACACAAACACACACACTGCATTAGTTGATTGATAAGTGTAACAGGTAAGTCATAATAGGTGTAATAATAACAAAACCCACTTATTTTAATGTATAGATTATTTACATTTATTTCATTTGTTATTAGGTTGTTCCACAGAGGACAGTTTAATGCCTAAAATAGTCGGTTTTAACTTATTTCAGTTAATACAGACAGAAGAATGTATATATACTTAATTAATCGCGAACGTGGAACGGTGTCTAAAAAGTATTGCTATTACAAATCTAAACCGCATTTAATCAATCCGTCTTAGGATTTTCACGACTTTAAGATCTTACGAAACCGTACAGTCTGACAATTCTCACGCTACACCGGACATATGGCGGGAACCTGTGTTATTCCAAATAAGGGTATTCCATATAAGGGAAATAGCACCGCCCACTAACAATATAGTAGCTGTTAACTGTGAACGACGTCCTCCCACAGGATAGTACCGCCCAGACCCCTGATGTTTGTTCGAAATTGAGCTGTAATGTTTGTCAACGTATGTATCTCCATATGTTTCACACGGTAACATCCTATTTCGTCTAATCCCATTTCGTCTACATTTGTTTGTCCCATTTCGTCTACACCTTTGTTCCCATGTCGTCTACTGTCCATACAATGAATATACATAGCTATATTTCTACGGAGATTGTCATTTCATCTTACATTGACCTTTCTTAAAGCAATTATAAATCTTGGTGTGAACACTTTAAGCAATTACTGCTTTTATCTTTATTGAGGGGGTCTCAATGGAATTTGATTTTTGAACAAACTGCTGATCATTTTTTAATCAATGTTAATTATTTTTTTAACAAACTGCTGATCATCTTTTAATTAAGAAGTTTAAAACTTTAAGCAACTTTAACCCCTTTAGGATATGCACATCTCCTCTTAGTATAGAAGCTTCATGTAAAATTTTATTGAATTCCACCCAGTGGTTTGTAAGAAATAAGCCGGACAAAATACCCCTAAACAGCACCTTGACCTACTCCATAACTTAATTAGTAAAAGGGCCATAACTCTTTAAAATATCATGCAATTGTAACCTCTTTAGGATATGCACATCTCCACTTGGTATAGAAGCTACATGTAAAGTTTTATTGAATTCTACTCAGTGGTTTGTAGAAATATGGCTTCCGACCGATCGACAGACTGCCCGACACAGTGACTCCTATATACCCCCTCTTCTTCGAAGGGGGTATAATAACCTTTGATATTTATTGTTAATTGTAGTTTTAAAAAAACTTCTTTGAAGTTTGCGAAAAACATCTGAGAAGAATATATATATAAACTGGGGTGGAAATGCCCTATGTCAAATATGTACAACGTCTAAGTATGGATTATTGCAAGAGTAGTAGACTAAGACTGGCTGAATGCCATGAGTCCCTTAAAGTTATTGCGACAATCCAATATAATCAGATAAAAATTATCAAAAATAGAACGATAAAATAATACAATTTCCAATGAAAAGATGCTCTGGTATGGGTCCACAATGTATGTATAACCCTCATATTTTAAGCAAAATATGTCCGTCTTATTGAATTAGACTGTCTATCTCATTAATCTAAGTGTAGACGAAATGGCACCGGGGTGTAAATTGGTTGTAGACGAAATGGGACAAATTGCAAACAGTGTAGACGAAATGGAGTTAGACGAATTGGGATTAGACGAAATGGGCTTAAACCGTTTCACACACATCTATATATTCTATCTGCTAGATTTCGCTTCGTCCATTTTTCCAGGAAACGCAAAGATACTACCAGGGACGTACCTAAGACTTATCTACGTCCCTGATACTACTGAAAAACTGAGTAAGCGGCCATTATCCCCTTAGTTAAAAACTGCATATGCGGACATTATCCACTTCGTCTATTTCACATTGCGGACATTATCCCCTTCCTCATTTTGTGCACGGCGGACATTAGCCCATCACATGCGGACATTATTCCATCCATATATTTTTTAATTGAACAATTATCGGAATTTCATTACAAATATTCAATCCGTAATGTGTGTGTTCATTAATTTGCCTTTAATCACCTATACTAGACAGAAGGTGGTCGAAGGTCATCGAACAATTCTTAAAGGTCAAATATGGAAGGTCGCAAGTTCCCCCGATATTTTTTATTTAAAATCAACAGTTTTTCAACTAACAAAAGCATTTCTTAAACAGTTTGTTATAAAAATATCTTTGAAAAAAGGTAGTTATTTGCTTTTCTATTTCCCCGGATATTTATGGGCGTGAAACGTGTACCTCCCTTTGAAATTATCTCTCGTGATATCTGATGACGTCATACCTGAAGGTCGGTGATTGTTCTTACGTTATATTTGCCAAGACCTATGTATTTCTCGAAAGAGTTGAAAACATTGTAAAGAAAAGGAGAAATTGTTCATTTTGACCAAGTTCTCCTTTTCCACAATGTTTTCAAAAATAGTTTTTAAGTGTGGAGGAGTGTCCTAGTACCCTTTTACACTTAAAGCTGTTTTTTAAGGCTCTGCAGTAGACAGTCTTGAACAATAGAGACAAAGGGAGAAATTGCTTAAAATATGAAAATTTCCATTTTTCTGAAATTTTCTAAACTCTATTTGATAATTATGTAAACTCTCATTCATTGAAATATTTTACATTTGTGGCAATATGTTTTTAAAAATCATCTGCTGCAGATAAAGGGTTATCATTAACTTCTTGGAAGTCCACCAGAATTGTTAATTGAAGAGAGTATTGTACAATCCAGATGGGGTCATATGACACTTAGCCAGATGTATATACCACCAGCTGATCATATGCAGTGCACCTCTCTTGATACATGCAGACACATTTTTAAAACAGTGTGGCAATTGGCGATTTGATCATTCATAAGTCATAATGATCAATTTCTTCTATAGTCAGAATGTATCCAACACAACTTGAAGTCATATATTTTCATGTAGTATATATACATGTATATTGATACAGATTTAATTTAGATGCAGACTTGTTGTACGCGGTACATGTAAATAGTTAAAACATTCTGGCAAAAGAGGAACTTGCTCATGATAAACAATTTATCTTTTTGCCACAAGGTTTATCAACTCTTTTCTGTTATTACACTTTAATTTTCAGAGGGTTTCTATTTTATTGATGCCAAGTTGTTTTCCAAATTCATTAAACTGATTATGACTAATAAAGTGAATTGAAATTAAAGTATGGTGCTATACTGTGTACTTTTCAAACATTGTGCCATATGAAAAAATGCAAATAATGAGCAATCTCTGCTTGTGCCGCAATATTAATGGACCTTTTCCGTACTTAAACTTTCTTTGATAGAGATGTTCCATAATTTTGCCTAGGTGTACTTCTAATTTCTTGTATGTGGAAAAGTGAATTGTAGGTCATTGCGGCCAACCGATCTTTCGGTTCAGCCTTGGACTTGCTTAGCAGCTATTTGAATCAAATAGGACTTTTCGACCAAACAGATTTAAAGAGTACCAACAGTCAAAAAAAAAAATGAATATCAAAAATATAATGCTTAAATAATAACGTAACAACAAAAAATAAATGATTAAGAAATGTTTTTAAGTATGAACAAAAATCACTGATGAAAATATACTGACTTCCGGTTTACCGTGATGACGTAGTAATGAGGAAAGGTTTCGATTTCAATAATGGCGGATATTTACATTACGGACCGTAAGATGAATAATTATACTGTTCGTCGTCTTCTTTCGAAGAACACAGCGATGAGTCAGCTATTAAGAGTGAGACAGATGACCTAGGAAACGATCTAGCACCTTTAGGGATCAGACCATACCAGTTTTAGCAAGTAAAACGATCTGAATCGAGCAGCGAGTCTGAAGACGAAGCAGGAAGTGAAATTGTTTGTGATTGATGGTTTTTGATATTTTCAGTTTAAAAGTATTGATAACATGCGAGAATAAATTAATTTTGGTAAAAGATTATTTAAGAAGCATTTTTAGTTAGTTATATCTAAATCTACTGTTAGTTTGATTTCTGTGCGTTTTGAAAGGGATTTTTTTTTTACTCCATTTTATTTTTTATAACAAATCCACATACGTCCCTGGTTAAAACATGCACGAAGACTCTGAAAGTGTATGTTTTTTGTCCGATTGTAGGCAAACATATTTTAGAACTATTTAATTCATAAGTATTAGTAGTGTTATAGAATATATTCAAAACATTGGGAAATGAGAAATTGCTCATCATGACCAACTTCTCATTTTGACATTATGTCTTGTTTTCAAATGTCATCTGTTGAATACAAGAGTGTCAATAGGAAAGGGTTAAATAAATTGTATATGGAACAGGAAGGCCTAAAGTCTTACACAATTCCTCCCAAGATATAATATGGCAATTTACAATACATGTACAAAAAATATATTTTGAAACTTATCAAAGTAGTTACTTTGTTAGAAACACTTCCATTCTCTCAACGTATTTCATAATATTTGTCTTCCTAGATAGTATATGTTAATCCATACATAGTGAGGAAACTTTCTCTTGTAACCGATAACTTCATTATTTTGAAAACGTTGCAGAAAAGGGAAGCTAATAATTAAAAAAGAAATCGTATTCCCAATCAATCTGTTTTAGTTTCAACCTTTTCCTTCATACAACGAATGAGTAGATGACTTTGAAAGCATAATGACGAAAACATGAAATATCTCTGCAAATTAAATAGAGATGGTAATATTGTAGTAAAATAAGAAATTGTTCATTGTTACCAATTTCTCCTCGCTTCACAATGTTTACAAAAGACGTTTCATGCAGAGGTGTTTCCTTTTTTATATAGACGCTTTCTGATGCCTCTGCAGCATACAGCTTTTTGAAAACATAGTGAATGACAAAAGAAAAATTGCTCAAAACGAGCTATTTCTCCTTTTGCCACAATGTTTTCCACTTTTAGTCACAGGTTATCCGTTCTATTATAGAGATTTTCTATTTTTTGACGAAATATGTTCACCAATGCAATGTGCATACACAAATTAAAAATAGTTGAAAAGTGGCTTAATCATCTGAATCAAACAGGTGTTCTCAAAATAATTGACCAGTATTGTGTTTTTGTCATAATACGCAATTCTAATTTGCACCCGTAAATGACCAATTCTATTGCCCTCCTGATTTCTTTCGTAGGCTGTAGTTGTGTACACGAGCGTCTGCATTTGTGAAAGGGGTAATTAGGCAATTATTCTATTATAAACAACATGACACCGGAAATATCTCACAGCTCCTAGTCGGTCATAACAAAAAAAGTGACTTTGAGGGTGTGCTTTAACCCTTTTTTCCATTCAACAAATTTGCCAACGAAATTAAAACCATTTTGACAAAAGTGTGAAAAATCTCTTTAACCATTAATTCTGCAGCAGAAGACTATATTCATACAGGGTTGCTCTTTGTGATTGAGACCATTACGCTGTCATTATGAGCAATTTCTCTCGATTTTTCTAATGTTGTCTCCTCCAGATATATTTTGTTAATATGAAGAAAGGGATAAATGAGTTACAAAGGAATGTTGTCAAGGTCATTTTTTACTGTCTGCCTCAGTAATTTCCATTTGATCTAGGTGACTGACCTCGTGTGTAATTTACTGATTGGCTATTTTTGTGTATCGTGACTCAATCTTTATATGGTGCATAGTGATGTAAAATTAGATAACCCTTGTGATATAATTACATACAAAATGCAGATGGATATTTTCATAGGAATAGGCCTAAGGTAACTTTTAAGCTTATTAGTTCCCTACGCATTTCATCCAACCTGAATACTGAATTTTGAAACACTACACATGTTTGGACGCTTTTTACTTCATTGGAAAACAAATATCAGCGTGTGCTTATAGGTAATTCATTTTTGTATTTTCTTGTCAGGAATTTGTCTCATGAACATTATTCTTCATGCACTGGGTTAAAATTGAAGGCTCATGTTGTAACAACTCGGACTATCAATCTAGGGGTTGTAGGTTCGAACAGTCCATAACTCTTTCTAATAATTGTCAAAGACTATTATGTGTGGACTACTGGTTTAAACACTCATTGGGAAAACCCTTTAAAACAGTGATGAAGTCAAATGAATCAATTGATACATATTCTCCTTTGTATGAATTCTACTTTTATGGCAGTGGAATTTTTAAATTTGATTGGATATCAATCATGTCAGAGGTAATGTGTGAATGATATGATGTTTATTTCAGTCATAAAACAGATTTTCCATTGATAATTATGGCTGTGAAAGAACTTAAATTCTGTTAAAATCAGTGATAAAGTCAAATGTATCAAATAATACAATTATTACATGATCACTTTTGTAGGAATTCTTATTTTATGGCAGTGGAATTTTTAAATGTGAGATGATATCAATCATGTCAGATGTAATGTATGAATGATAGAATGTTTACCTCAGTCATATAACAGCTTTTTAGCTCACTTAAGCACGAAGTGCAAGGTGAGCTTTTGTGATCACTCACCGCCCGTCGTCCGTCGTCGTCGTCGTCGTCTGTTAACAATTTCCTACAAATGACTTCTCCTACTAAAGCAATGGACAGAGTTCAAAATTACTTTACAGGAATGGTTCTTAGGTGGTCTTCTTTCAAAGATGTTCAAACAATTTAATTCCAAGTAGAACTTTGGTTGCTGTGGCATCAGAAAAGGGGAAAATTGCCAAATCTTAATAAATCTTCGACTTCGATTTTTCGATTTGAAGATTATTTTGCACAAATGTTCCTTGGGGCACCCTTTACCAAGATTGTTCAAATATTTCCGATCCGTTGAAAAACATGGCCGCCAGGGGGCGGAGCTTGTTTCCCTTATATGTGCATTGTTAAAACTTTAAAAATCTTCTTGTCCAAAAGTATTAGCCCGATTTGAACATTATTTTGAACAAATGTTCCTTGGGGCACCGTTTACCAAAATTGTTCAAATATTTCCGACATAACCAATCGCAAAAAATAAATCAGGTGAGCGATCCAGGGCCATCATGGCCCTCTTGTCCATTACTAGTACTACCAGTATATTAGTCATATGTTTATGTCCACATTTCTGTACAATAAGGAGGGAAGTCACTACTTTCATTCTAAGCACAAATCTGACATTTTACATTTCAGCATTAGAAATTTACCTGTAAATACATGAATCAACTGAAACTTGATCATAATGTTTCATTTTTAGATTAACTCTAGCTGCACTGCACTTTAATGAAAATGCATGTCGGGATCAAGCCATTGCAAAAGATGAAAGTCACCGGTGGAGAATGTCATTTTCAAAATCCAGATATGGTGAGGCCATAGCAAAGGAGATGAAGATAGAGCAAACATTTGGTAAAATCACTTTTAAACCCTTTCACATATGACAAATTTACAGACGATGACTTTGAAAAAACAATTAATGGTTTTATTAATACAAAATTTAGATAGTCAAATTGATTTGAAAACATCGTGACATTCAGAAAAAATGCTCATTATGAGCAATTTCTTCATTTGCAACAATGTTTTATCACTTATTGAAAACTTCAACACAATTTAACATTTCCTTTTTATTCATAAAAGCTTAGATTGATCTACTTTGGTAACATATTCTTGGGGAAAAGTTGAAACTTTAGAGCAAAATTTTGTAGACCAAGTTGAAACTGAGAAATAGATGTTTTTGCCATTTTTCATTTACATGGTTTTCAATAGTTGATGCTGCAGCCAGATGAATCAATTTCGCCCGTAATATGTAGGGGTCAAAGAGCACAGTTGTTGTCACTGACAATGTCGGTTGATTAGTGTGAATTTCATTGACAAAATAAGAGTTGACAATTTCATCTGAAAGTGTTATTACTTTCCTTCTCTAAGGTTATATTGATAAACTCATGGGAAATCTATTGGGGAAACGTCAGGAGAACAACAGTTACATCAAAGCCAAGAGAGCTAACAGTTTCTGAATACAGGCAACTCCCAAACCACTGGCAAAAAACACACCAAGAACTAGGAAGGAAGACGTTGTGAATTCACATAAAGCAAGATTTAATAGATGATAGGGATTTTGTTCAAATATATAAATATATATATATATAATGAACCCAAATTTCAGTCGAAGAACATAGAAATAAAAATGATAAAATAATATTAAATGAAATAAAACTATTAATGTCTTATGTAAAAATAAGCATATATATAGTTTACAGGTAAACACTTGTCTTCAAACTTTGCCATGGATAAAGGGCTAACCTATTGCTCTCCAAATTTACCCCAAAGGCATATGTTAGTTTCCTGTTTGATGTAAGTCAGATGTGTTGATAAGTAACATTCTGGAGAGGATATCCTATTTTCACCATGTTCATTTATATATCCGTTTGTATTAAGATAATGTATAACATAAGGTAACCACGCATAGTGAATTCCTGCAGTACTATTTGTTTACAGTGTGAAGAAGGTGTCTCACTGATGTTAATCAGTTTAGCATTCTGCTAAAGTGACTTACATGAGATAACTTCTTATACTATTCTATTTTGATTCTTTCAATATAATTGTGAATAAAATCTGCATGATATTTTAGTTCTAATTGTCTTTTCAAAGTTGACTGATGAATATATATTATAGTGTGAAAGCTATTTTCATTGCCTTAGTATTTCTTAACCAAACGAGTTATGATTATTTTTCCCCAATGATTTTTATAGTGTTTTAAGTTTATATCTTATGATCATTACAATTTATGCTTTAGAAATAAAAGGAGTATGACTGTTGAACTGGGTGTGTTATCATTATTTACAGAACAATCCACAATATACAGACACGCTTCATTACATATGGCGCGGAACAAGTCGATCTATGACAACATAAGCGGAAACGACATGCTATGAGGAATACAACTGCATCAGAATCATCAATCATCGAGGTACAGGAACCAACCTGCTCGTTGAGCGACTCAGTGGATTGCCAGTGATTTCTCAAGGCAAGTTTTTTGTGGATACTTCTGACGTGAAGATGACCACCCATATCCAACCAAGATCATTCAGTGGCAACGAGGGGGAAAAGGCAGACAAATAGCTAATCATTATGAAATTTGTGCAGAGCTGACATTATTAGGAGACGAAGAAAAGCTTCTCATGTTACCATTTTACCTGGAAGGAAATGCACGAAGATGGTTTGACTCTCTGCCTATAGATATCATGGAAGACTATGGTAGATTGACCAAAGCACTCGAAGACAAATTCAGTGGATACGATAGCGCCATCCAGGCTTTTAAGCTGTTGACCCTCATCAGATCCGCAAGTCAGCCCCTTGATGACTACAAACCTTGGCTGATAACATGGTACCTGACCAATTGTTAATTACTGCCGCAATGAAAGGACTCTTATTGGATCTGCAGAGAATGGTAATGCCTCTGCCGAATATGAGAACTCTAGAGGATGTGCGAGTGGTCTCCATCCTGGCAGAGAAGGACTGTAATGGTAGGATTTTACATAATAAGCAACAATATGATGAATTCAAATTGTGGTGAAAATATTTATACTGAGGATGTAAGTGTACTTCCCTTTAAAATTCCTTAACAAAATTACTGTAACAACTCCGAGTCATCCAACCTTATTAGTCTTGAGCCGGCAGATCTTGATACTGCCAGGCCATCAAACCAAATTGGTCATGAGCTTGCGGATCTTGAAAATGCCAAGCCATCTAAATTTACTAGTCTTGAGCTGGCCGATCTCGATATTGTCAGGCACTCAAACTATATTGGTTATGAGCCGTCGGATGTTGATACTGCCAAGCCAACCGACATGATTAGTCTTGAGCTGGCCGAATTTGATATTGACAGGCACACACACGGTATTGGTCATGAGCAAGTGGATCTACACACTGCCAATTCATCTTACATTATTAGTCCAAAGCCGGTATATCTGGATACTGCTAGGCTATCGAACCGTATTGGTCATGAGCCGGTAGATCAGGATACTGCCAGGCCATCGAACGGTATTATTCTAAAGTCGGTAGATCTGGATACTGCCAGGCCATCGAACGTTATTTGTCAATATCTAGTAGATCTGGATACTGCCAGGCCATCGAATCATATTGGTCATGAGCCGGTAGATCTGGAAACTGCCAGGCCATCAAACCGTATTGGTCAAGAACCAGTAAAAACAGGACACTGCCAGGCCATCAAACGGTATTTGTCATGATCCGGTAGATTTTGATACTGCCAGGCCATCGTACCGTATTTGTCAAGAGCCTGTAGATCAGGATACAGCCAGGCCATCAAACTGTATTGGTCAAGAGCCGGTAGATCTTGATACCGAACCTTATTGGGCAAAAGCCAGTGTATTTTAATGACGTTGAGCCATTGCATCTTATTGATCACAAACCACTCCATTTTAGTAACACTGAGCCAGTTCTTTCTAAAAGTGCAACACCTGAGTTTAGGAAAAATTCCAAACCAGTCAATTCTCAAAGAAAACATTCGAATATTGAAAACAACTCAGACAATTTCAATGCAAAAGAGCCATTAGTTCAATCCGATGTTTTCAAATAAGCATAACAGATGGAACCAAACGGTATCATATTGAATATAGTGATGGCTATAATGAATTGATATTTGCCAATGCAAATCCAGATTTATCCCTTCATAAACATAATAAAACTGGCCGGAAACGAAAACGAAAAAAAATAAGTAGGTCAGTGACCTACTCATGATCATAATAACTGCAGATATATGTACTTTATGTCCTAAAAATTTCACACATATGTGACAGATTCATTTTCAAAATCCTCTCAAAAAAAAAAAAAAAAAAATAGTAAGTATTCTATTAAAATTAAGTATACACAATTTTATAAACATTTCTATACAAATACATGAGTTTAAAGTTATTATGCCACATCATCAGATATTGGACATTGTTACTGGACATGTTAGGTCTTACTTGTTTTTTTTCTCTATAATTTATAACAAATTTTATGTTTGAAATCTATATAAATGATACTTTGTTTATATCATTGACCTGTCTTGAAACAGACATTGAATTTGTATGTCTTTTACACTCTTGTCGTTCAAACTTTGGGGACCACAGTAGAGGGTAATATAATGAACCCAAATTTCAGTCAAAGAACATAGAAATAAAAATAATAAAATAATAATAAATGAAATAAAACTATTAATGTCTTATGTAAAAATAAGCATATATATAGTTTACAGCTAAACACTTGTCTTCATACTTTGCCATGGATACAGAGATAAGCTATTGCTCTCCAAATTTGCCCCATAGGCATCTGTTAGTTTCCTGTTTGATGTAAGTCAAATGTGTTGATAACAGATTAATATCTCGCATGCAATTTTAATTACAATAAAAACTGTGAAATGGTTTAGAATTAACATCTTTGAGTCTGATTAGACTCGCTATTATTTGTCCAGACTCAATCTGCCCTGAATACAATACATATTCTTTTATTTCTTTTAGTTCTACAAACAGAATACATGAGGATAAAATAAATATACATAGTAAACGAGGTGAAGAACAATACAAAAAAAGAAGAAAAAAGGTGTGTCGACAAATGCATAGTTCAAATACGAGAATTGTGAAACGCAAAAGAAAGAAAGTTTAGCCTTCAATCCACAATTACAATACACTCTCGTATGAGAGCGGTACTTTCATGCCCTGAAGACATTCACATTAAAATTGAAGCCTTTTGAGAAAGCATTATCTAAAAAAGAAATCACCTGGCAAACTATAAAATGGACACTACCCTGTTAACAGTCATCATTACAATTTATGCTTTACAAATAAAAGGTGTATGACTGTTGAAATGGGTGTGTTATAATTATGTACAGGTATGTTGTGTTTTATATTTGTCTCCATATTTTTCTCAATCTGCCCTGAAGACATTCACATTTAAATTGAAGCTTTTTGAGAAAGCATTATCTCAACAAGAAATCACTTGGCAAACTAAAAAATGGACACTACCCTTTGAACAGTCATCATTACAATTTATGCTTTACAAATAAAAGGAGTATGACTGTTGAACTGGGTGTGTTATCATTATTTACAGGTATGTTGGGTTATATATTTGTCTCCATATTTTCCTGTTACAAATGTTGAATATTATATTTGAAGTGTACTTGGATAATACCTTGTTAAACAGTACCTACACAATTGTTTAAAACACTTCACTCATTTTGACAATGATTATAAATGTAACATTCTGGACAGGATATCATATTTTCACCATGTTCATTTAAATATCCGTTTGTATTAAGATAATGTATAAAATAAGGTAACCACGCATAGTGAATTCCTGCAGTACTATTTGTTTACAGTGTGAAGAAGGTGTCTCACTGATGTTAATAGTTTAGCATTCTGCTTAAGTGACTTACATGAGATAACTTCTTATACTATTCTATTTTGATTCTTTCAATATAATTGTCAATAAAATCTGCATGATATTTTAGTTCTAATTGTCTTTTCAAATTTGACTGATGAATATATATTATAGTGTGAAAGCTATTTTCATTGCCTTTGTATTTGTTGTCACCGGTTAGCCTCTCTAAGCCAAGCGAGTTATGATTATTTTCTCCCAATGATTTGTATAGTGTTTTAAGTTTATATCTTATGATCATTACAATTTATGCTTTACAAATAAAAGGAGTATGACCGTTGAACTGGGTGTGTTACCATTATTTACAGAATAATCGACAATCGCATCCCCAAAGTAACGCGACATTACATATATATTGTGTTAATTGGGGTTTAACGCCGTTTTTAACAATTTCTCAGTCAAATCACGGCGGCCAGTTTACCTTCTCATGCATTTCCTTGTTTTCTCACAACAGTACTCCACACAACAATCTTCCCAAGCAACCCAGGAAAGAAAAGCATATTGACATTGTTCTATTTTCTAAAAAAACAAACATATATTTTTCCTTTGAGGGGTCAATATACATGTTTTGGTTGACTTTGAGAGAAAAGATGTGAAAAGGTATAAGTTTGCATTTATGAACAGTGAAGATTCAGACCAGCCTGTGCATCCTCTCTGTTTTGACAAACTTTACAGAAGTTGACAGGAGCCTTTAACAAGCTAGTGTAAGATACATGCTGATCTTGACTTACACTGTTAACCAACGTCCACTTGTTCCCTTTCCCATGTTCATTTGATTTAAGTAAATAGAGTGTAATTTTGTTGAGAACAATTTTCTCAGTTAGTTTGAATTTGCTGAAAAACAAACAGTTAATATAGTGAACAGACTGAGGATATTTGAAGCCACAATATTCTTCTGAGGGAAAAGAGTTCCTTATTGCTGCTACAGTACATGCAGGGATGACTCGTCGTATATTCTTACCAAGAAGCCCATATACCGATCTTTTGAAGCGTCTGTACGCTAGGTGCCGATAGAGCCTGAACATAATATTCAAATAGTTATTGGTCACAATTAAATCTGGTGAAAGTACTGTATGTTGATTTGATCTGTAAAACTTTCATTGGTGAGGTTTTAACTTTTTTATTGGCAAAATTAAATAAGGTGAGTGTCGGAAGACTACTAGTACTCCTAATTCTATCTCACATACCAACACTTCCTCCGCAGTAGATAGCATTTAAAACATAGTGACAATAGGGAAAATTGCTATGTGCAATTCCTCCTTTTGCCAAGATGTTTTTAAAGTCGACAATGGTCTGGATAATGAGTATACTTGTCTTTTCCCACAATATCTCTCTTAATACTCAACCAAACCCTATGTTGTATGAGAGGTTACTTCTGAGAACACATAACATAGGCTTATGTCCGCCATTCGAAAAACTGTTGACAACGTCGTAAAATTTGTTATTCTAATTTAGAAAACGTTTATGATGTAAATTGTTAAAAGGTAGACAGATGTTGTTTTTCTTAAGATTTAGGCTGCGTCATTTGAACACCGTCATTCAGAGGTTACGAATTTAGTATTTGACGAGCATGAGAAGCTAGTTACATTTACGCACACTATCAATCTCTTAAAATGCATAGTCTGTGTTTGGCTACAAAAGTTTTTCAGTCAGTAGTGAAGTTTTTAATCTGGATATTTGCTAGACGTCGAGTTCCGAATGTCGCTTTTTATGCAGCGTGATTCAAAATTGCAACAGCGGTTCTTTTAAATTAAGAGACAAGATGACACCTTACGAAACAAGTCTAGAATGTAACCATATTTATACTGTCGTATGATACATGAATTTCACGTGATTTCAGTGATATTATAGAATTTATGATAACTGCAAGCACACCTTCCCATTTGATTCCTGGAAAGTTATAAACCAAACAAAAGCACCGCAGAGCGAACTCTGCTCATCCGTTATTATCTAAGTAAAAAAAGGGGCATTTCTGAATAATTATTTAGTTATGTGACTTGGTACATACATGTGTATTGTTCCTAGGAACATGTGGACCATGTTTCATTTAAACATGATGCAAGGTTTTTCAGTTGTGAGGTAAGGTTAACGTTTTAAGACGACAAAGCTGACGACTACGACGCCGGCAAGGGTTTCCCAATAGCCCGACCTTTTTTTCTTCGAAAAATAGTCGAGCTTAATATATATATAGATATACACTTTGAGTAATGCTAGGGATACATCATGTCTCTGACACAAAATTCACATATGACCAGTCCCACGAGAAAACCAACATTGTAAAGTATCTTCACGGATCAACCTAATCATGCCGCGCAGTCTAATCCGGACAGACACTTTTCACCTCCTCTGGATTTTTCTTTTCAGGAATCATAACTGTATACCTCTATCCCCCTGAGACAGAATGTGTCGGTCCGGATTAGCCTGCGCGGACTATGCAGGCTGATTTGGGTCGAAACATTACACAGAGTCTATAATGTTGGTTTTCTCGTAGAACGCCTCATATGTCACACCAGTTGTCCACACAACAGATATTCCAAGCAACTTTCTGTTTTTTAGCCCATTGGTGGAAGACGAAATACGCTTGTCACAGTGAATTTCGTCAAACGTCGGAAAGAATGTTAGCCGAGCTTGGGTCGATCGCGTAGTTACCGGGGCTCGACCTAAAGTAATTATGAAAATGGTGAGTTGGTTAAAATGATGTCGTAATGACAGAAGGGTTTCCCATTCAGCAGTGAGCTAGAGTAACTAGGTCTAACTCTGAATATCCCATTTTCTTTAGGGAAACGAAAATAATTATAGACAGCTGATCTACAAGAAACTCATCGGAAATTTTGATTTGGGTCGAAACATTACGCAGAGTCTATAATGTTGGTTTTCTCGTGGAATGCCTCATATGTAGTATATAGCGTTTGAGAAACTCAACACAAACGAACAGCCTTTTTTCTGTCATTTTTTTACTATGAATCAATGTAAAAGAAGACAAATGGACGTGTTCCTAGTGTTGATTGATTGATTGAGGCTTAACGCCGTTTTTAACATTTTTGTTTAGTCATATCACGGCGGCCAGTTCAACTTCTCGTGCGATTCCTAGCTTTCTCACACCAGTAATCCACACAACATTATTTCCAAGCAAACTTGTTCCTAGTATGTGTACTTTAAATCTCCATACGTTTCACACACACTTATTTCATCTGCTAGTTTATATCTTTTTGATGTGCATTATAAACAGTTCTTAGATTCAAAACTGTGAGAACCATGTTCAAACTGGTTTGAATATTTTTCCAAACAATAATAAAACTGGCGACTTTGATGCTAGGGACAGTTCTTACTGCAAATATCTGCAGACAGATTCATTTCAGAAGGAGAAGGAAGGATGGTATAGGTGAACGAACGTTTTAAAAAAATACATAAACCGCGTTTGATGAAAAAGGTCCGTGCTGCCAACGCAAGTAATGTCGAATCAGGACTGTCTGTGCTGATGCAAAGTGTCACCAGAGTCGCCATTGTTCACTCGAATATAAAGTAGTCGTAGTTGAAAGTTTGGTCATAAAAAGCAGATGGGTACGCCCATTGTTGCATTCCCCAAAACGTCTATAATTCATGCCTTAAAGGTTTGTTTTGGCTCGTTGCGGTTTGTATATATTAAACATATCTTTCTTGTCACATGTTGGTAAGGTTGTTTTATAATTAGTAGCGACTTCCGAAAATCGACCCATTGGATCTTGTAAAATGTGTCATGAGTTATATCAAATGTGTGTTCAATAAAATGAGTCGTAAGCTCACGGTAGGGAATCATCCAATAAAATAGCAGCTAGTTTTCACATTATCTGTAATTTAATGTGTTGGTTTCCTTACGTTAGTTAATATAAACTTTTTCCTTTTTTTGAACCCAATGAACACTTTGAGGCTTGATAATTGTTCATTCTAACACTATTGACAATTTCTCTTCTATACACAAAGAAGGATTTGAGCGTGATCTAAATGCAGTATATCACTCTAAATTTCCGAAACTATTTATGGCTGTTGAAATTCCCTCCCGCGTATTTTTCATACAACGTTTTTTAGTGCGCATGCGTTACTACGTTTGGCTTGACATTTTATGAATGAAGTCACGAGTTTCTATTGTAAATTCCTTTTGGAAATTTGAATTGTAACGTTGACGTTATTGTTTTAAATGACGTCATTCACGTGTTTTACCAACATTTTTGGCGCGGTCGAAAACGTTGTGTTAAAATGAGACAGTAACAAATTGCCCATGATGAGTTTAAGAACAATTGAAAAAGTTATAATACAAATAAAATGTTCATAGACTGTTAATATAACTAATTTCAAAATGTTTTGTTAGTTGAAAAAATCGAATATTTCCAAAACAAATACAATAGGGAGTAAATATGGAATAGCCTACACGTGATTTTTTATCAAGGAAAACAACGTCATGTCAAAACATAGTTCACCCTTAATTTGTATCCCTTCAAGTTATAAAAAAGTGCTAGAATTGAAATAGATCTCATTTTGAGTGATATACCGGCTCTTATATCACGATTTGTCGTTCAGGTGTGTATAAATTAATCACTCAGGCCATTCGGCCTTCGTGATTAATTACTACACACCTGAACTCCCAATCGTGATATACGAGCCGGTATATCACTCAAAATGAAATCTATTTCCTAAATATAACTCTTCTAAATAATCTGATTATTTTTAAAAAGTTTCTTTTTGAAATTATCTGAAGAAATTTATGATGTGTATTGAACTTTCAAAGTAAAGAATAGAATTTTTTTTGAATAACTCATCAACTGTTCAAGAGCAGTCTATCATTTCCACAATATAAATGTCGTTTGTTTCAGATTTGTTTAAATCATCTGTAAAAGGCAAATGATTCATCCGGAATGGAAAGTGGCGCGAAGACACTGGTCAAAATGCGAAGGGTGCGGCTAAATTGAGTTTGTCGACCTAACGGTAGGTCTTCCCGTAAATTGGCTAAATTTTCTCCAATATCCCAAAGTTTAACCCTTTCCCAACTACAGACGCTTTCCTTTCATGGAAGTCGTATTCGAGCTACCCCGTGTGAGAGTTGTCGCAAATCAAATATATCAATGAACAATCTCGAAATCTAATACAATCTGATCTCGATTTCGAGGCACCTTGCAGTTATCCCATTTACATACCATGTCTATGATGTAGTGGTTAGAACATCGATCTTGGGAGCGAGGTGGTCCAGGGTTCGATTCCTGATCGGGTCATACTAAATACTTCTAAATGTGTAGTTATACTTTACTTCATCGGTGCTCAGGGCAGCGGGGATAGCAGTTCGACTGAGACGTTGGAATCAGGATAATCGAAACCGGTAGTACTGTTAATTTACCAAGAAAACGTTGTGATATAACGTAAATACTGTTGAAAACGGCGTACAATTTGTTATTCGAATTTTGAAAACGATGAAAAGATAGGTACGAAAAAGGTAAGACAGATGTTGTTTTTCCCAGAAGGAAGACCGTTTCACATAAAGACCGTCATTGAGATGTTAAAAGACGTCAGTTTCATTCCTTATTTAAGTGTATGTAGCTTCGCCTTGCATAATAAAATATTAAGCGAGTTACGCTCACTATCAAACTATATACTAGCGTTGTGTGTGTTTTGCTACAAAAAAGAAGTTCTCCAGCGATTAGAATGCGACTAGGTAAGTTTCCGTTTTGGATATTTGCTTGGCGACGCGTTCCGTGCGGCATGATTCAAAATTACAACAGCTGTTCTTTTAAATTAGCAGACCAGATGGTATTTTACAAAACAAGCCTAGAATTCGAAACATATTTATCCTCTGTTATGATCCATGTATTGAGTTGGATGCGATTTCAGTAAGTTTATAATAATAATGAGAGCTGCCTGTTCACCTTCCTGTTTGATTCATTGAGCGCTCTGCAATAACACATATTCAAACGATGAGTATTGGTGCACATATATAGGTTTGTGAACCTTAAAGCGAACAGTTTCCTCTTTCTTTCGACTGTGGGTCAATGAAAAACGTGAACTTCGTATTTTCTGTTGAAAACTAGATCCTTACACACTAACTCGTAATGTACATGTTAACTGTATGTACATCTCAAATCTCCATAGGTTTCGTACACATTTCTTTCATCTGCTCGAATTCCTTCCGTTGTCAACTTTTAGTATAGGTAGACTTTATCAACGCAATGGGTGTTTGACAAATGTTGCGACTATATTTGGAGTCGACACACTACATGTATGTATGTAAAGCATATACATGTATACTTCTTTAGCGTATTTGTTAATTAAGAGTCAAATTGGTAGACACGTGTTAAAAAAGTAAACAATGTTTCGCTCACCGTATTATAAACCTGGATATTATAAATCCTTTATGCATTATAGAACAAGTGTGGTACCCAGGTTTGAAACCGGCTCCGTTAAAACCGTCTGGGTTTTTCATTGCCACTTTCATCTTACCCGCAAAAAAGGAAGGACAACAGTGAAGGATTTAATGTGAAACATGAGGACGATGATGTGTATTGAACTTTCAAAGTAAAGAATAGAATCTTTTTTGAATAACTCATCAACTGTTCAAGAGCAGTCTATCATTTCCACAATACATGTATAAATGTCGTTTGTTCCAGATTTGTTTAAATCATCTGTAAAAGGCAAATGATTAATCCGGGATGGAAACCGGCGCGAAGACACTGGTCAAAATGCGAAGTGTGCGGCTAAATTGAGTTTGTCGACCTAACGGTAGGTCTTCCCGTAACTTGGCTAAATTTTCTCCACTATCCCAAAGTTTAACCCTTTCCCAACTACAGACGCTTTCTTTTCATGGAAGTCGTATTCGAGCTACCCCGTGTGAGAGTTATCGCAAATCAAATATATCAATGAACAATGTCGAAATCTAATTCAATCTGATCTCGATTTCGAGGCACCTTGCAGTTATCCCATTTACATACCATATCTATGATGTAGTGGTTAGAACGTCGATCTTGAAAGCGAGGTGGTCCAGGGTTCGATTCCTGATCGGGTCATACTAAATAGTTTTAAATTGGTAGTTATACTTTACTTCATCGGTGCTCAGGGCAGCGGGTATAGAAGTCCGACTGAGACGTTGGTGTCAGGATAATCGACACCGGTAGTACTGGTAATTTACCAAGACAACGGTGTGATATAACTTAAATACTGTTGAAAACGGCGTACAATTTGTTATTCGTATTTTGAAAACGATGAAAAGATAGGTACGAAAAAGGTAAGACAGATGTTTTTCCTAGCAGGAAGACCGTTTCACATAAAGACCGTCATTCCGATGTTAAAAGACGTCAGTTTCATTCCTTATTTGCGTGTATGTAGCTTCGCCTTGTATAATAAACTATTAAGCGAGTTACGCTCACTATCAAACTATATACTAGCGTTGCCTGTGTTTTGCTACAAAAAAGTTCTCCAGCGATTAGAATGCGACTAGGTAAGTTTCCGTTTTGGATATTTGCTTGGCGACGCGTATCCTGCGGCGTGATTTAAAATTACAACAGCTGTTCTTTTAAATTAGCAGACCAGATGGTATTTTACACAACAAGTCTAGAATTCGAAACATATTTATCCTTTCTTATGATCCATGTATGGCAAATAGCGTTTGTGAACCTCAAAGCGAACAGTTTCCTCTTTCTTCCGACTGTTGGTCAATGAAAAACGTAAACAAGGATATTATTAGTCCGCTATGCATTATAGAACAAGTGTTGTACCCAGGTTTGAAACCGGCTCCGTTAAAACCGTCTGGGTTTTTCATTGCCACTTTCATCTTACCCGCAAAAGAAAATTAAAATTCGATGGTGGTTGAGTTTAATATCTGTACGTACATGTAATTCAGTACTTTTTAATTTGTGTATATAGACAGTGAAGGATTTAATGTGAAACATGAGGACGATGATGGCCCTGGATCGCTCACATGAGCTATCATATGTGATTGTATATGCCAACCACATAATCAATCACAATAATCATTAAGCGGACAGGAAAGCTAATACTAGACTGTCCGTTAATGTTTTCACAAGTTTGGCCTAGTAACCTCGGATTTGACACGATACGTCCCAAATTAGAACAATTCAAAATATTGTTCTCAAATATCACCTTATGACCTAGTCTTTGACAAATATCAGCCACATTCGACGTTGGTCTAGATATCATCAATCACAACATTCTGTCAACGTTTCAACATGATACAATCAAAACTACGAGTGATATAGTTTTTGACTGGACATGACAAATATGCAAATTTAGCCTTAATATCATTAAGACAAACACTCTGTCGAAGTCTCAGTCTGCTCAATTTAAAAATGTAGCTTCCAGAATTGAACAAGGTTTCCCTTTAATGTATTCTTGTGACCTAGGTTTTGACCTGACATGACCATGACACTCTGACAAAGTATCAAGCTTCTGAAGTAGAAGTGCGGTTCTGAGAATGTTAACGAAATTGTTTATTAAATTTGGCATAGTGACATAGTTTTTAACCAAACATGACCAATATTTGAACTTAACCTAGTTATCATCAAGACGATTGTTCTTCCAGAGTTTTGACACGCTTAAATTAAATATGCGGCTTCCCGATCGTTAATGTACCACGATGTTCCTTCAATTTGAACTACCAACCCGGCATAGCTCCGGTTAAAGTTATAGAGTTATTGACCGTCATTTAATTTCTAAAAATACTTCTTATGCGTGCGTTTGTGCACATTTTATCCTTCGGTGGTCGACTATCTTCACTTTTTATTATGTTTAAGACGAAATTAGCATCAGAATCTTTATTGTACCATATATATATATACATGATTTTCATATATATATCAGATATTGATGTTTTACATACTTTACTTTTACGTATGACAGTCTCTTGTATTTCAAGTTGTTGGTTAAAATGATGTCGTAATGACAGAAGGGTTTCCGATTCAGCAGTGAGCTAGAGTAACTAGGTCTAACTCTGAATATCCCACCTTTTCTAGGGAAACGAAAACAATTATAAACAGCTGATCTACAAGAAACTCATCGGAAATATAAGAGACTGACAACAATTTGATAGTTAACTGTATTCAAAGGCTGATTGATTTATTGATACAATTTGGACAGTTTGTTGTTTATTATCAAGTTTCCAAGATACAATATATAAATAAGACAACACCGACTAACCCAAACAGTAGCGATGCACGTACTTAAGATGAAGTTATTAAGAATAACATTACTTTTACATTATTCTTTCTGAAATAAGCTAGCAAGTTTGCTTTTCCAGTTTAAAAAAAAAAAAAAAAAGACTTGTGCCAATATTACAGGATAAAAGGGAAATTAATAGGTTTTCAATTTCAAAAAGACAAATGTAAATACAACACAATCATTCAATTTTAGTCCAGCCACTTCGATTTTTTCAAATTATTTGGTAATAGTAAGTGTGTTTCCTTTTGACATTAAATTGCCTATTTTAGCCTTTTCCAAACATTATATCATTGTTTTCTTATGTTTCGTGTAAGGTACGATTCCTGTATTTAAATTGTAATTTATTTGTAAAACACCAATGCTCCAAGCATGATTTTCTCATACTTTTCCATCAGCAGAATCCTAAATATTTTACTATTAAACCTGTATACTATGAATAAGTTTAAATTTGATTTAATGTGATATTTAAGGCCACCGGCCAATACACATGATACAGCATAAGTGAGAGCAGTATTTACATAATAATAATAATACAGACATATAATACAAAAACTCGGATATCTTTTATATAATATATTTCTATACGCCATAATACTATATGATGTGGTAAAAGTTCACCAATTGATGATTTACTAACATTTAACTTATGCATTGCATCTGATATTTCTTTTTCACGAATAGGACTGTTCAGTATGTAGTCATCTGTTTCTGTAAATTTGTCTGAATCTGGTTGCAAACCATGGTCTGGCAATGTATTTGAATCATCATTACCTCAATTTGCTGTAGAGAAAACATTTCTAAAATGCGCATACCAAGACTGTTGATATATTCGGAGTGCTTTGTGGTTTACCACACAGTTTATTTATTTCCTTCCATTTTTTTTTTAGAGGAATTCATGGAGGATTCCAATTTGATTATTGTGCCTTTTCAAATAACGTACGTTTCTTCTTTCACAGTTTCTATTAACCCGTTTAAGTCTCAAATATTCATCAAGATGACTATATATCCGACTTCTTCTAAAGGTTTTTAATGCATGTTTTAGTTTTGCTTTAGCATGTTTACAATTTTGGTCAAACCACAACTTTCTTGTAAATTTTTTTTAGATGACTTAAAACTATTGAATTGTTCAGAGCAACTTGTAAGTACATTTTCAAATTCTGATACCATATCGTCGATACATATACTATTTCAACATCATTGGCACATTTCACCATTTGTAATTAATTTTGTTTGATAATAAAGAATTCCAAAACGCCTCATTGAGTTATCTTTTATGTTCATTACATATCAAAAACGGTAGACAGTCAGTCTATTTTCTTAAGCTGATGTTACAGTGATATTTAATATGTTCTTTCAGCGGAAATTTCCAAATGCCTTATGTAGTCGAATGTATCAGATTTAGAATCTAGTTATAGAAACCGAAGCTGGATGGAGATTGCCGATTAGCCTTTGGTAAACACATAGATTATTGTTATAATTCAGTAGTTGATACTGGGATAAAGATATAAACAAGTTGATTCCATCGTTTCCGTTTAGTATTTAATAATTTCTGAGAGTTTACATAATTTTGGCTGACACGTGGTTCTAAAAAGAAAGAGATCAACAAAAAACGCGCAAGCTACACTCGATTACCTATTCTATATATTTTAAAGAACAATGTTCTAATCGAACAATGGATTGCCAGTGATTTCTCAAGGCAAGTTTTTTGTGGATACTTCTGACGTGAAGATGACCACCCATATCCAACCAAGATCATTCAGTGGCAACGAGGGGGAAAAGGCAGACAAATAGCTAATCATTATGAAATTTGTGCAGAGCTGACATTATTAGGAGACGAAGAAAAGCTTCTCATGTTACCATTTTACCTGGAAGGAAATGCACGAAGATGGTTTGACTCTCTGCCTATAGATATCATGGAAGACTATGGTAGATTGACCAAAGCACTCGAAGACAAATTCAGTGGATACGATAGCGCCACCCAGGCTTTTAAGCTGTTGACCCTCAGCAGATCCGCAAGTCAGCCCCTTGATGACTACAAACCTTGGCTGATAACATGGTACCTGACCAATTGTTAATTACTGCCGCAATGAAAGGACTCTTATTGGATCTGCAGAGAATGGTAATGCCTCTGCCGAATATGAGAACTCTAGAGGATGTGCGAGTGGTCTCCATCCTGGCAGAGAAGGACTGTAATGGTAGGATTTTACATAATAAGCAACAATATGATGAATTCAAATTGTGGTGAAAATATTTATACTGAGGATGTAAGTGTACTTCCCTTTAAAATTCCTTAACAAAATTACTGTAACAACTCCGAGTCATCCAACCTTATTAGTCTTGAGCCGGCAGATCTTGATACTGCCAGGCCATCAAACCAAATTGGTCATGAGCTTGCGGATCTTGAAAATGCCAAGCCATCTAAATTTACTAGTCTTGAGCTGGCCGATCTCGATATTGTCAGGCACTCAAACTATATTGGTTATGAGCCGTCGGATGTTGATACTGCCAAGCCAACCGACATGATTAGTCTTGAGCTGGCCGAATTTGATATTGACAGGCACACACACGGTATTGGTCATGAGCAAGTGGATCTACACACTGCCAATTCATCTTACATTATTAGTCCAAAGCCGGTATATCTGGATACTGCTAGGCTATCGAACCGTATTGGTCATGAGCCGGTAGATCAGGATACTGCCAGGCCATCGAACGGTATTATTCTAAAGTCGGTAGATCTGGATACTGCCAGGCCATCGAACGTTATTTGTCAATATCTAGTAGATCTGGATACTGCCAGGCCATCGAATCATATTGGTCATGAGCCGGTAGATCTGGAAACTGCCAGGCCATCAAACCGTATTGGTCAAGAACCAGTAAAAACAGGACACTGCCAGGCCATCAAACGGTATTTGTCATGATCCGGTAGATTTTGATACTGCCAGGCCATCGTACCGTATTTGTCAAGAGCCTGTAGATCAGGATACAGCCAGGCCATCAAACTGTATTGGTCAAGAGCCGGTAGATCTTGATACCGAACCTTATTGGGCAAAAGCCAGTGTATTTTAATGACGTTGAGCCATTGCATCTTATTGATCACAAACCACTCCATTTTAGTAACACTGAGCCAGTTCTTTCTAAAAGTGCAACACCTGAGTTTAGGAAAAATTCCAAACCAGTCAATTCTCAAAGAAAACATTCGAATATTGAAAACAACTCAGACAATTTCAATGCAAAAGAGCCATTAGTTCAATCCGATGTTTTCAAATAAGCATAACAGATGGAACCAAACGGTATCATATTGAATATAGTGATGGCTATAATGAATTGATATTTGCCAATGCAAATCCAGATTTATCCCTTCATAAACATAATAAAACTGGCCGGAAACGAAAACGAAAAAAAATAAGTAGGTCAGTGACCTACTCATGATCATAATAACTGCAGATATATGTACTTTATGTCCTAAAAATTTCACACATATGTGACAGATTCATTTTCAAAATCCTCTCAAAAAAAAAAAAAAAAAAAATAGTAAGTATTCTATTAAAATTAAGTATACACAATTTTATAAACATTTCTATACAAATACATGAGTTTAAAGTTATTATGCCACATCATCAGATATTGGACATTGTTACTGGACATGTTAGGTCTTACTTGTTTTTTTTCTCTATAATTTATAACAAATTTTATGTTTGAAATCTATATAAATGATACTTTGTTTATATCATTGACCTGTCTTGAAACAGACATTGAATTTGTATGTCTTTTACACTCTTGTCGTTCAAACTTTGGGGACCACAGTAGAGGGTAATATAATGAACCCAAATTTCAGTCAAAGAACATAGAAATAAAAATAATAAAATAATAATAAATGAAATAAAACTATTAATGTCTTATGTAAAAATAAGCATATATATAGTTTACAGCTAAACACTTGTCTTCATACTTTGCCATGGATACAGAGATAAGCTATTGCTCTCCAAATTTGCCCCATAGGCATCTGTTAGTTTCCTGTTTGATGTAAGTCAAATGTGTTGATAACAGATTAATATCTCGCATGCAATTTTAATTACAATAAAAACTGTGAAATGGTTTAGAATTAACATCTTTGAGTCTGATTAGACTCGCTATTATTTGTCCAGACTCAATCTGCCCTGAATACAATACAAATTCTTTTATTTCTTTTAGTTCTACAAACAGAATACATGAGGATAAAATAAATATACATAGTAAACGAGGTGAAGAACAATACAAAAAAAGAAGAAAAAAGGTGTGTCGACAAATGCATAGTTCAAATACGAGAATTGTGAAACGCAAAAGAAAGAAAGTTTAGCCTTCAATCCACAATTACAATACACTCTCGTATGAGAGCGGTACTTTCATGCCCTGAAGACATTCACATTAAAATTGAAGCCTTTTGAGAAAGCATTATCTAAAAAAGAAATCACCTGGCAAACTATAAAATGGACACTACCCTGTTAACAGTCATCATTACAATTTATGCTTTACAAATAAAAGGTGTATGACTGTTGAAATGGGTGTGTTATAATTATGTACAGGTATGTTGTGTTTTATATTTGTCTCCATATTTTTCTCAATCTGCCCTGAAGACATTCACATTTAAATTGAAGCTTTTTGAGAAAGCATTATCTCAACAAGAAATCACTTGGCAAACTAAAAAATGGACACTACCCTTTGAACAGTCATCATTACAATTTATGCTTTACAAATAAAAGGAGTATGACTGTTGAACTGGGTGTGTTATCATTATTTACAGGTATGTTGGGTTATATATTTGTCTCCATATTTTCCTGTTACAAATGTTGAATATTATATTTGAAGTGTACTTGGATAATACCTTGTTAAACAGTACCTACACAATTGTTTAAAACACTTCACTCATTTTGACAATGATTATAAATGTAACATTCTGGACAGGATATCATATTTTCACCATGTTCATTTAAATATCCGTTTGTATTAAGATAATGTATAAAATAAGGTAACCACGCATAGTGAATTCATGCAGTACTATTTGTTTACAGTGTGAAGAAGGTGTCTCACTGATGTTAATAGTTTAGCATTCTGCTTAAGTGACTTACATGAGATAACTTCTTATACTATTCTATTTTGATTCTTTCAATATAATTGTCAATAAAATCTGCATGATATTTTAGTTCTAATTGTCTTTTCAAATTTGACTGATGAATATATATTATAGTGTGAAAGCTATTTTCATTGCCTTTGTATTTGTTGTCACCGGTTAGCCTCTCTAAGCCAAGCGAGTTATGATTATTTTCTCCCAATGATTTGTATAGTGTTTTAAGTTTATATCTTATGATCATTACAATTTATGCTTTACAAATAAAAGGAGTATGACCGTTGAACTGGGTGTGTTACCATTATTTACAGAATAATCGACAATCGCATCCCCAAAGTAACGCGACATTACATATATATTGTGTTAATTGGGGTTTAACGCCGTTTTTAACAATTTCTCAGTCAAATCACGGCGGCCAGTTTACCTTCTCATGCATTTCCTTGTTTTCTCACAACAGTACTCCACACAACAATCTTCCCAAGCAACCCAGGAAAGAAAAGCATATTGACATTGTTCTATTTTCTAAAAAAACAAACATATATTTTTCCTTTGAGGGGTCAATATACATGTTTTGGTTGACTTTGAGAGAAAAGATGTGAAAAGGTATAAGTTTGCATTTATGAACAGTGAAGGTTCAGACCAGCCTGTGCATCCTCTCTGTTTTGACAAACTTTACAGAAGTTGACAGGAGCCTTTAACAAGCTAGTGTAAGATACATGCTGATCTTGACTTACACTGTTAACCAACGTCCACTTGTTCCCTTTCCCATGTTCATTTGATTTAAGTAAATAGAGTGTAATTTTTTTGAGAACAATTTTCTCAGTTAGTTTGAATTTGCTGAAAAACAAACAGTTAATATAGTGAACAGACTGAGGATATTTGAAGCCACAATATTCTTCTGAGGGAAAAGAGTTCCTTATTGCTGCTACAGTACATGCAGGGATGACTCGTCGTATATTCTTACCAAGAAGCCCATATACCGATCTTTTGAAGCGTCTGTACGCTAGGTGCCGATAGAGCCTGAACATAATATTCAAATAGTTATTGGTCACAATTAAATCTGGTGAAAGTACTGTATGTTGATTTGATCTGTAAAACTTTCATTGGTGAGGTTTTAACTTTTTTATTGGCAAAATTAAATAAGGTGAGTGTCGGAAGACTACTAGTACTCCTAATTCTATCTCACATACCAACACTTCCTCCGCAGTAGATAGCATTTAAAACATAGTGACAATAGGGAAAATTGCTATGTGCAATTCCTCCTTTTGCCAAGATGTTTTTAAAGTCGACAATGGTCTGGATAATGAGTATACTTGTCTTTTCCCACAATATCTCTCTTAATACTCAACCAAACCCTATGTTGTATGAGAGGTTACTTCTGAGAACACATAACATAGGCTTATGTCCGCCATTCGAAAAACTGTTGACAACGTCGTAAAATTTGTTATTCTAATTTAGAAAACGTTTATGATGTAAATTGTTAAAAGGTAGACAGATGTTGTTTTTCTTAAGATTTAGGCTGCGTCATTTGAACACCGTCATTCAGAGGTTACGAATTTAGTATTTGACGAGCATGAGAAGCTAGTTACATTTACGCACACTATCAATCTCTTAAAATGCATAGTCTGTGTTTGGCTACAAAAGTTTTTCAGTCAGTAGTGAAGTTTTTAATCTGGATATTTGCTAGACGTCGAGTTCCGAATGTCGCTTTTTATGCAGCGTGATTCAAAATTGCAACAGCGGTTCTTTTTAAATTAAGAGACAAGATGACACCTTACGAAACAAGTCTAGAATGTAACCATATTTATACTGTCGTATGATACATGAATTTCACGTGATTTCAGTGATATTATAGAATTTATGATAACTGCAAGCACACCTTCCCATTTGATTCCTGGAAAGTTATAAACCAAACAAAAGCACCGCAGAGCGAACTCTGCTCATCCGTTATTATCTAAGTAAAAAAAGGGGCATTTCTGAATAATTATTTAGTTATGTGACTTGGTACATACATGTGTATTGTTCCTAGGAACATGTGGACCATGTTTCATTTAAACATGATGCAAGGTTTTTCAGTTGTGAGGTAAGGTTAACGTTTTAAGACGACAAAGCTGACGACTACGACGCCGGCAAGGGTTTCCCAATAGCCCGACCTTTTTTTCTTCGAAAAATAGTCGAGCTTAATATATATATAGATATACACTTTGAGTAATGCTAGGGATACATCATGTCTCTGACACAAAATTCACATATGACCAGTCCCACGAGAAAACCAACATTGTAAAGTATCTTCACGGATCAACCTAATCATGCCGCGCAGTCTAATCCGGACAGACACTTTTCACCTCCTCTGGATTTTTCTTTTCAGGAATCATAACTGTATACCTCTATCCCCCTGAGACAGAATGTGTCGGTCCGGATTAGCCTGCGCGGACTATGCAGGCTGATTTGGGTCGAAACATTACACAGAGTCTATAATGTTGGTTTTCTCGTAGAACGCCTCATATGTCACACCAGTTGTCCACACAACAGATATTCCAAGCAACTTTCTGTTTTTTAGCCCATTGGTGGAAGACGAAATACGCTTGTCACAGTGAATTTCGTCAAACGTCGGAAAGAATGTTAGCCGAGCTTGGGTCGATCGCGTAGTTACCGGGGCTCGACCTAAAGTAATTATGAAAATGGTGAGTTGGTTAAAATGATGTCGTAATGACAGAAGGGTTTCCCATTCAGCAGTGAGCTAGAGTAACTAGGTCTAACTCTGAATATCCCATTTTCTTTAGGGAAACGAAAACAATTATAGACAGCTGATCTACAAGAAACTCATCGGAAATTTTGATTTGGGTCGAAACATTACGCAGAGTCTATAATGTTGGTTTTCTCGTGGAATGCCTCATATGTAGTATATAGCGTTTGAGAAACTCAACACAAACGAACAGCCTTTTTTCTGTCATTTTTTTACTATGAATCAATGTAAAAGAAGACAAATGGACGTGTTCCTAGTGTTGATTGATTGATTGAGGCTTAACGCCGTTTTTAACATTTTTGTTTAGTCATATCACGGCGGCCAGTTCAACTTCTCGTGCGATTCCTAGCTTTCTCACACCAGTAATCCACACAACATTATTTCCAAGCAAACTTGTTCCTAGTATGTGTACTTTAAATCTCCATACGTTTCACACACACTTATTTCATCTGCTAGTTTATATCTTTTTGATGTGCATTATAAACAGTTCTTAGATTCAAAACTGTGAGAACCATGTTCAAACTGGTTTGAATATTTTTCCAAACAATAATAAAACCGGCGACTTTGATGCTAGGGACAGTTCTTACTGCAAATATCTGCAGACAGATTCATTTCAGAAGGAGAAGGAAGGATGGTATAGGTGAACGAACGTTTTAAAAAAATACATAAACCGCGTTTGATGAAAAAGGTCCGTGCTGCCAACGCAAGTAATGTCGAATCAGGACTGTCTGTGCTGATGCAAAGTGTCACCAGAGTCGCCACTGTTCACTCGAATATAAAGTAGTCGTAGTTGAAAGTTTGGTCATAAAAAGCAGATGGGTACGCCCATTGTTGCATTCCCCAAAACGTCTATAATTCATGCCTTAAAGGTTTGTTTTGGCTCGTTGCGGTTTGTATATATTAAACATATCTTTCTTGTCACATGTTGGTAAGGTTGTTTTATAATTAGTAGCGACTTCCGAAAATCGACCCATTGGATCTTGTAAAATGTGTCATGAGTTATATCAAATGTGTGTTCAATAAAATGAGTCGTAAGCTCACGGTAGGGAATCATCCAATAAAATAGCAGCTAGTTTTCACATTATCTGTAATTTAATGTGTTGGTTTCCTTACGTTAGTTAATATAAACTTTTTCCTTTTTTTGAACCCAATGAACACTTTGAGGCTTGATAATTGTTCATTCTAACACTATTGACAATTTCTCTTCTATACACAAAGAAGGATTTGAGCGTGATCTAAATGCAGTATATCACTCTAAATTTCCGAAACTATTTATGGCTGTTGAAATTCCCTCCCGCGTATTTTTCATACAACGTTTTTTAGTGCGCATGCGTTACTACGTTTGGCTTGACATTTTATGAATGAAGTCACGAGTTTCTATTGTAAATTCCTTTTGGAAATTTGAATTGTAACGTTGACGTTATTGTTTTAAATGACGTCATTCACGTGTTTTACCAACATTTTTGGCGCGGTCGAAAACGTTGTGTTAGAATGAGACAGTAACAAATTGCCCATGATGAGTTTAAGAACAATTGAAAAAGTTATAATACAAATAAAATGTTCATAGACTGTTAATATAACTAATTTCAAAATGTTTTGTTAGTTGAAAAAATCGAATATTTCCAAAACAAATACAATAGGGAGTAAATATGGAATAGCCTACACGTGATTTTTTATCAAGGAAAACAACGTCATGTCAAAACATAGTTCACCCTTAATTTGTATCCCTTCAAGTTATAAAAAAGTGCTAGAATTGAAATAGATCTCATTTTGAGTGATATACCGGCTCTTATATCACGATTTGTCGTTCAGGTGTGTATAAATTAATCACTCAGGCCATTCGGCCTTCGTGATTAATTACTACACACCTGAACTCCCAATCGTGATATACGAGCCGGTATATCACTCAAAATGAAATCTATTTCCTAAATATAACTCTTCTAAATAATCTGATTATTTTTAAAAAGTTTCTTTTTGAAATTATCTGAAGAAATTTATGATGTGTATTGAACTTTCAAAGTAAAGAATAGAATTTTTTTTGAATAACTCATCAACTGTTCAAGAGCAGTCTATCATTTCCACAATATAAATGTCGTTTGTTTCAGATTTGTTTAAATCATCTGTAAAAGGCAAATGATTCATCCGGAATGGAAAGTGGCGCGAAGACACTGGTCAAAATGCGAAGGGTGCGGCTAAATTGAGTTTGTCGACCTAACGGTAGGTCTTCCCGTAAATTGGCTAAATTTTCTCCACTATCCCAAAGTTTAACCCTTTCCCAACTACAGACGCTTTCCTTTCATGGAAGTCGTATTCGAGCTACCCCGTGTGAGAGTTGTCGCAAATCAAATATATCAATGAACAATGTCGAAATCTAATACAATCTGATCTCGATTTCGAGGCACCTTGCAGTTATCCCATTTACATACCATGTCTATGATGTAGTGGTTAGAACATCGATCTTGGGAGCGAGGTGGTCCAGGGTTCGATTCCTGATCGGGTCATACTAAATACTTCTAAATGTGTAGTTATACTTTACTTCATCGGTGCTCAGGGCAGCGGGGATAGCAGTTCGACTGAGACGTTGGAATCAGGATAATCGAAACCGGTAGTACTGTTAATTTACCAAGAAAACGTTGTGATATAACGTAAATACTGTTGAAAACGGCGTACAATTTGTTATTCGAATTTTAAAAACGATGAAAAGATAGGTACGAAAAAGGTAAGACAGATGTTGTTTTTCCCAGAAGGAAGACCGTTTCACATAAATACCGTCATTGAGATGTTAAAAGACGTCAGTTTCATTCCTTATTTAAGTGTATGTAGCTTCGCCTTGCATAATAAAATATTAAGCGAGTTACGCTCACTATCAAACTATATACTAGCGTTGTGTGTGTTTTGCTACAAAAAAGAAGTTCTCCAGCGATTAGAATGCGACTAGGTAAGTTTCCGTTCTGGATATTTGCTTGGCGACGCGTTCCGTGCGGCGTGATTCAAAATTACAACAGCTGTTCTTTTAAATTAGCAGACCAGATGGTATTTTACAAAACAATCCTAGAATTCGAAACATATTTATCCTCTCTTATGATCCATGTATTGAGTTGGATGCGATTTCAGTAAGTTTATAATAATAATGAAAGCTGCCTGTTCACCTTCCCGTTTGATTCATTGAGCGCTCTGCAATAACACATATTCAAACGATGAGTATTGGTAGGAATACACGGTTTCTCTGACACAGAAATGCACATATATAGCAAATAGCGTTTGTGAACCTCAAAGCGAACAGTTTTCTCTTTCTTACGACTGTGGGTCAATGAAAAACGTGAACTTCATATTTTCTGTTGAAAAGTAGATCCTTACACACTAACTCGTAATGTACATGTTAACTGTATGTACATCTCAAATGTCCATAGGTTTCGTACACATTTCTTTCATCTGCTCGAATTCCTTCTGTTGTCAACTTTTAGTATAGGTAGACTTTATCAACGCAATGGGATTTTGACAAATGTTGCGACTATATTTGGATTCGACACACTACGTGTATGTACATGTATGTAAAGCATATACATGTATACTTCTTTAGCGTATTTGTTAATTAGGAGTCAAATTGGTAGACACGTGTTAAACAAGGGGGTTACATGACCTAGTTTCGCTCAGCTTATTATATACCTGGATATTATAAGTCCGTTATGCATTATAGAACAAGTGTGGTACCCAGGTTTGAAACTGGCTCCGTTAAAACCGTCTGGGTTTTTCATTGCCACTTTCATCTAACCCGCAAAAAAAAAAAAAAAAAAAAAATTCAATGATGGTTTAGTTTAATATCTGTACGTACATGAAATTCAGTACTTCTTAATTTGTGTATATAGACAGTGAAGGATTTAATGTGAAACATGAGGACGATGATGCGCTGGATCGCTCACCTGAGCTATCATATGTGATTGTATATGCCAACCACATAATCAATCACAATAATCATTTTGCGGACAGGAAAGCTAATACTAGACTGTCCGTTAATGTTTTCACAAGTTTGGCCTAGTAACCTCGGATTTGACACGATACGTCCCAAATTAGAACAATTCAAAATATTGTTCTCAAATATCACCTTATGACCTAGTTTTTAACCAATATCAGCCACATTCGAAGTCATGCGCCGCTTGAACCCCAGTGTCATCGCGGTGGCTCCCGTTGATTTACCGTGCATGGAGTACTATCGACTACCCAAAGATCACCATTGACTATCATAGTAGAGCAGTGGTAGAGACCCAGCCCTGCACCCGCGTATACCGGAATTGTGCCGAACATGCCCGGATCACACGGGTTCTTGATATTTGCCTCGGAATCTCCCGGTTGTATTAACTGTTTTAAAACAGCCGGGATGGTCTGCCGGAAAGAGCCGAAACAACGGGGTTCCATCAGGGCTCATCCCGAACGTCTACGGACCCGCCGAGGTAGTCTTCCCGGTTTGACAATGTTTCTTCCGAGCAATCATCCGAGACGTACCGAGGCGCCAACCCGGTATAGTTAGAATAGGGATTTATTGGTACAGTTTAAAATGACAACTATTTGAATAGAATATTTTCTTTATGCTGACACTTAAACTTATAGACACATGACATAATTGACACAATGCTTGGGAAGATATCAACCATCCAATTTCAGTTATTTCTTCCTTATCATGAACTTTGAAATATTGTCTGAGAGAGACATTTACTTGCGAAAGACAGCAGAACATAAGTTGTTGTTCTCGTGCGATTCCTAGCTTTCTCACACCAGTAATCCACACAACAATATTTCCAAGCAAACTTGTTCCTAGTATGTGCATTATAAACAGTTCTTAGATTCAAAACTGTGAGAACCATGTTCAAACTGGTTTGAATATTCTTAAAACAATAATAAAACCGGCGACCTTGATGCTAGGGACAGTTCTTACTGCAAATATCTGCAGACAGATTCATTTCAGAAGGAGAAGGAAGGATGGTATAGGTGAACGAACGTTTTAAAAGAAATACATAAACCGCGTTTGATGAAAAAGGTCCGTGCTGCCAATGCGAGTAATGTCGAATCAGGACTGTCTGTGCTGATGCAAAGTGTCACCAGAGTCGCCATTGTTCACTCGAATATAAAGTAGTCGTAGTTGAAAGTTTGGTCATAAAAAGCAGATGGGTACGCCCATTGTTGCATTCCCCAAAACGTCTATAATTCATGCCTTAAAGGTTTGTTTTGGCTCGTTGCGGTTCGTATATATTAAACATATTTTTCTTGTCACATGTTGGTTGTTTTATAATGAGTAGCGCCTTCCGAACATCGACCTATTAGATCTTGTAAAATGGGTCATGAGTTATATAAAATGTGTGTTCAATAAAATGATTCGTAAGCTCACGGTAGGGAATCATCCAATGAAATAGCAGCTAGTTTTCACATTAGCTGTAATTTAATGTGTGGGTTTGCTTACGTTAGTTAATATAAACTTTTTTTGAACACACTGAACATTTTAAGGCTTGATAATTGTTCAATATAACTCTTCTTAATAATCTGATTTTTTTTAAAAAGTTTCTTTTTGAAATTATCTGAAGAAATTTATGATATGTATTGAACTTTCAAAGTAAAGAATAGAAAATTGTTTGAATAACTCAACTGTTCAAGAGCAGTCTATCATTTCCACAATATAAATGTCGTTTGTTCCAGATGTGTTTAAATCATCCGTAAAAGGCAAATGGTTAATCCGGGATGGAAAGCGGCGCGAAGACACTGGTCAAAATGCGAAGGGTGCGGCTAAATTGAGTTTGTCGACCTAACGGTAGGTCTTCCCGTAACTTGGCTAAATTTTCTCCACTATCCCAAAGTTTAACCCTTTCCCAACTACAGACGCTTTCCTTTCATGGAAATCGTATTCGAGCTACCCCGTGTGAGAGATATCGCAAATCAAATATATCAATGACCGTGTCAATGATGTAGTGGTTAGCACGTCGATATTGGGAGCGAGGTAGCCCAGGGTTCGATTCCTGATCGCGTCATACTAAATACTTTTAAATTGGTAGTTATACTTTACTTCATCGGTGCTCAGGGCAGCGGGGATAGCAGTTCGACTGAGACGTTGGTGTCAGGATAATCGACACCGGTAGTACTGGTAATTTACCAAGAAAACGGTGTGATATAACTTAAATACTGTTGAAAACGGCGTACAATTTGTTATTCGAATTTTGAAAACGATTAAAAGATAGGTACAAATCAGGTAAGACAGATGTTGTCTTTCCTAGAAAGAAGACCGTTTCACATAAAGACCGTCATTCAGATTATAAAAGACATCAGTTTCATTCCTTATTTGCGTGTATGTAGCTTCGCCTTGCATAATAAACTATTAAGCGAGTTACGCTCACTATCAAACTATATACTAGCGTTGTCTGTGTTTTGCTACTAAAAAAGTTCTCCAGCGATTAGAATGCGACTAGGTAAGTTTCTGTTCTGGATATTTGCTTGGCGACGCGTTCCGTGCGGCGTGATTCAAAATTACAACGGCTGTTCTTTTAAATTAGCAGACCAGATGGTATTTTACAAAACAAGTCTAGATTCGAAACATATATATCCTCTCTTATGATCCATGTATAGCAAATACCGTTTGTGAACCTCAAAGCGAACAGTTTCCTCTTTTTTTCGACTGTGGGTCAATGAAAAACGTGAACTTCATATTTTCTGTTGAAAAGTAGATCCTTACACACTAACTCGTAATGTACATGTTAACTGGTACATCTCAAATCTCCATAGGTTTCGTACACGTTTCTTTCATCTGCTCGAATTCCTTATTAGCGTATTTGTTAATTAGGAGTCAAATTGGTAGACACGTGTTAAACAAGTGAACGGTGTTTCGCTCACCGTATTATAAACCTGGATATTATAAGTCCTTTATGCATTATAGAACAAGTGTGGTACCCAGGTTTGAAACCGGCTCCGTTAAAACCGTCTGGGTTTTTCATTGCCACTTTCAACGATAAGTCCCAAATTAGAACAATTCAAAACATTGTTCTCAAATATCACCTTATGACCTAGTTTTTGACCAATATCAGCCACATTCGACGTTGGCCTCGATATCATCAATCACAACATTCTGTCAACGTTTCAACATGCTACAATCAAAACTACGAGTGATCTAGTTTTTGACTGGACATGACAAATATGCAAATTTAGCCTCAATATCATTAAGACAAACACTCTGTCGAAGTCTCAATCTGCTCAAATTAAAAACGTAGCTTCCAGAATTGAACAAGGTTCCCTTTAATGTTTTCTTGTGACCTAGGTTTTGACCTGACATGACCATGACACTCTGACGAAGTATCAAGCTTCTGAAATAAAAGTGCGGTTCTGAGAATGTTAACGAAATTGTTTATTAAATTTGGCATAGTGACATAGTTTTTGTCTAAACATGACCAATATTTGAACTTAACCTAGTTATCATCAAGACGATCGTTCTTCCAGAGATTTGACACGCTTAATTTAATATGCGGCTTCCCGATCGTTAATGTACCACGGTGTTCCTTCAATTTGAACAACCAACCCGGCATAGCTCCGGTTAAAGTTATAGAGTTATTGGCCGTCATTTAATTTCTAAAAGTACTTCTTATGCGTGCGTTTGTGCACATTTTATCATTCGGTGGTCGACTATCTTCACTTTTTATTATGTTTAAGACGAAATTAGCCTCAGAATCTTTATTGTACCATATATATATATACATGATTGTCATATATATCAGATATTGATGTTTTACATACTTTACTTTTACGTATGACAGTCTCTTGTATTTCAAGATGTTGGTTAAAATGATGTCGTAATGACAGAAGGGTTTCCCATTCATCAGTGAGCTAGAGTAACTAGGTCTAACTCTGAATATCCCACATTTTTTAGGGAAACGAAAACAATTATAGACAGCTGATCTACAAGAAACTCATCGGAAATATAAGAGACTGACAACAATTTGATAGTTAACTGTATTCAAAGGCTGATTGATTTATTGATACAATTTGGACATTTTGTTGTTTATTATCAAGTTTCTAAGATAAAATATATAAATAAGACAACGCCAACTAACCCAAACAGTAGCGATGCACGTACTTAAGATGAAGTTATTAAGAATAACATTACTTTTTCATTATTCTTTCTGAAATAAGCTAGCAAGTTTGCTTTTCCAGTTTTAAAAACAACAACAAAGACTTGGGCCAATATTACAGGATAAAATGGAAATTAATAGGTTTTCAATTTCAAAAGGACAAATGTAAATACAACAAAATCATTCAATTTTAGTCCAGCAACTTCGATTTTTTCAAATTATTTGGTAATAGTAAGTGTGTTCCCTTTTGACATTAAATTGCCCATTTCCTTTTCCAAACTGTTTCGTGTAGGGTACGATTCCTGTATTTAAATTGTTATTTATTTGTAAAACACCAATGGTCCAAGCATGATTTTCTCATACTTTTCCATCAGCAGAATCCTAAATATTTTACTATTAAACCTGTATTCTATGAATACGTTTAAATTTGATTTAATGTGATATTTAAGGCCACCGGTCCACACACATGATACGGCATAAGTAAGTACATAGTACGTGAAGTGAGAGCAGTATTTACATACTAATAATAATACAGACATATAATACAAAAACTCGGATATTCATTATATAATATATTTCTATAAGCCATAAACTATATGATGTGGCAAAAGTTCACCAATTGATCATTTACTAAAATTTAACTTATGTATTGCATCTGTTATTTCTTTTTCACGAATAGGACTGTTCAGTATGTAGTCATCTGTTTCTGTAAAGATGTCTGAATCTGGTTGCAAACCATGGTTTGGCAATGTATTTGAATCATCATTACCTCAATTTGCTGTAGAGAAAACATTTCTAAAATGCGCATACCAAGACTCTGTTGATATATTCGGAGTGCTTTGTGGTTTACCACACAGTTTATTTATTTCCTTCCATTCTTTTAGAGGAATTCATGGATGATTCCAATTTGATAACTTGTGCCTTTTCACATAACGTACGTTTTTTCTTGCACAGTTTCTATTAACCCGTTTAAGTTTCAAATATTCATCAAGATGACTATATATCCGACTTCTTCTAAATGTTTTTAATGCATGCTTTAGTTTTGCTTTAGCATGTTTACAATTTTGGTCAAACCACAACTTTCTTGTAAGATTTTTTTAGATGACTTAAACCTTTTGAATTGTTCAGAGCAACTTGTAAGTACATTTTCAAATTCTGATACCATATCCTCAATATATATACTATTTCAACATCATTGGCACATTTCACCATTTGTAATTAATTTTGTTTGATAATAAAGAATTCCAAAACGCCTCATTGAGTTATCTTTTATAATCATTACATATCAAAAACGGTAGACAGTCAGTCTATTTTCTTAAGCTGATGTTAAGGTGATATTTAATATGTTCTTTCAGCGGAAATTTCCAAATGCCTTATGTAGTCGAATGTATCAGATTTAGAATTTCAGGAAGAAGTTAGGGGAGCACATCTGTTTTTGTTAAATAATGAGCGCAACATTTGGTAAAGAAGTTGTAATTCCCAATACTGTACTGTGTTAATCCAGTAGCTGATAATTAAGTGTAATGGAAATCCAAAAAAACCTCTATTACTGGTGAAAATATATGCATAATCCATTGCCAAGAACTCTCAGATTGCTTTCACTCGTTCTTTTGATAATGTATCTATGTGTACCTTTGCAAAGCCTGTTGAAACGCTATAGGAAATAACCTATATGAGCTTTAAGAAAGCTCTTGGGAACACTCTAGAGGTCACATTTTTTACTCTTGAATGTTTAAAGTTTCTCTTTTTTCGGCGATAGCTGACTAACGTTGGTTTTGACCTAGCTGTTAAACAAATAATCTAGATTGTAGACAAATCACATGTTGATTTTAATGAATAATGTCGAAGAAATAAAGGAAATGAAACGTTTTGATTGGTTCATAGTTAAGTTGGCGATCCTCCGAGAGGCAGTAATAAGGTGAAGTTTTAAAATGAAATGGTCTCCATACTAACTTTTAATTGTTTTTCTTAAAAAACTGAATTTCAGTAAAGAAAATCAGTAAAAATGTATGAAATATAATATAGAAGGGCAAAATATGAATTATTTTTGAAACTTGATAACTTTTCAGTTATTTATCGCCAATTGAAATGTATACACCTCTTGGGAGCCTAGCGTAATCTCCAGTCATGTGGCGGGGTTTTCTCGGCATTGATATTCTATTTTTTAGAAACCGAAGCTGGATGGAGATTGCCGATTAACCTTTGGTAAACACATAGATTATTGTTATAATTTAGTAGTTGATACTGGGATAAAGATATAAACAAGTTGATTCCATCGTTTCCGTTTAGTATTTAATAATTTCTGAGAGTTTACATAATTTTGGCTGACACGTGGTTCTAAAAAGAAAGAGATCAACAAAAAACGCGCAAGCTACACTCAATTACCGATTCTATATCTTTTAAAGAACAATGTTCTAATCATTGTTTAATTCATGAACAATTACTGATTGTTTTGATTATTAACAAAACCTTTCCGATATTCAAGTCAAATGATATGCGCATGTTCTATTTCTTAGTGTTTTCTCATATTGATCGCCGTTTATCTTTTTTAAAGATTTTGCTTGTTTTTCTTAATGATAGGTAAATACATTTTGATAAAGGTCATATAGAATAATCTATAAAGTCACAAGGAAAAATTTAAACAAAATACCACCGCCTTCCTAAAGGTAACATGTTGAAACTGTGTCAGAACTTTTGACTTGATGATATCTTTGCTCCATTTAAATATGGGTCTTATTGCGTCAGAATCTAGGTAATTATGCCACATTTAAGAAAGGTGTTGTGGACAATGTAGGGACCGCATATTTTACTTGAACTTGTTGTTATTTTGTCAATATGTCTGTCTTAATGATCTAAATTTAAAGTTTAAATTAAGGTCATGTCCAGTCAAAATGTTGCTCATTGGGCCAAAATTGGGTAAATGTTCGTGGATATTCTGAAGGTTACATCTTTGACTTGAGCACGTTGCAACCTTGTCAGAATTTGTTGGCTCGGTAAAATAAGCCGTCCCGCCAGAAAACCAACATTATGGTCTCTGCATAATGTATCGCCCCAGATCATACTGCGCAGTCCGCGCAGGCTAAACCGGTCGACACACTTCGTCTCAGGGTATAGATTCCTGAAACAGAAAATCGACAGGATGCGAAAAGTGTCTGTCCGGGTAAGCCTGTGCGGCATGCTTATGCTGATCCGGGTCGATACATTACCCATAGTCCACAATGTTGGTTTTCTCGCGGGATGGCTGAAATATAGACCAAGGTCTAATATGGATCATACCGAATAAGAATGAATGTATATTGTTTTATGGCGCATCGACAGCTAAGGTCATTTAATTATTCATGATCCCTGGGTAAACAAACCAGTACTAGGCTAGAAAATGTGCCTTGCCAAAGGGCACTTCACCATGACCGTAGTGCCGCGACTGGGGATCGAACCCGGGACACCCGGTTTCGAAATCCCCGACGCTAACCACTCGACCACAGCGGATTCCCCGAATAAGAAACAAAGTCACTGGTGAAATTAAAAAGAATTTTTTTTTGTAAAGTCTCATGTCCTGTTTTATTAATTGTTTTAGCTCTAGAAGTGCGGTATGAGCTATTGTAATCACCCACCTTCCAGCGTCTGGCGTTTTGTAACTACACCTTGACCGTCGCGCCGCGATTGAGGATCGAACCCGGCACTCCCGTGTCCAAATCACCTACGCTCACCAATTGGCCATGGCGGATTTAATTTGATAACAGAAGAGCAAGAACAGACGTTATACAAACATTTAAATTTGTAACTAATCTGTATAAAGTTTTATTAACAACTACGTATACATTTTATTAACAACTACGTATAAATTTGATTAACAACGTAATATTAGGGATGTTGCTACTACAGCAAGGGGGATATAGGTTTACATTTTATGAGACCAGGGTCCAATTATTCCACCAACATTACTTAGCGTTAAGTAATACTTAAATACTTAAGAGCATATTTCATCATTTTTGTTCACCTAATTGTTTTGTAACACATAAAAGGTAAAATAAATTACCATGTAATCCAAACTGCTCAGCTATCTCTTACCAATGCAAAGATTGTAAGGTATGTCAATATAGTGTGAAACGTTTAAACAGAGTAAATAGCTAAATGAACAGTAAACATGACTGTAAACATGTAAGGAGCATATTAACGTAGCATAGCATAACGAGCTGAGATGAGAACATCGTAGGAATCACAAAATAAACTTAAGTGGGAAAACAAATTTAAAATGGACATGTTAAAAGCAAATTGCTTAAAAGTCATTCATTTATCTTGTCCCTACAACTATATGAACAACATGAACACTGCTGCTAACGAGCATTTGTAAATAATTATGAAAATGAAAAAGAAAAAAAGTTTCTCAAAGGGACATGTTTTAAAACCATTTGTGTAAAAACGTCATTGCATGGTATGGTCACTTTCTCTTTTCTAACAATGAATTTCTAATATCATTATGGGATAGGGATTGTTTTGTTTGTTAAAATGTATGTTGTTTCCCTTAAAGTATTCATTAAATACATAAATATATATGAAGTAATTTCTAGAAATTACTGCTCCAAAGTACATATAACCAACTTTACATTTGAATAAAGGAACAAGTAACCAACTTCACACCTGAATAAGTAATAAGGAATAAGGAATAGGGAATAAACTTCACGGAGAGTAGTAGCAAATGAGGCTAGATACAAAGTGGGTTACCCTCATTTGCGGACAAGGTCAAGGTCAACTTGTTCGTTTCCCGCGCGCGCCACTTTTCGGTAAGTTTTCAATGACTTGGTAAGGTCAGTTGGGTTTTTCCCGCGCGCGCCACTTTTCAATCAGTTTTCAAGGTCATGGTTAGGTCAGTTGCTTTGTTTCCCGCGCGCACCACTTTGGAAATGTAAATAAATACGTTTACATATGCACTTAATGTTCGCGGACTCCATTTGGTTAAGGTCATTCTTTATAGGTTGATTCCTAAATCTTTTCTCTATCAGTTCCGTGTGTGTGTGTGTGTGTGTGTGTGTATATAAAGAATACAATTTTACAACATTTAGCAGTATGACACAGGCACAGCTTGAATTCACAGACGAAACCTTAAAATACTTTAAAGAACAAGGATTACAAACTGTTCAGTGGTTACCGATTCTTCACCAGATCAACTGCAAATTAGATGAAAAAGTTGTACTTGTTGTGAAAAAGACAGAACAATCCAGCCATATTTTATTAAAGAAAGGAAGTTTACAAGTAAAACTTAGCATTGAACAGTTTCAAACACTTTGTGACTTAAAAGAGAGTGTTCTTTTCTTAAAATCATTCCTAGAAAAACGCTGAACGAAGATCAACTTCCAACATTTTGTTCCAAACAAATATCAAATAACACGAACTGGATTCAATTACACAGGATTTGATATCTAAGTGAAGTGGTTTTTATAAAAAGATGGATGTCCCTACAACGCATGTGATGATCATGAACTCATATTTTGACTTCATATACGCTAAAGCAATGTACGAACATCTCGGTAACACAGTGAAACGTATGTGCCAGGGATGCGAAGTGGATCACCCATCACAAAAACAACATTCTTGTGTAATGAACGATTCCCAGGAACACATCGAAATGTACTTCGAGACCCTGTTATCAGCCGTCAATGAAGATGATATTCTACTCTCCTGGAGCGATACCATGAATGCTCTCACTATTTGTCCAGAGCTGTTGGCTTTACAAAAACTTAAAATATATGACAAAGACTGGTTATCCTCAATGAAAACTGATCAATGGAAAGCAAAAATAGAAAAAATGATTCTAAACATTACACAGTTAGAAAGTCGGGCTTTTCAACCAATCGATTAAATATAATGTATATTATGTTATGTGTTTTATTTGTAAATCATTAGTCATTGTAAAATTAAATAATAAAATATCTTGTGTATATAATAACTTGTGTTTGTTAGCTTGACCTTAACCAAGACTAGTTTCAGGTTAAATAACTCTGTAGCGATAATAAACAGTGGCTCAAGAGATTACATTCCTTTTCACCACAGACAACAAATACCCCAAGCTTACGATAGCATGTGATACTTATGCTAAGGTCAGACAGTCATTAATACCGCATTAACTTAAGATGACCTTAATATAACCTAACCAGGTGAATAGACATATATTAAATCTCTGGTTTATGCGAATAATGTCTGATTGAATTAAACACTAGTGTAATGGTTTATAAGACAGATTTTGGTTTAATCTGTGAAGAGTATTTTAGTTTTCAAGTTTATATATATATATATATATATATAGCTGACTATTTATAATCAAAATAGTCAAACGATGAATCGTCAACAGAAAGAATCTACATGACAACAATATTACTTTCAAAATACTAATGTTGCTGCTTTTGGAGGACCGGAAAAGGTACACAAAGTATTACAGAAAAAGTACCCCGGTGTATTTACTATACACTTCATCAGAAAATGGTTAAATAATCAAGACAGTTATTCTCTATCAAAGGAACCTCGACACAAGTTTCTAACTGCGAGGGTAATCGTTACGGCTATCAATGAACAGTTTGATGCAGATTTAGAATCAGTAGAAAACTTAAAAAAGTATAATGATGGAGTACGATTTTTGCTTTTTGTATTAGACATATTCAGTCGATACCTTTGGGTAAAACCTCTGTATGACAAATCAGCAAAATCTGTCTTAGAAGCCATTAGACCAGTGTTTAATGAAAGAAAACCGTTGAAGTTGCGAACCGATAAAGGATCAGAATTTAATAACAAATATTTAAAGAAATATTTGAAAGATAATGAGGTTTATTATTTCACTACACAAAACATAGCTAAGGCTAATTATGTTGAACGTGTACAGAAAACAATCAAAACTATGTTATACCGTATGATGAGAAAAAAACGATCCTATCGGTTTATAGATGAACTACAAAACATTGTGAAAAATTACAATTCCACACCATATCGTAGTTTGGGAAGTGATGCACCTGTGGATGTAAACAAACAGAATGAAGCAGACATTTTTGCATATATGTATCTTAAAAAACCCAAGAAAATCTTAAAGAAAATAACCTTTAAATTTAAGAAAGGAGACCTTGTTCGCATTTCACATCTAAGACACCCATTTCGTAGATCGTATCAACAGCAGTATACGAGTGAGGTCTTTAAAATTAGTAATCGTCAGTTTAAAGATGGCATACCAATGTATTCATTACAAGACATGAATAATGAGAACATTTCTGGATTATTTTATAACTCGGAACTGCAAAAGGTGGAAAAAGATGAAAATAGTTTATGGTTAATTGATAAAAATTTAAAAACGCGGAAACGAAACAGGAAAAATGAATATTTTGTGTCTTGGGAAGGGTTTCCATCTTCATTTAACTCATGGATTTCAAACGATGAAGTCAAAGAAACATGATTGTATATCTACAAAGTGGCGAATGTAATAATTACTTTCCTAACAATAAACCCTGGCATTTTAAAATACATTTAAAAACACAGCTCATATTTGACGGAAAATGGAAAGTAGCGTTGTTAGAATTCAAAGCATCAGCATCTAAAACAAAATCGAAAAACAATACGAATCAAACGTTGTTTATATTTTCAAATATTTGTGATGAAAGTATTCTAAATGGAGAAAAGAATCCAGTTTTACGACGTGTTTCACCCTACAAAAGTAACCAATGGGATACACGTTTTGAAAGACCTATTTATTTGACAATAAAAAAAAAAGAGTTATTAGAATTTGAAATATATATAAAAGATCTAAATAACGGTGATGCTTCATTCTTACAAGAACCTGTGTTGGTAACGTTACAGTTTGTTAAAGAAATATGAATTCCGTGTTGTATGTACCAGACCTCAAACAGTGGGTAAATTATTTTGATAAGAAACCATCAGATGTGTTGAAGATAGATAATTCCACAATTCAATTAACTTCACCCGTTCAAGGTGTTGTCAATCGAGCATCATCGGAATTACAGCGTATAAAAACAGATATGCCCACAACTTCAATCATATCAGCGTCGACCGACTATAAGAAAAGAGCAAAACGAGATAAAAAAACTAGACGTATTAAACGAGAGTCGAATAAGAAAAACAGACAACAGACAAATAATCGCAGAAAAACTAAGAAAAATCACACAAAAACTAAAAAAATCCAGAAAGGTCAAAGAAAATATCAGCCAAAAGATATATTTGGTTAAACATGTCTGTGTTAAACAGTGAAGCTTTTCATGAAGGAATTCCTGAAGCTTTACAACTCTTTGACTTACCAAAAACACAGGTAGCTGTTTCGAATGTTGCGTACCAAGAAATACGACCCACATCGCAAGTGACTGATGACAGCCCCATCGAATTTAGAATCAATTCAAACAACTCAGTTGAATACATTGATCTGAAAGGCTCACAACTTTATGTGAAGTTAAAAGTGACAAAGGCTGATGGATTAAATCTCAAACCAAACGAAAAAGTCGGACCTGTGAATCTCTTTTTCCAATCTCTGTTTTCATCATCAGAAGTAACTTTACAACACAAAACTTCTGTGACCTGTAACAACAACCCATATACAGCAATAATAAATACATTAATGAATTTAAGCGAATCAACATCAACAACACAAACTATGTCGCAGTTATTTATTGTGGATGATGATGACAACCCAGAGGATCCAAACCCTGCAGGTGGTAACAATGGACTTTATATCCGGTCAAGTTACATTGCTGAGTCTAAGGTGATAGATTTACAAGGCCCTTTGCATCACGACTTCTTCCAATTACCTCGATATTTGCTGAACCAGGTTGATGTTAAGTTGAAATTGTACAGATCATCACCAACATTTTCTCTTCTATCGGGTGAAGCGAATCCTGCTTACAAAATCAATATACTAGATATTTACCTTTTAGCACGAAAAGTGTCGGTTAGTCCGACAGTCATTTATGCACATAATGAAATGTTGCAACGTACAAACGCGAAGTACTTCTACTCCAAAACAGAAACACGAATACAGAGCATATCGTCAGGAAGCACAACGTTTCATTGGGAAAATATGTTTCAAGGACAGAAACCCAGTAAAGTCGTGATTGGTTTCGTAAAATCAACAGCTACATCAGGCAATTACATAACTAATCCGTTTGACTTTCTTAACTGTAATATTACTTCTATTTGTTTGTATGCTGATGGTATGCCAGTGATGGGGAATCCTTTAAAGCTTGATTTTAAGAATAATTCTTCCATCATTCGAGCATACACAAATTTATTTGTAACTGCAAACAAGTGGAATAAAAATGATGGTAGCAGTATAACCAAAGAACGATTCATGAGAGGTTCTACCCTTTTTGCTTTTGACTTGAATCCGTATTTCTATGACTTTTTACCGTTACTCACAACTGGAAATATGAAGCTAGAAGTTCAGTTTGGAACCGCATTGACCGAGACTATCGCTTGTATTGTGTACAGTGAAACTATTGGGTACTTCGAAATCACAAAAGATCGAGATGTAATTATGTAATTTTTTGTTTAATAATAATTGTTTAATTATTTTGTTGTGAAATATTTTAAATATTGTGTATGATTCTTATTTTGTGAAATATTGTGTATGATTATTTTGTTGTGAAATATTTTAAATATTGTGTATGATTCTTATTTTGTGAAATATTGTGTATGATTATTTTGTTGTGAAATATTTTAAATATTGTGTATGATTCTTATTTTGTGAAATATTGTGTATGATTATTTTGTTGTGAAATATTTTAAATATTGTGTATGATTCTTATTTTGTGAAATATTGTGTATGATTATTTTGTTGTGAATATTTTAAACTGTTGAAATAAAATTTAAAAAAAAAATCAAATTCATCATTTTACGTTTTGCAATAAGATTGAAAACATGGTGGTTATAAAATTGATTTCACCAGCAATATGCATTGTAGCTGGGAGTACATCTTCAGGAAAATCAACCTTAGTATTTGAGATTTTAAAACATGGAAATGAGATGTTTACAGAACCACCAAAGAAAATAATATATGCGTATGGTGTATGGCAAAACAAATTTGAAGAATTGCAAAAGGTGATTCCAAATATTGAATTTTTCGATGGATTACCAAGTAAAACAGATCTAAAATCGTGGAGCGTAGATGGAAAACACAGAGTTTTAGTATTAGACGATTTGATGAATACGGCAGAAAGTGATAAAAATACACTGGATTTGTTCACAAAACATAGTCACCATATGAATTTTTCAGTTTTTTTCATTGTGCAAAACTTGTTTTCCGGTGGAAAATATTTCAGAAGCATTTCGCTTCAAGCACACTACTTCATTTTATTTATAAACAGACGTGATGAACAACAAATACATACATTTGCACGGCAACTATTTCGCAACAACACCCGTTTTTTCTTGGATGCATACAAAAAAGAAACACAAGATCCATATTCTTATATCCTTATAGATATAAGTCCACATAGCAACCCTCAATATTCAGTGCGAAGTCACATCCTACCGGGACAAGTTGTTAGTGTGTTTGTTCCATCAAAACAATGATTATGCTTATCAAGAAAGAAAGACATTTTATTTCATTATTGCTTAACACATCTAGAAAACAACAGTTAGCGTTAGCAAAAAGCATTACATACAAACAACTTCAAGCAGTTGTACAGATTGTGTACAACATCATACATGGAACAAGGTCTTTGCCGGAACACGATAAAAAGAAATTGGTTCGATATAAGACAATCATTCGTAAATTCATTAGCAAGAGGGTTTCACTTAAACAAAGAAAGACTATCCTAGCGAAATATTTGAACCATTTTATTTTATTATTGAGACCTATTTCTAAAGTGTTATGATGGCAGAACAAATGACATTAGTGAAGAAACGAAAATATGAGGAACTGCTCAAAGAATTAGAACAATTGAGATCAACAAAAAATGATAAAAAAGTATGGGAAAATGTTGAGAGTTCATCAAAGGAAGAAACTCCAAAGCTTCCTAGCGACAAAAAAACGTCTTTGTTTGTTGAAAGATCTTATAAACAATTATTTCAAAATCCAAAGCTGTTTAAGCGGGAAAGTAAAGAACAGTCTACGCGGAAGATAATAAAACCTATACAATTTGACAAGAGTATGAGGACAAATCAAGGTCAAGTCACTGAAGTAAACAAGTCAAAAGGTAGCTCGAGACAAGATAAGTTTACCAGGAGTATGAGGACAAATCAAGGTCATGTCACTAAAGTAAACAAAACAAAAAGCGTCCCGAGACAAGACCAATTTACCCACCGCATAAGTACAAGACGAATTGAGTCAAAATCGCGAAAAGAGAAACCACAAAACTGGATCAACTATTTAGTATAAATTTGATATGTTCATTTTGGTAATTCATTGGCATACTGATGCTTAACCCATCAACATGTACAACTCTTCAGAATGGAGCAGCGCTGATGAGGATGAAATGATACAACAAGCCACCCGTATAGAACACACTTTTCAACAAAATCAAAACAAAAACATAGACTTTAACAGTGCAGATGAAGATGAAATGTTGAGATGGGCAGAACGAGTAGAAAAACAGAATTATAGGTGTGACACCTGTGATAAATTGTTTAAAAGAAAAATACATTTAAATAGACACAAGTTGTCTCACAATAACTATGTACAGTGCCAGATATGTCATCATCGCTTTACACGAAAGGATGTTTTACGTCAACATATTACAAATGTGCATGGAACAAAAACACAAATGTTTCAATGCAACCACTGTCCAAACCAATTCGATGCGTATGAGGATGTATACAATCATGTAGTTGGAACACATCAACCAAACCATTTATTCGCTAATCAGAGATCTGATGATCAATCATCAGCAATGTTTGGAGACAGACAGATAACAGTAAATCGAGCATTACATAATACGGCGGAAATCGTTAATATTCAACCACAAGGGTCAGAGCAGAACGATTTAATGGGATATTTAGCTAATATGAGATTACCTATACACAATTATCTATTATCAAGAGTATCGCAACATGGTGTCAAGTGGTATTTGTGTGTACAAATGGAATTAGAACGCTTCAATGCAGATGAAGAAAACAGTGTATCAACACCGCATTTCAGAAGTACAACGTTTGTATTGTTAAACCCTGAAACATACAATGAACACGATCTAAATAAAGCATTACAGAAAATTATACAAAGTTTAGAACAATTCATGCGGAATGGTTCAGGATGGGTTGTTAAAAAGGTGTTACATCTAGAAATACATACAGTAAAATATACACCATTGAAAGCCAGCAGTTACCTTCCTTTACCTAAAACATTTAAAAACTCAGCTATTTTAAACATACGAAATGAGGATCAAAAATGCTTTCAATGGAGCGTGTTAGCAGCTTTTTATCAAAATGAATCCACAAGCGTATGTGATTATACACCATATGAGCATGAGCTTATCATGACTGATATACCATCACCTGTATCGATTGTTAAAATTGATAAATTTGAACAATTGAACCCTACTATATCAGTCAATATTTTTGGGCATGAAGACAAAGAAATCTTTCCAATGCGGATTTCCAAAGAAAAAGGACGATTTTCCCACGTGAATTTGTTGTTTTTGAGAAATGGTGACAACACACATTATTGTTTGATAACAAATTTAAATACGTTTCTATCCAGATCCAAATCATCACATCGCAACTACTTTTACTGTCCCTATTGTCTGCATGGTTATGTGCGTCAGGATTTACTTGATGATCACGTTGACTATTGCTCTGTCAATGGACCTCAAAAAGTTGAATTGCCACAACCCGGAGACAATATTTTACAATTTAAGGATTTTGAAAAGACATTACGTGTACCATTTATCATCTATGGTGATTTTGAATGTTTGAACATACCCATACGAGATAAAAACCATGTAGCCAAACAAACGCCTTGTGCATTTGCATACAAAGTGGTGTGTGAAGACTCCCAATATACCAAACCTACTGTGACTTATGTTGGTCAAGATGCTAGTCAACAATTTTTACATCGTATGATTCAAGAACAAGATGAAATTCAATCAATTTTGAAAACTATTCAACCTATAACGATGACAGATGAGGATCAGAAAAAGTTTGATTCTTCAATCAACTGCTGTATATGTGACAAAACAATCTCCATCTACGATAAACGCTATAACCAAATTGTGCGTCATCATAACCATTTGACGGGACAATTTATTGGTGCTGCACACAATGTGTGTAATATTAACTGTAAACAAGCAGATTTTATTCCTATCGTGTTTCATAATTTACGTGGGTATGACTCACATCTTATCATGCAGTCTGTAGGACTGTTCAAAGACAGAAATATTAAATGTCTTGCAAGCAACATGGAGAAATACACTTCGTTTTCTTTGGGTTCACTGAGATTTATTGACAGTTTGCAATTTATGAATTCAAGCCTCGAGAAATTGGTAGAAAATGTCAAGTTGAGCGGTGACCGCTGTTTTAAAATGTTTTACGAAGACTTTCCTTATAAAACACACGCTGATCTTTTATTGCGAAAAGGTGTGTTTCCCTACCAATACATGGACTCTATGGATAAATTGAAAGAAACGCAACTTCCATCAATAGAAAGTTTTTATTCAGACTTGACTAACAAACAATCTCCGAAGAAGATTATAAGCATGCGTGTCATGTGTTCAACGCTTTGCACATGAATACTTTAGAAGATTACATGATCGCTTACGTAAAAACGGATGTGAGTTTACTGTCCTGCGTGTTCGAAGAATTCAGAAATGTTTGTCTTTCAAAATACAATTTAGATCCTGCACCGGGATTGTCATGGAGTGCGTGCTTGAAAATGACTGATATGAAACTCGAACTTCTCACTGATATTGATATGGTATTGTTTATTGAACGAGGAGTACGCGGTGGTGTATCACAAGTATCAAACAGACTCAAAACAGCTAACAACCCATATTTGAAAGAGTATGACAACACCAAACCTACATCATACCTATGTTATGAAGACGCAAACAATTTGTATGGATGGGCTATGAGTAATTACCTTCCCTGTTCAGAGTTTCAGTGGTTGAATGAATGTGACATTAATCATCTTGATATTCAATCTATCCAAGAAGACAGTGATATCGGATATATTCTCGAAGTTTCGTTAGAGTACCCCGCATCACTACATGATGTCACGAATGATTACCCGCTTTGTCCCGAGAAAATGCATGTAGAAGATTCCGATTTGTCTTCTTATTCTCAAACTCTGTGGAAAAAATTACATAGTACAGAAAACAGACTCGATTTCTATCCCAAACGAGCCAAAGTAGAGAAATTGGTATTGAGTTTAAATGACAAAGACAACTACGTTATACATTATCGCACACTCCAACTCTACCTTCAACTAGGTATGAAATTAAAACAAGTCCATCGAGTAATACAGTTCAAGCAACAGCCCTATCTAAAAGCCTACATCGACTTCAATACGGAATGCAGAAAGCACGCTAAAACAGAATTCGAGAAAGATTTTTACAAATTGCTGAATTGTGCAATTTTTGGTAGGTTTTCTTTACTAATCTTAAACCAAATATTACAAGTTGCTTCCATTAAACTTACACTAGTAGCATAGTATGAAATGAGAAAGATAACTAATATAAGCTAAAACCAAATATTGCAGTATTACAAGTTGTTTCCTTTTAACTACAACTAGTTGCATAGTAAATCAGACGGATACCTTTATAACCTTAAACCAAATATTATAGTTTTACACGTTTAATAAACTAATTCTATGTTTTCAGGGAAGACGCTTCAGAACTGTCGGAAATACGTTGATGTCAAACTTGCGCACACGGAAAAAAAACTCCGGAAATATACCGCGAAACCAACATTTCAACGTATGAAAATTTTCAACGAAAATCTTGTTGGAGTTGAATGTAATTATACTAAAGTCAACTTTGTTCAACCGATCTATTGTGGTATGGTAATTCTTGATTTGGCTAAATATTTTATGTTTGAATATTTTTATAAATATTTGAAACCCAAATATCAAGACAGTTTAACATTGTTGGCCACGGACACTGACAGTTTCATGTTTTTTGTTGAGACAGATGATGTGTACCAAGATATGGGTAGAAATTTGCATCTATATGACACATCTAACTACCCTATAACCCACCCATTATTCACTAATAACAGAAAGAAAAAAGTTGGTGTGATGAAAGACGAATTAGGTGGAATTCCGATGAAGGAGTTTGTGGCTTTGCGTCCAAAAATGTACAGTTTCACTTACGATAAAAACGATGAAGAAGTAAATGAAAAACGTTGTAAAGGTATTTCTCGCGCTGTAGTGAAAAAAGAAATTCTCTATCAACATTACAAGAACACACTACTCAACAGTACACAAACCAGATCTACAATGTACGGATTACGTAGTGACCATCATATCATGTTCTGTGACAAAATTAATAAAATCTCACTCAGTGCATTCGATGATAAACGATATTGGTTAAATGACGGAATATCCAGTGTAGCATATGGACATTATAAGATTCCTCGAATTATTCAATAATGTAAGCAATTCATATTCCCAATAGCTTAGTACTAGTTTGAAACGTCAGGAATAAGTGTAATGCCAGCGTGATATGAATGACTGTCGTTGAAAACGGTGTACACATCAATCAATACTAATGTGTTTTGTTTAGAAAGAAAGTAATGTGTTAACTATGTTTTTTATAATATAAGGACTGTATCCAGCTATTTGGGTATACATACAAACAGTAAAGGATGAGATGAGCACGCCAACAATAGCTTTTACTGTTTACATACACGAAAAACATCTATGTAATATAAAAAAAAAAAAAATACACGTCTGTACGATCTACACCCACGTACAGACGTGTATTTTTTTTTTTTTTTATATTACATAGATGTTTTTCGTCGCATATACATCCTTTATTGTTATCGCTGTTATTATATTTATTTTAATTTTGTATTTATTAATAAAATGTGAAAATGATATAACATTTGTTGTTAATATTTACTACCTCTGATGTATAAGCGAAATGCTTTAGGTGCGTAAACGTTGGGTAAGCAATCCGAAATAGTCACAGAGACTTGCTGCTTCATGTTCTGGATTACCATAGAATCTCGTTTAAAACGAGTATTGACTACCCACATCATTAAGTATTCGCTGATACCTGTTCAATATTGTGAAGGGTGGTAATCAAGTGATGAGTTAAATCGATTTTTACAACCCACAAGATAAATGCTAATGCCTCAATTGATATCTATTTCTTCTTATCTTGAGCCTTAAATCCTCCAACCATACCTTGAAGCGGTTAATTTGAGGTCAGTTACGCAACTTTAGTTTGACCTGGAAACACGCATTCTCGGACAATTGTATAGACTGGCTGCATGCATTTTTGTCTAAGTATGAGAATTTGCGTTCTCATTATTACAAACAATGCGAGAAAATCAGTACACTTTAAACGCAATGGTTAGAAATCGGGTGGTTATAACCGTTTATTCGTTTTACGTTAGTAAATTATAACGCAAACATTCTTGGGAAAGGAGTTTAGAGTTATAGATAAATTGTGTCTTTGATTAAATAAATGCGTTTAAAAACCAAAGATTGAATTTATCCATTACAACTCAAAAGTAAGAGTTTGAAACGCACCCTTACCAACTAAATGTTTTCGATTTACGATGCTATAACAGTAATCGTTGAAATAGGGAGTTGTTATCTCACATTGAAAACATTACTAAAAGTCTCAACAAATAATTACAACCAATGCGAGAAAATCAGTACACTTTAAACGCAATGGTTAGAAATCGGGTGGTTATAACCGTTTATTCGTTTTACGTTAGCAAATTTTAACGCAAGCATTCTTGGGAAAGGAGTTTAGAGTTATAGATAAATTGTGTCTTTGATTAAATTCGCAAATGCGTTTAAAAACCAAAGATTGAATTTATCCATTACAACTCAAAAGTAAGAGTTTGAAACGCACCCTTACGAACTAAATGTTTTCGATTTACGATGCTATAACAGTAATCGTTGAAATAGGGAGTTGTTATCTCACATTGAAAACATTACTAAAAGTCTCAACAAACAAAACCAGTTTATAACTAAAGATTATTTTATTTGTATCAAAATGTTTTTACATATATTTCTGATACCATACATCATCATCATCATCACAAAGATTCATAGATGGTTCTGATTGCAACTGTAAATGTTGTAAAAGAGTTTGTTGTTTGGGTGAGTGTTAGCACCTCAACCCGATTAGGGAGTGTTACTGTTTGAAATGCATTTGTCTGATGTGTAACCGCGGTTGGGTAGTGTGAAGTAGGTATATCCTCTGGTATATCCTCTGGTATTTTCTTCCACCCAACAGAAGTTGGACGATGCGTTGTTGATGTTGATGACGTTGGCTGATACGTAGTGGCTTGCTGATGTGTTGATGTTGGCTGATACGTAGAAGTTACTTGATACGATGAGGATGGCTGATACGTTGAGGTTTGTTGCTGTGTTGAGGTTGGCTGATACGTAGAAGTTACTTGATACGATGAAGTTGGCTGATACGTGGAGGCTTGCTGTTGCGTAGAGGTTGGCTGATACGTTGAATTTTGCTGAAACGATGAAGTTGGCTGATACGTGGAGGCTTGCTGCTGCGTAGAGGTTGGCTGATACTTGGCGGTTGGCTGATATGTTGAGGTTTGCGTATGTGTTGAGGTTTGCGTATGTGTTGAGGTTGGAACCCTCACCCACCCATTCTCTTTTTTAACGAGTTTGATCGCTAGATTATCCATTTTTTGCCTTTTGGCAGGAGGCTCGTTCTCCTTTTCCGTCACCTCCAAACCTCGTTTTCGTCCTGTGTTGTTGTTGTTCTGTAAATATAAATGTATTGATTAAAACAAATTATATAAGGATTAATAAATAAATACATAATGTGTAGAGGAATCCGCTGTGGTTGAGTGGTTAGCGTCGGGGATTTCGAAACAGGGTGTTCCTGGTTCGATCCCCAGTCGCAGCAATTCGGTCATGGTGGAGTGCCTTTGGGCAAAGCACATTTTCTAGCCTAGTACTGGTTAGTTTTCCCAGGGATCATGAATAATTAAATTTAATTTCGCGACATTAGCTGTCGATGCACCATAAAACAATATACATTCATTCATAATGTGTAGAGGGTAAAATAATTCAACAATAGGGTAAATAGGAATAGAAACTATATACATTTTACTTGTTTTATCTGTTGTGTTTTAATGAAGATGCGTGATATCATGAACATATCTTTATCAAAGAGTAGTCTCTAATTTATAAAATAAAATATTTATGTTAATAAAATGATCTTACCCTATACAATATACTTTAAATAGAATTTCAATCAAGAAAAGTAAGAAATAATAACACTTACCGATAGCATCTGACTGCGAGTAATTAGCTCGCCGCTATCCTTAACAATTGATGTGAACATCTCTAATGGCATAGAGATTGTTGAATGTTTCAACTCATCACTGATATGAGCATATGTGCCGTTTTTATACGGCACCACAGCTACTCTGTATCTTTTGGAAAAGTTTTGACACAGTCGTGTCACATTTCCTGTAGATTTATCTACCATTTCAAAAACTTTAAACATGTTTGTAACGGGTTGTTCGAAATGATAACAGAATATGATATGTATTGAAAACTAGTTAGCTTATATAGCAACAAATGTTCAAAAAGGCGCCAAAATTTCGCGGACTTTTATTAGATAACAGAAATTCTACATCAGCATTAATTTAACGACACATCACAGTAAACATAAGTCAAATTGTATTATTGTTAGGGTTCAACTGTTTAACTAAATATATGTAAATAGTGAAAACCTCTTCCATGAACTCAAATTGTCTATTGTCTTATAAAAATAGATATATTTTAATTGATTTACACAAATTCATTTATCTCATCATTTACATAAACAAAATATTAACGTTATTTGAAGTTTTCTGATTTTGGTATATATGTAATACAATAAAAAAACAATACAAACAGTTTCTTGAGAAAGTCGGTTTATACAGATTAATTTCAATAAACTATCGATGAAACTATATTAGAAACGGTATTGATAGCTAGTCTATCGCCTATGACCGTGTTTCTCAGTTAAAATAATTCCATTATAACTGCCCGAATGACCTTTACACATAACTGTGCAGAGTAACGTTGACCATAGCGAAAAAAGAGTTTGGATAGCTTTTGAATCTTTCAGAGTGTAAACATGTTTTTTTTAAAGATCTTCTACATCACAACAATCATATGCATTGTACTAAGTGCAAATGTTCATATTAAATGTCGGGACAGTGAATTAGTGTTTGAAAGTGTTTGTGATTTTAAATCTCGAGGAACATATATTATGGATAATTTAGATGGCCGCGTCACGAGGGTTAAATTTAATAAGTTAACAAACAGCAATGTCGTGCTTCCTAGCCATGTACAGGAACTTATTATTCTCTATTCACATTTTGATGATTTCGCTCCATGTGACCACTTGATTTCCGACGATACTGTGATGGTGCAGATTGGGGATCGTAATGTACAAACATATTGCGTAAGTTGTGGTTTAAGTTCTAGCTCTACTGATTGAATGCAACAAATGCAATCACGCACATTTTCTTGATAAGTGCTCAGAATATAAGGAAAATGTGTAGGATTGTACTAATAGGTTCAGTTTTGTATTATCTCTCTTGATTGTAAAAAAAGTGACGAATTTTACTTTGTGAATGTATCAGTCGAGCGAATCACGTTCGCATTAGTGCATCGATTTAATGACTTTTTTTTTGTGAATGTATCAGTCGAGCGAATCATGTTCGCATTAGTGCCTCGATTTAATGACTTTTTTTTTTGTTATAATAGATCCTACATAATTATTTATGATACAACTCAATTTAATTAGTTGCTTTAATATTATATATAGGTAAGCAAAATAACTGAAGATATTTACAGCATAATAAATTAAGGTTGTTTTGTCTTACAGAAATCTGACCCTTCATCCTACATGCCGAACAATGATGGTTCTACCACCACTCACAGAACTACTACCACCACTCACAGAACTACTACCACCACTCACAGAACTACTACTATATTACTGAAACCTATCACTACAACCACATTACAGAGACCGATCACTACAACCACATTACAGAGACCTAGCACTACAACCCCCAAAGACACTCGGAATTTCTTGGAAGGTATAACGAGTGAATTTACACCGTTCAATTTTACAACGAATTTAGAAAATGTCTCAACTGGTAACAAAAATGTCTATTATATTGTTGCTAGTATAAGCATTTTGTTAATTGTTACTGTAATATTCGCACTGTTGTTCAAATACATCAAGCGTGTCTATGTAGTAAATAAAAACAAACGTACAATACCGAGAAAATTACCAATTATTCATCATCCCATTTATAAAAAGAATACTGAAAACATTGAAATGAATGAGTTTTCAACCGATTACATGGAACCAGTTCGTGCTCGTGTTTATCAACACACTGAAGAACCTTTACCAAACCTCATTTATGAAGATGTAGATGTCGAAAGTAAAATTTAAAACTATTTCAAAATATGTATTGCTTATTAGATTTTCCCAATCATTCATTCACTAGTAAATTCATTCATTTTTATTTCATTTTTTTCTGTTTTAATTAGCCAACATGAAGATCATCATTCCAATCATCATCATCATCATCACCATCATCATCATCATCATAGTATTCATTGTTACAATTAAAGTATGTACACACAGAACAGCTCGATTGAGGCGAAGCAGAGATGTGGAATTTGGTATGCATCGTTTAAGCAATTCTAACATATCAGAGAATAGTTCAGTCGTGATATATCCCTCGGACAACCAGAAAAGAGATTAGAGCTGTTGTGATGTATATTTAAAGACCATAAACTGATTATTTGTTACCGTTTTTCATTGTAGAATTGATCATCATCATCATTATCATCATCTTAACATGGATTTGTAAACTCATTTCGGGTCATACCGCCCACATCATCATGGAGTACTTAATTATTATTCACAACCAATTAGTCGGGAATATCAACATTCTTCAACCGCGACAGAACAATCAACCGCGACAGAACAATCAAAATAGACGCTATCCAGTTCGGATGAGACGAATTCCTGAAAGACTGACGTATTATTGAATCTGTGTTTTGTTTTCATTGAATTGTTAAATCTTTACTTCAATCATTTTTAAATTATGCGTATGTTTTAATTATAAACTTTGATTACGTAGATTTATAGTATATGACTATTCTAATCATTGTGAAATAAGTGTACAATATGTGTGTGATTTAAAGCTGTGATTTAAAGTTTTGATTTAAAGCCGTGATTTAAAGCTGTGATTTAAAGCTGTGATTCTAAAGATTGTTCTATTCTTTTAAAAACAATTACTATTTTATTATACCAATTATTGTTAACTAATGTATATATTTATGATTAAACACGTTGATTCAATACTTATGATGGTTTTATTAATTGCAGCACAAATGATGACAAGTTGCTAAAGTTAAAAGTAATAATGATGACTTCCTTCTAAAATGTCATATCTTGTAGTTACGGCATTTCGGAGGGAAGTCATCATTATGACATTCTAACAATTTTCCCTCCAGAATTACCATAGTACTTATCTATGTGTATTTCCCTCCAAACGAATTTCAATATGTTCTGTAATGGTAATAAATGTATGTGTCTAAAAGTGATTAAGCTACACTGTAACGATATGTAGAGATAAAAAGTTCCCCTGCTGAGGTCATTGGATATTTGTCTTGGTCAAACAAACAAAATTAATCCTCCCGATGTAGATGGTTAAAATGACCCTTTGATTTAATACAATGATGATACCTTGTAACACTTCGATGTGTGAAAAAAGCGCATACATGACTTAAACAAGATTTACACTCTTATATGGGTTATGAAGCTGTTGATATAGATGTAAACGTTTTCAACATAACATTCTTCTAAGCAACTGGCTACTTTTCCAACACATGGAACGATTAATTGTCTGAGGTTTAACGCTGCTTTCAAAAATATTTAGTTATATTATGACAACGAACCATTTAAGCGACGAATTTATCGCTGGTTGATCTCTCGTGACATGTAGAAGATATTAATATAACCTTGAGATATGGCCTCTTTTTAACTACAACATGCTGTTATGGATAGCGCGGTAAACGAACCAGCTGTACTAACCATAACCTTGAAAACTTACCGAGAAGTGGCGCGCGCGGGAAACGAACAAGCTGACCTTACCGTGTCATTGAAAACTTACCGAGAAGTGGCGCGCGCGGGAAACGAACAAGCTGACCTTACCATACCCTTGAAACTGACCTTGACCTTGTCCGCAAATGAGGGTAACCCACTTTGTATCTAGCCTCATTTGCTACTACTACGGAGGTCTCCAAAGTTGTTATTTTAAATACGAAAGCTGTTGCAATCATAATATATATGTGTATTTCTGCGGCAATGTAAATCAGGCCTTTCTATTATGGGATTAGTCCTAAAACCAATCGATTATCGGCCACATAATATCGGTCATATTAAGATACATGTAAACGGTGTTCTGTTTTGTAAACGGTGTTCTGTTTAAACGGGATGTAACTAAGCAAGCCTGTACGGGCCTTAGCTGTTATGAGTAGCAAGTATCAGACTTTTGACTAGATCTGCTTTTGACTGGAGCGGTTTAACATTTCGTGTTGTAAGTTTGATGTAACAGGTGATTTTCAAATGCTCAATATAACGGACTTCGTATCCTGCCGTATTCGTCACTTCACTTTGTCAGCAACAAGGATCAACCACTTCGCATATTCTAAAAGCAAAGAAAGGTAAGACTGTTTGTAAATTTAATTTATTTTCATTAGCTTGTTTTACATTTATTTTATTTGTATTATCATTTTAATTAGAAGTCTTAGTTTAATATTTTGTAGTTTGCATTGTTGGGACCTAGTTCTTCATGCATATGTAAGCTTCACAAACACTCTGAAATTCTCTTTTAGAAATGTAGACATATCTGATCAATCAATATCTTCGCTGTTGTATCGTTAACGATATGCACCTTTATCATTGAGTGTTGGGAATCGAAATTTGGTCTGCGCACATGCAATATCAAAATTACATGAATATTATATTAAACGTAAATAAGTTTTTTTTTTTATCTTAATGCTAGTAAATTATTAAGAGAATAATCCAAGTAAAACAGATTAAAATACTGAATTGTAAGCTGTTCTTAAATGTTAAAAGTTTTTACCCGTTCTTTCAATGGTACATTGATCTTACAATCTTTATATACATCTCTCCATAGTGGTTATATCAATTAACATAGTTTCATGATACATACACTGTAGATAGTTTTGCGACTTTAACACCTACATGAAGGGTATAGTGTTCATCTGAACAAAGCAAGGCTCAGTAGTCGTCTATGACTATAACTGAGAAGAAAATTCAGCGGTCATTGCGTTTGTTTTTTTTCAAAATCTTGTTGCGGCCACATTGTTTGATTTATTGTAGACGATATAATAATAATTTAAAATGATTTACGATTTTTTCTAAACATTAAATGACTATTTAACCATGATTTTGGTTTCCTATTACAAATGCCAAAAGAGTTTATTTCTTAATAAGTATTGTTAGTCAGGAAGGTAACTTTTTATGTCAACTTAGTCTTACAATACTTAAAAGCATTCATGTTTTACAAAATATTAGCTAAAACAATTATGAAATATACTTTTAAGTTTTCGTTTTCACTTTCTTTATCTTTCAATGATACAATTCTTGAGTTAATTGTATGACCATTGTGTACTCAACTCGTCCTTTGAGTTGTAAACAGGATTTCGCATCATAATCGGTGTTTACGTTCCTCTATGATATAGTTATGCTTCCCCTTTTTCATTATGTGGAAAAGCTAAAAAGAATTCATCCTGGAACGCATTTGGCCCTGTCTTATTAAAGTTTTTATCGTCAAATAACAAGTGGTATTAAGTAGATGATTGTCATCCGAACAATCACTCTTAATTCCATTCCGTGAAGTTTTCTACTTCTTTCCAAAATGATACCTTTAACATGACAAATTACGCCAAATTCTTCCGCGGCCATACTGATCTAGAGCCAAATATTCCGAACGAACTTTTGATTGCATTGAAATGAGTTTATACATGTACCTTCACTAGAATGCATTGAATATATAACATTGATTTTAAATTTTCTTAAAATATGTATAGGATGCACTGGAAATGATTGATTTGATAATTTTGAACAGTTTGAAATTGTTTGAAAATAAAAGTAGAGTATGTGAAAGACAAGTATCGGCCTAGCACGATTTCGTTCAAGATGACGGTAACCATCTGGGTGACTTCTTTGTTGCATAAAAAATGAACCTAGCAAATTGCTTGTCTTACTGATGCTTTAAAAGGTGCATTCATATTTAAAAAGAAAACAAAAACATATAATTGAACAGACCCGCGAGAAAACCAATATTGTGGACTCAGCGTAGAGTATCGACCCGGATCAGCCTAAGCATGCCGCGCAGGCTAACCCGGACAGACACTTTTCGCCTACTGTGGGTTTTCTGCTACATAAATCATTACTCTATACCTCTATCCCCCTAAGACGGAATATGTAGGCCCGGATTAGCCTGCGCGGACTGCGCAGGCTGATCTGGGTTGATACATTACGCAGATCCGTAATATTGGTTTTCTCGCGTGACGGCTCATATTATCAACTTTGTTTCAACTTTGTTTCCCTAATGTAAATATCAAAATATTTCGTTTCTTTATCAGTATTGTTAGTCAGCGAGGTAATGATTCATGTCAACCTAGTAATTTACTTAAATACATTCAACTATTCATGTTTTACAAAATATTAGGTAAACAAAAATGACGAAATCAGTTTTTAAGTATTTAAGTATTACTTACCGCTAAATACGGTTCGTGGAATTGGATCCGGGTTCTCATTTCTTCATGCCGAGCACCGGTAGCTCAGTCGGTACCGACGCGGGATGACAATTCAGGGGTTGTGAGTTCGAATCCCAGCTCGGCCAACATTCTTTCTGACGATTTACAAAAGTCACTGTGATAAGCGACTTACAGTCTATGTTGAAAAGCAGCCAGTTGCTTGGGAAGTATGTTGTGTGGACTACTGGTGTTTGAATGCTAGGAAACACACGAGAAGGTGAACTGGCCGCCGTGATATCACTGAACAATTGTTAAACCGGCGTTAAACCCAAATAAATCACTTCATGTTCAATTCTTTCATGACCTGAAGGAGGCCTACGGCCGCAATATGTATAAACAAGAATGATTTTTATTTTCCTAAATATATAAGACATTTTAAATATATTTATTCATTTCTGTCACACAAACGCTTTTTGACGACTCTACGACAGACGAATTTTTAAACATTGTGACAAAAGAAGAAATTTGCTCAGATGTTTAGGAAAGCGTTTACTGCAGATTTGTTGTATGTCGGAAAGGGTTCAATGAGTAAAGTCAGGAGTTTTCAAAGCAGCTAAAATATCTAACCTGGAAAACAGTCCAGAAATTATCCACGATTACGTTTTTACTTATTTATTTAAAGAGTTGCTACCAAAGTCCACATACAGATCATTTCTACACCATGGTGCGGAAGAGAATGGGCATGCTTGCCTTACTATATATTCTGATCCACATGGACATTTCTGTGGCTAGAACACCACGAGAAGGTAGGTTATTGTAATAGTTTCTCCACATCCATAAACACACTTGAGCTGAGTCAAGCGATTAAATATGTTGTAAAGTCGAACCGGTGCTGAAGACCGTCTTTAAATAGTAGTTCCCTGTTTATAGCAACTATATGTAGTAGCCAAAATACTAATTTTCTGTATAAAAGACCCTGCAATTAAAGACCACCTGTGAACAAAAGGTCAGATTATTCACCTTCCATGGGGGGTCTTTAAACACAAGTTAGACTGAAAAGCTTTTTTGGTATCACAAAGAATTATACTTCAAGGCCTTCGTCAACATTTACATTAAGTCCTTTTATAACGCCGGTGACAGTAAACGGTCAAGAGAGGCTATGTGTAAATACAGCTTGTCTTCATTTTCATTGTATGATGATGCTTCCCGAAAAGTGGTTTAACAAGAATGCGACGATAAAACATTGTTGATATCTTCTAAAATATAAAATTGTTTTTTATTGAATTTCTCAAAGTTGTTTTAAATTCCGGAACTTTTAATGCATTTTTTTTCAATGTGTTACATGTACCCATTGTATATTATTTATAAATGCGACCTATTTACTAGAGTAAATTGGGATGATAATGATAATGATGATGATGATGATGTTGGTGATTGTGATTCTGATGATGGCAACTATGCAAATAATAACCATGGAAGTTTGAATCAGAATTGATGCTGTATAATTTTGACCCACTGCGACTGAGGATGCTAATGATGATTGTGATGACAATAATATTGATTGTGACGATAATGATAATAATTATTATGATTTTAATGATGTTGTTGTTGATGATTGTGATAATGATGAGGGTGATGATGATGATGATGATGATGATGATGATGATGATGATGATGATGATGAAGATGATAGTAATGACAATAATGATAATACTGTTGATGATGATGATGATGATGATGATGGTGATGATGATACTGATTATGATGATAGTAATAACAATGAGGATGGTACTGATGATGATGATGATGATGATGATAATGATGATGATAGTAATGACAATGATGATGATAATTATGATAATGATGATACTGATGATGAAGATAGTAATGACAATGATGATAATACTGTGGATGTTAATGATGATGATTATAGTAATTACAATACTGATGATACTGATGATGATGATGATGATGTATACGACAATAATAGTGTCGATAGTTATGATAATGATGATAATACTGATGATGATGATGTAGATGTTGATGATGATGATGATGATGATGTTGATGATGATGATGATATTAATGAAAATGATGATAATTCTGATGATGATGATGATACTGTGGATGCCGATGATATTAATGACAATGATGATAATACTGATGATGACGATGATATGATGATGATGATGATGATGATGATGATGATGATGATGATGATGATGATGATGATGATGATGATAATGATGATGATGATGATGATGTATACTACAATAATAATGAGGATAATTATGATAATGATGATAATACTGATGATGATGATTAAGATGTTGATGATGATGATGATGATGATGATGATGATGATGATGATGATGATGATGATGACGTTGATGATGATGATGATGATGATGCAATTTGTGTTGTCAGATATTCACATTCTAGTTATGTGTTTCAGATATAGTAACTGTGACTCAACATACTCTGTCCCCGAGAGCTAGGAGACACGCCGATCCAACTGTTAATCCTAGTGAGGTCCTAAACGGTAATGACTTCCCGGACCACATGATGTTCACCCTGCACTTAAAGGACAAGGAAGTAACATTACAGTTAGAGAAACACACTACTCCACAATCAATAGAATTGGGAGACCAAAATGGACCTATTTATGTCCATCCTTATGATAAACACGTGAGTATTATCATTTTTTTTTAACAAAACACAAATACAATGAGTTTGAAAAAGCCTTTATCATTGTTACGTGCTATGTCATAATTTAAACTGACTAAATTATTGAAACATTCAATCAATGTCACAATAGTTATTGAATAAAGTTGAAAACTTTCGATCAAAAGGAGAAATTGTCAAATTGTTTAAAACGTCATCTGTTGCAGAGGCGTCAGGAAGCTTCTGTATGTGAGAAAGGGTTAATTGAATCAAGCCAGTGAAATATTTTTCCATTAATTTCTTGTTGAAACAAGCTGGATAAACGTATAAGATCTTTGGAATAAAAGGCAAACACTACTTATTTCAGGTGAGACAGCTCATTACGACCTGACTCACCTGAATCTGTTTAGTTTGCAGAAAGCTCAGTACTGCTGCCATTGGCGCTGAAATAGTAGTGGATCCTTAACTCTTTCAGCGCTGAATCGTTTAAAGTAGACTATTCCATGTTCAAAATCAGCCGTCTCCATTTTCCATTTAATAAGAGTTTTGGAAAGTAGTGATAACTAAAATGCAAACAATGCTGATTTCAGGTGAGACAACTCGTTACGAGCTAACTCACTTGAATCTGCATTGTTTGCAAAAAATCTCAATATTGTCATTGACGCTAAAAGAGTTAATAAACTTCTGAGGAGAAGATTAAATATCCTTTGTTCGATTCCATCTGTTTTGTTTTAAGGTTTTGGATCTGTAATGGTCAATATCACAATGTTGCCTACATTTGTTTCCCTTGCTATCTTAATCCATTTAGACATTTTGTTGTTGTTGTTCAATGCCTCAAACCTTGAGATGGCAAAACATGTACAACAATTAAACACAATAAAATTGCTTTAATTTTCATACATGTCTTAAAAATGATGTATAAAGGGCACTTTTACTTCAAAAGAACATTGCTGATTAAAATAAACACCAATGAAAATAAAATACATTAAGAAAAAAAGAAAAACAATCTTAAATATCACCCTTACCCTTCTGAAATCTGCTTTTTTAACAAAAGGTTTCGGCAACTTTGTAATTTAAAAGTCATCTAGTATTATTACTATAACAATTAATCATTAATGTTGTATATTATATACTCAATGATGAAATATAGGGATTTCCAAACTTGAGAAAACCTATAACATGCTTTTTGTCTACTAAGCAATATCGCCTAGTGTGCGATATAGCTCACTAGCCGGATTTTCGGAACTACTTCTTTTAATATCTTATTTTTTAATTGTAATTGTTCACTACTTAACACTTTATTTCCATGATGAACAGTTAAATAATCCACAATTGCACTTTTAAATCCGCAAATAAGATCTTGAATCGACATGACACATTTATTTCAATCAATGTACATATTTGTCGGTGCGCGCGTAGTGACGTCACTGCAAAACTGGCAGATTACGCCATTCAGATCTCTCTGCTTCTGAGCTAAAAATAAATGAGCTGCACAGGGGTATTGTCGTTTAAAAACGAAAATACCGCCGAGTATATAATATATAGTTTAATAAACATTGTTTTCATGATTTGGGATTAAATCCCTCGTGAAAGAGATTCTTGCATATAAAAACTCGTGCGCTATGGCGTACTCGATTTTATATCGCAAGAATCTCGTATCATGAAAACAATGTTAATTAAACTCTATATATCATAATTTACTACTTTGTTATATTTAAGATATACTTAAATATAAAAAACATTTACCGTCTTGTTTTCTCATAACATGACAAAATAAAAGGCAGCACAATCTGTCCGTAGGTTATCTTTTCATCATCTATCATCAATAAACAGGAAATTTTCTTTTATTAAATTTTGTATTTAGGCACATATTTGTGTTAAAAAAGATCAATGCATACAACAATCAAGATTATGCTTAAATATATCTCAAATAGAATGCTTTATCAATAAAAAGGGTACCCCAATCCCAACGTGTTCTATTGTAATCAACAAGTTCTAGAAATACTCATGACCTGTTCTTTATTAATAATTCACTTTAACCTTTTGGGAACATCATGCCAAACAATCTAAATGCTTTACCATCTCATTTAAAGAAAAAGGAGAGTTTGAAATTCCCAACCACCAGTTTTTCAGCCCAGACTGCAAGTAATAAAAGCTTCAAATAAGCTAATATTTATGTATAGTAATGTATTTAATTACTTTTTAATGAAAGTACAATATAAACTTCTGTAAAAAGTGTTAGCTAATGATAAAAAGAAGAAAAAAAAAAAAAAAATTGTGCTTCTGGAGGGATTCGAACCACTACCTTGAAACCTATCAAACGACTTGAAGTCCTGTGCTTAACAACATAGGCTAAAGCATTAAAAGTTTCAAGTGGAGGTTTTCATAACAGATGCAATACCTTAAACCGTTTGCGTGAGTCATTACTGCTTATAGATTCAGAAGTCGTAACTCACATCAACTAATATACTTTGAATTTTCCCGCTGTCTTAGATTTATTAATACAAGTTTTCAGGTTAACGTTTGCAACACTCAAATTCATTTTATGAAATCGTTATTGTTTGTTGCCTTTCAGAGACAATACGCTGTGTACCAAGACGTGGATTTCACGTCGACTATGATTGTAGAATGTTGGCAGTCAACTGACAACTGTATATTGGTAGGTATCGTTTTCTAAGGGCTCTATAAAATACCTTATAAGCCTTACAAGTAAATAATGGAATATGGTTTCCTCCGTAGTAATTCTTAACATAATTTCTAATTCAAACACTTTCATAATGTTACATATATACACACAGCCTATAAACTCACTTTCATATAACCTGCAGTCACTAAGCGACATATACTTTTTTTCTAGCGGACTATAGTTGACTGTAAATCAACTAAGCATCGGCTGTATTTGCTACAAGGAACCTTTACTAAAAAAGGGTTTCCCACATTGTAAAGTAAGGCCATGCCTATTGGAACAGGTTCACACGGAGGGGCGGTGTGCTTGTATATTTACACAGAAGACCAGTTGGTTATGACCAAACTCGACTGACGATAATTATAAATTAACTGTCCCGCGATAAATCCAACATTATGGTCTCTGCGTAATGTATCGGTCCAGATCAGCCTGCGTAGTCCGCGCATGTTGATCAGCCTGCGCAGTCCGCGCAGGTTAATCCGGACCGACATATTCCGTCTCAGGGGGATACAGGTAATGTAGAGTAATGATTCTTGAAATAGAAAATCAACAGCAGGTGAAACTATCTGTCCGGGTTCGCCTGCGCGGAATGCTTAGGCTGATCCGGGTCGATACTTTACGCAAAGTCAATAATGTTGGTTTTCTCGCAGGACTACTCAAATAAGCATCGGGATAGTCATTGACATCTGAAGGGCGTTGTTTCGCGATACAGACTACTTTATTTACCTCTTTCCCATTTTCATGTTTACAAACTGATTGAAAACGTGATCGGTAATGCGACTTGTTGATATGTTTATATTTTCGGCATATATATAAAATGTCACCTTTTCTGTAGTTTGACACCTTATTTATTATAAGTAAATACATTGTACTGTTTAAATTTGTTCAGTAGGAAATTAACATTCGTTTCGGCTGTGTTGTTTTGTTTTGCGAGATGCATTCTGTGAATCGTTTGACTTAGATATATTTATATACAATACTATTTGATGTATGAATCCGGTTGTCCTTAGAACATCTAAGTTAATTGAACAGTATAGAAACATAATCACAATAGTCAACATGGCCAATTTAAGATCTTTGACCATTCGCGATATGATTTAAATAAGTTGATGCCAGGTCATTAGAATAACCCGCCAATAAGTTATAATTTACATGCCGATATTCAGTCAATGTTTACTAAATCTCCTTGAAATCAAACCATTATGCATCGATGTGTATGTTGGATTTGACAACACCGGATACAATTTCGTCTTGAATTGACCCTATGAATTGAAATATTTATGAGCAGGTGCTAGCTCTTTTCTCGAATGTAGTCGCACTTTTACAATTAATGCTCGATTGCTAAATAATTGGACCACTCAGTTTGCACCGCTTTTCCATCATTTGTATTTATGAGAGCCATCTCCAATGCTGATACCAACATTCTTTGTAGTCCACGAAGTCAGTCTTAAGGTTCAAAATCCAGGGCTACACTTGAGTTGAAATTGACAAGTTTTAAACGATTTGCCTAAGGTAAAATAAAGTGTGTTCTCTTGAAAAATGTAGTGGCTTGTATCAGACGAGCTCATTTTGTCATACTATTTTGAAGGTAACACTCTGAGTTATTTATATAGCTATTCCTTCTCACTCATTGAACAATAGTAGATTTCTAAACTTTCTTTTCTCCTATTTCTGAATGTATCTTTTCACGTAGAATGCTAGTAATTGCAGCTATATCGACGTCATGTTTCATAACGATATAAACGTCTTTTTTCTTTTATTATTTAACCATTATTCAATTTCTGCAGGATGGCAAATTCCGAGTAAATGGTTTTGAGTGGAAACTCAAACATAGGGGAATGACCGATGACAGGGAAACCTACAACGTAACAGAAGTCATACCTAAAATAAATAAGAATTCCTTTAAAGGTCTCAAGCCTGAGGATGACAACGGCCAGGATTCCAAGGACACCATGAATTACGTTTATAAAATGTTGAACGCAAGTATGTAACACATTTTTCTTGAAGGAGGGAAGATCTTGAATTTTGATACGACCAATAACGAAAGTCTAGTTATTTTTCTGTTCTTTTAAAGAACTAGTGCCATTGCATACAGAATGATCAGATCAACTTTCTTTTAAAACTGTTACAATTTAAGCAGCAATGTGAGATTATTATTTGATATTATATTTGGGCAACGATTTAAATATATTCTCATAGATTAAAGATTTATAAAGGAATCTGCGATTTACATACAAAATATGTATATAAAAAGATCTGAAATAGTTTATTCCATGTAATTAAGTTTAATATTTAATTTGATTATATACCTGTACATTTTCCGGTGGAAATACATGCAGATTGTTATGCGCAGTCCAGACACGGAGGATTAAGATTCCGTATCTCACCTGGTGAAAATACAAGTTTGTGACGTCAGACAGTGCACGAACTACTTTCAGCGAGATTCCCGTTTTGAATCTGCGCTACGTACATGTAGTAAAATATGCAGACAACCATTGCTATTTAGGAAAATCGTTTCTATTTTATGTATCGAAAACCTAGCGTCAAGTTTAATTAAAACTCGCCAATAAAGATTGTGTTGCTATTTTCTCCCACAAAACAATGGAAATTTAATTTGATGATGTTATTGGGCGGGACCTACGTATACAAATTCGTTCTAGAGGCGTGGCCTAAGTATTATAGTAAATATTCATCCGCCATACATCTTTTCATTTGACTATTACAAAATAGTTTTCCCAATGAAAATTAAATTGAATCTGTATATATAATTTTGTTTCGTTCTTCATAGATTGCAGGTATATAATAAAAGAAATAGTACGTATCTATCATGGAAATGCTTGTATCCGATCTATTCTAACACTATTGACTCTGTCTCTTCTGCAAGCAAAGGTGGATTTGAGCGTGATATATATCACACATTCTAACACTACTGACAACTTCAGGAACTATATTTGGCTGTTGAAATTCACTTCCGCATACTTTTCATACAACGTTTATTAGTGCGCATGCGTTACTTCGCTGAGCTTGACATTTTATGAATGAATTCACGAGCTTTTGTTGTAAATGCCGTTTGGAAAGATGACTTATAACGTTAGTTGAACAAATCGAATATTTCCAAAACAAATACAATGGGGAGTAAAGATAGAATAGCATACATGTGATTTTATTAAGGTAGGCAATGTCATGCTAAAACATAGTTCACTCCTTAGTTGCATCACTTTAAGTTATAACAAATTGGAAAAAGATATCAATTTGAGTGATATACCAGCGCTTGTATCACGGTTTGTCGTTCAGGTGTGTATAAATTAATTATTCAGGCCATTCGGCCTTTGTGATTTTAAATTACTACACACATGAACTAAAAATCATGATATAAGAGCCGGTATATTACTCAAAAATGAGATGTATTTCCTAAGTATATCACTCTAAACTTCCTGATTTATTTGTGGCTGTTGAAATTCCCTCCCGCGTATTTTTCATACGTTTCTCAGTGCGAATGCGTTACTACGCTGGGCTTGACATTCATTTTATGAATAAAGCCACGTGCTTTTGTTGCACATGACGTTTGGAAAGTTGAATTATAACGGTGACGTTATTTTTTAAAAGTTCATATCTTAAGTCAGGGACATACTATTCTATATTATATACTCAATGATAAAATATAGAGATTTCCCAACTTGAGAAAACCTATAACATGCTTTTGTCTACTAAGCAATATCGCCTAGTGTGCGATATAGCTCACTAGCCGGATTTTCGGAACTACTTTTTTTAATCTCTAATTTTTTAATTTTCTTAAATTTAAAATACTTTTAACCTCCGTTTTCCCTACTTAACACTTTATTTCCATGATGAACAGTTAAATAATCAATAATTGCACTTTTAAATCCGCAAACAAGAGCTTGAATCGACATGACACATTTATTTCAATAAATGTACACATTTGTCGGTGCGCGCGTGGTGACGTCACTGCAAAACTAGCAGATTACGTCATTCAGATCTCTCCGCTTCTGAGCTAAAAATAAATGAGCTGCACAGGGGTATTGTCGTTTAAAAACGAAAATTATCGCCGAGTATATAATATATAGTTTTAATAAACATAGTTTTCATGATTTGGGAATTAAATCTCTCGTTAAAGAGATTCTTGCATATAAAAGCTCGTGCGCCATATGCTATGGCGCACGTCGTTTCTATATCGCAAGAATCTCTTCCACTTGGGATTTAAATCCCGTATCATGAAAACAATGTTAATTAAACTCTATCTATATAATATGACCGCATCACTATGTTATTAACGTCACATCAGAGGTTTGACGTCATAACGTTAGTCACTTTGGCGCGCCAAAACAAGAATATATCATGAATGTTTAATTATTATCACTTTTAATTAACTCGTTAACAAAGCTGAATATGACCTTGGCATAATTATTGACGGCATTGTTATACGGTTTTCTTTTTGGTTTTGTCATGTGATAAAAGAATCTGAGATGAGTTGTCATTTTATAAAAAGTTTTATTAAACTCGCTTAATAATAAAGTTCTTGAACTCGTTTAATAAAACTTTATATGAAATGACAACTCATGTCAGATCCTATATATATTTATTATAATATCATTTATTAACGTTTCTTTTTAGTACTTATATTGATGCATGTCTAGTGACTCATAAGTCTTGTGTATGGCTTAGTACATGCAGAAGGCTCAATATAGACAACTATTGCCTACAGAAGACAGATGTGAATGTTATATTGGTGTATTAATCTATTGTACATATCACTTATATTAGGTGTCACTTAAATCAAATATACAACTAGTATCAGTACGTGGTCACGATTCAGTCTATACGTGTAGGATCATAGCTCTGTATGAGGGCGATACTCGGTACTTTTTTGCACCTACAGATAATCAACACATACTTGTGCACATACTGTTAAAATTGAGGGACTCTGATTTCAAACATTTCGTGTTTCTCTCATTGACAGAGATAGTCGTGCAGCTATTCGAAATATGCGGCCTTCGTCAATTATAAATGCAGTCTGATCAGGACCTTCTGTTCGAAAACATTGTGGACAAGGAGGAATTGCTCATTAGCTCATTATGAGCAATTTACTAAATCTACGGTTCTCCCAAGTTCGTGAACAGAAGCATGAAAAACTACACTGTCTAGTACTCAATGAATCTTTAGACATCGGAAAAAAGTGACACACTTCTCAATTGACTACTGATACAAAGTCATGGGAGAAAGAGAACAAAAATAATGGGGACAGGAACTAAGATTAATTACAAAGTGGGAAGGCTCTACGATAATGAATTATTATTGCACCAGTGAAAAACTACATAGTGGTTTTGTTGTACTTCTTAGTCAGGTCAAAGTTTTTACATATTCATGTATGTAAGTAGTATCATACAAATCCCGATATCATAGTGGATACACTTTTCCCTTCGGAAGGGGGTGGGTGGGGAGGGGGGGGGGGGGGTCGAAAGCTTGATTCCCGTTGGCGACTGTGGGGTCCGTTCTTATATGGCAGGTTGGTTAGCCGACAGCAAGTTAGATAATGGTAACGAATACCTGTCTACCGATTCCTTGCAAAACTGTTAGGACTCGAGAAGTAAGCATGTGTGAGGTGCAGAGGTAACGCATCGGCTTATCGTACCAATGGTCCCGCGCTCGAATTCCGTGATAAGGGGTTTCTGCAATGGGAATTGTTCCACACAAATGGCGCGAGTTCTGGTGAAGTCTTCATGAAGCAGACACATAACGTGATTAATATGAGCTGAAAGCTTGTTTCGCAATCGATGTTAAATAAATCAGTTGAAACTAAACATGTGTTCAGGACAAAGATGTCTCATAAGTCTGAAATGGCTTGCCCTTGCAATATGGATGACACTATAATACACAATCAAGTACACTTTACATACACTATTCAGAAGTCTTCAGAAGTAAGGGGTCACAATAAAGGTACAATTGATAACTTGCAAAGTCGGATTTTGGTCATAGCCGTTCTTCCAGGATTAAGAATCCGCTGTGGCCGAGTGATTAGCGTCGGTAGTTTCGAATCGGACGTCGCGGTGCTGTGGTCATGGTGGAGTGCCCTTGGGCAAGGCATATTTCCTAGCTTAGTACTGGTTTGTTCACCCAGGAATCATGAATAAGCTAACTATCGCCGTGATATAACTGAAATATTGTTGAAAACGGCTTGAAAAACCAACAAGACAAATATTCCAATGGGTGTATGACTAGATGGTGACTTGAAAACTTAAAGTCAGAAAAGTTCGTTCGCATATCTATTATCGTATGACATTATGGTTACCCCTTATTTTGTTTAGTTCTATCCGGCGAGTCAACTAACCAGAAAGCCGTTACTTCCGTGGAGCCAACGAGTCGGAAAGACGAAGGTACCCCTCTCGTTAGAAAAAAGAGGACCTATACCTACGGATGCAATATTATAGAAGTAGCTGTTCGTGCTGATTACACAGTCTGGCAATAGTAAGTCATTAGGCAAGAACGTTTACTATCGTTACGAAATTGAATTTTCTTTAACATACCTATTTAATTGTATACGTCCTTCTATGCAAAAACTGGCTTTACATTTTCAAAAGAAGAGTCCAAAAAACGATGTTTGGTTTACCAAATATATTAAATACTCTTTAGAAACAAGAAACAACTACATAATCATTTTTAACCTTACCGATACTATCAAATTTATTTGTTTATACTGTATCATCCCGTTTCTTCCATAAACACTTTGAAAGGTGACATGTCATGGAAATATATGTTAAATTCTGTTTAACGATTAAGCGTTAGTGTATGTGTGTTTTAATGATATATGGTGTGCTTATTTTATACTTCAAATATTGTTTTATAATGCTTAAAAGGATCTGAGCGATCATACCATTTGGGATCTCAATGCCTTTTTCAATTTGCACGATTTAAAATAACATGAGCCGAATTACGAGAAACCCCCTCTCTCTCTCTCTCTCTCTCTCTCTCTCTCTCTCTCTCTCTCTCTCTCTCTCTCTCTCTCTCTCTCTCTCTCGCTCTCTCTCTCTCTCTCTCTCCCTCTCTCTCTCTCTCTCTCTCTTCTCTTTCTCTCTCTCTCTCTCTCTCTCTCTCTCTCCTTCTCTC